>CM046443.1:17011956-17164456 GCA_025506515.1 Flaveria trinervia | reverse complement strand
GCGGAAGCGTTTTGAAAACAACCCAAGGCAATGAAAATATAACTATGGCAAAACAGGTGCCAACCCAAAAGAGTAAACCATAATTATTAAAATACTAAAATTTTCTTGAAGATCGTGTCTTAGAATCCAGTGAACCATGCAGTTCTCCTATGGCAAGCAAGCTAATGACCTGAGAATAGCATACTAAAAATGTCAACACAATGGTTGGTGAGTTCAAGAGATATTCAAACATAAACAGTTTAATAATAGCGATATAAAAGTAGTGCATTGTAACAGATAGCTAGTCCGTTAACAGTAAATATTATTTCATAGTGATTTCGCAATTGAAGCTGACTGTGTTACGTTGTTGCCTCCTGCCACGACTTAACAGGTCGTGACAATGTTCATACAGAAATTGCACCCGGTTGACCTCGAGTCACACAGGTGGGGCTCGTCAGACCCAGTAGTACTACCCAAATTTCCCCGCTATTCATATTAATAATTCGAAGTGTGAGGACTTTTCCATAATATCAACACTATATAATATTATACACAACTTGAATATATAAAGTGTTTTTGATTTACCAGCATGCTATCTCCCCCAAAAGAGATTAAATAAAGAGTGGGGCATGAACTCACCTGATATGCGTATAGATAACTAGGGTTTGACTTGGCAAACGGAATAGACAGACAACCTTTAGAGGTTACCTAGATCATATAAGTGCATGAGTACGTGTAAAAAGAACATGTGAAACCCTAAATACACTACAACCAAGGACTCAAGGTTTCAAACAAAACAGACATGTTGACCTAGTTGACCCGTTTGACCCGTTGGTGACTTTATGTGTTGTAAACCATTCAAGTAATCATACACATGTATCATATATTTTATCATTCAAACAGATCATACATATGCTATATCATCCAGGTGTAACACTTAGATCATCATACAACCAAGTATCATACAGGTCATGCGAATCTAGAACATTAACATATCACTAGCTATAACACAACTAACATGTCACACAAAGATCAACCATTCACCACATGCCATGTGAAGCCACTCACGACTTCACATCCTAAACCCTTCCAATCCTACTAAGTAGGGGCCTCAGATTCGTAGCGTGTATGATGATCATAACTATATTCATTATCAATATGCTTTGCATTCAACACATCCAACGATCAATTACCAGTCCCAAACATGATGTCCTACTACTAACCACATCTAAATCATACCTGATCATAAGTGTCCAAATATCATTCATGACTATCCCAACATTACATACAACCAAATTATCATATTCTACCACATTAGAATTCATCCATGATTATACTAACATGCTCCTAACATCCCAATATGTTCAAACTACCATCTTTCACATTTTGCATAAATAAAGTTTCCCTTTTAGGAAAGCACATCCCAAAATCTATCAAATACCCAATATACTCATGGATTCATCAATAACATACCAATTCAAACTCATATCATCATCTAAGCATGACAACAACATTCAAACATCATAACTCATCAATTCATATCCTAAAAAGTTCTATCTTTAGTAATGTATGAACTATAACATGTGTTCTTGAATTTTCAATGATCACAACAACAATCTACATCTAATTATCACCATGAACACATCCATAACATCATATCATCCATAGTTCAACATTACATGCAAATAAAGTTACTATTATTAGTAACCTATTAACACCAATTCCAATTCACCAATTTCTTGCAAAATCAACGTATCCTAACATCCATACAACTATTAATCATCATACATTCATCAAACAATCATCAACTTCACATATCAAGCCATTTTCGAATTAGGGTTTGCATACAACCAAAGTTCATCATCAATCCACTAAAAACATATAATTCTTGCATAATCGACGTTAACTAACATGTATACAATCTAACTAACATACTAACATCATCAAATAACATCCAATTCGACCTAATGAGGGTCAATTTCGCACCCAAGGTTCGGTCCACCATGAACAACTCATAAAACTTGAAAAACCTAACCTTTAAACGTGTATTGCTTGAAATTGATGCTTCCTATGTGTTGTAATCCCTGAAATCGAATCAAATTGGTGCTTTCTAACTTGTTCTTGATTGAATTCGCAAAAGGGAGGGGTGTTTGGGGAGTGTTTGCGGCTGAAGGGTGGTGGATTAGGGTTTGGTTTGTTTTGTTTAGTTTAATTTACACATTTACCCTTTTAACCTTGTAATTTGTATTTTATAAAAACTAAGCCTTAAACTCTTGTAAAGTGTTTTTAACCTCATAATATATAGATATAAACTTACAAAAATCATTATATATCTTATCTTTATAAAAACACAAGACATACGAATAAATAGGCACGTTTCCGCGTTACGCGATTAATTTTCTAATTAACCTTTTATAAATGTGTAAACACCTAAACATAACCCAATACTCACATAATCACTTAGATTCACACCAAATTAACATTACCCATTATTATTATGTCACCAACGTAAACGACAACTAGTGTGTGCTCACGACACGTGTATACAAGACTTAACGGAACTAACGGAGTTTGGTAACGGAATTTACCGGATGTCATATTATCCCCATGTTGAAAGAATTTTCGTCCCGAAAATTGCGTTACATGGTGAGAGTGTTCCATCACTGGTCTACTGCATTGGCACACAGAAATCGAAATCGAGTGAGTTTTGGATGAGTTGTCACATCATCCCCATGTTGAAAGAAATTTCGTCCCGAAATTTAAATCAATACCTTCGTGTGCTGGCATCTTCCCTTCGAATAGTTGAGGGTACTTAAGCTTCATTTGATCTTCCCGTTCCCATGTGAATTCCGGTCCACGTCGCGAATTCCAACGGATTTTAACAATAGGTATCTTGCTTTGCTTAAGTGTTTTCACCTCACGGTCCATCACCTCAACTGGTTCTTCAATAAAACGCAATTGTTCATCCACTTGAATTTCTTCTAGTGGTACGACCGTCGTTTCATCATTTATGCACTTCTTCAGGTTTTACACGTGAAATACATCATGAATTCCACTTAGCGAATCAGGTAGGCCTAATCGATAGGCTACTGGACCTATTCTTTCCACTATATCAAATGGTCCAACATACCTCGGATTTAGCTTCCCTCGTTTACAAACCGAACTACGCCTTTCCATGGTGAGACTTTCAACAAAACCTTGTCACCAACCTCAAACTCGAAAGGTTTCCATCTCTTGTCAGCATAACTCTTTTGCCTGTCTCGCGCTGCAGCCATACGGTCCTGTATCTGCACAATCTTTTCCGTTGTCTCATGAATCAACTCAGGACTTGTTATCTGACTATCACCAATTTCTGCCTAGCAAACCGGTGATCTACACTTTCTCCCATACAACGCCTCGAAAGGTGCTGCCTGTATGCTAGTATGATAACTGTTGTTATAAGAAAACTCCACCAATGGCAGGTGAATTTCCCAGTTATTCCTGAAGTCAATCACACAAGCACGTAGCATATCCTCCAACGTCTATATAGTACGCTCACTCTGACCATCCGTCTGTGGATGATATGCAGTACTCATATCCAAACGTGTACCCAAAGATTTCTGCAATGATTGCCAGAAATGTGACGTGAAACGAGCGTCACGGTCAGAGATAATTGAGATCGGTACACCGTGTCTGGAAACGATCTCCTTGAGGTATAGGCGAGTTAATTTCTCCATCTTGTCGGTTTCCTTTATTGCAAGGAAATGAGCAGACTTTGTCAATCGATCCACAATAACCCATATCGTGTCATAACTAGTACTAGTCCGGGGTAGCTTAGTAATAAAATCCATGGAGATTTGTTCCTATTTCCACATTGGAATCTCGGGTTGTTGTAACAGTCCGGATGGTTTTTGATATTCTACTTTTACCTTCGAGCAGGTCAAACACTTGCTCACATACGTAGTTACATCCACTTTCATGTTGGGCCACCAATAGTGAGCCTTTAGGTCATGACACATCTTGTCGGATCCAGGATGTATAGAATACTTAGATTTGTGTGCCTCGCTCATAACTAAATCTCTCAGATTTCCATGAACAGGCACCCAAAGTCTATCCATGAAATACCGAATTCCATCCTCTTTCACCACTAGTTGTTTATCCATTCCCTTTAATGACTCAGAATCAATATTTTCTCCTTTTAAAGCTTCTATCTGTGCCTCCTTAACTTGTTGGGGCAGTTGGGTACTGATAGTAAGCTGTAAAGCTCGCACCCGTCGGGGTTTACCTGTTTCCTTCCTGCTTAAAGCATCGGCAACTACGTTCGCCTTTCCCGGATGATACTTAATTGCGCAATCATAATCATTTAGTAGTTCCACCCAACGTCGCTGCCTCATATTCAACTCTTTTTTCTCAAAGATATGTTGAAGACTCTTGTGATCGGTGTAGATAGTGCACTTGGTACCGTACAAGTAATGTCTCCAGATCTTTAAGGTAAAAACTACTACACCCAATTCTAAGTCATGGGTGGTATAGTTCTTCTCATGAACTTTTAGTTGTCTCGAGGCATAGGCTATCACCTTGTCTCATTGCATCAAGACACAACCCAATCCTTGAATGGATGCATCGCAATACACCACAAAGTCATCTGTTCCCTCTGGTAATGCTAATATCGGGGCAGTACAGAGTTTTTGTTTTAATAATTGGAAAGCTGATTCTTGACTCTCAGTCCATTTGTATGTCGTTCCTTTATGAGTCAAGGCTGTGAGAGGTTGTGCGATCTTAGAAAATCCTTCTATGAATCGGCGGTAATATCCTGCTAATCCTAGAAATTGTCTTATCTCGCTCGGCGTTTTGGGTGTAGTCCAATTCTTTATCGCCTCAATTTTGGCGGGATCAACGTGTATTCCTTTCTCATTAACAATATGACCTAGGAATTGTACTTCTCTTATCCAAAAGTCACACTTTGAGAATTTAGCATACAGCTGCTCATTTTTCAACAGTTCCAAGATCATTCGTAAGTGCTCTTCATGCTCCTCCTTGGTCCTAGAGTATATCAGTATATCATCGATGAACACAATGACAAACTGATCTAGATAAGGTTTGCACACGCGTTCTTGAGGTCCATGAACACAGCAGGTGCATTAGTCAACCCAAAAGGCATGACCAAGAACTCATAATGACCATAACGAGTACGAAATGCAGTCTTGGGAATGTCTTCTTCTCGAACTCTGAGTTGATGATAACCAGATCTCAAGTCAATCTCCGAGTAATAGCTTGATCCTTGAAGCTGATCGAATAAGTCGTCGATACGAGGTAAAGGGTATCGGTTCTTGACTGTTACTTTGTTTAACTCCCTATAATCGATGCACATCCGGAATGTGCCATCCTTCTTCTTAACAAAGAGAACAGGAGCTCCCCAAGGTGATGTACTAGGTCGAATAAAGCCCTTAACTAAAAGCTCCTGAAGTTGTGACGACAACTCCTGTAGTTCGTTCGGTGCTAATCGATAAGGTGCCCTAGCAATCGGAGCTGCGCCGGGAGTCAACTCAATCTGGAATTCCACTTGGCGGTGAGGTGCTAATCCAGGTAGATCCTCTGGGAACACCTCTGGAAAGTCGCGTACTACGGGAATATCCTCCATTCTCTTTCTTCCTTTTGCTTATCGGTTACAAGTGCTAGGATAGCCACACGGCCTTTTCGTAACAACTTTTGAGCTTTCATATATGAGATGATGCCTATCACAGCACCACTCCTATCACCTTTGACGGTAAGAATTTGATCACCAACCGGGATCCGTATGATCTTCTCATGACATATGACTTCCGCTTGCTTGCTAGAGACCAATCCATGCCTAACACAACATCAAAACTCCCCAGCGTAACAGGCATGAGATCTATAGCGAAAGTATGACCAGCAAGTTCTATCTTACAATCTTTAAGGATATGCGTTACATGGATTTGTTTACCGTCGGCTAATTCCACAGCGTATTTAGATTCTAAAGCAAAGGGTATATCACTTAAAAGACTACAGAACTTTAAGGACACAAAACTCCTATCGGCTCCAGTATCAAATAGTACCGTAGCAAAACAACCATTAACAGGGAATCTACTAGTAACAGTTATGGGATCATTTAGAGCCTCACCTGAGCCAATGACGAAGGCTCTCCCCTTGGCTCCATCTTTATTGCCGCCATTTCCAATGCCATTTCCACCATTGTTGTTATTATTACCATTGTTGTTGTTGTTACCATGGTTGTTGGTGTTGTTGTTTTTGTTGCCATTTCCGTTCCTCCTTAGTTGTGGGCAGTTTCGCTTGTAATGCCCTTCTTTCCCACATTCAAAACAACCCTTGGGAGTTTCTTGAGGTTGTTGTGGCCTCCTCATCAGTTCACCACGACAATCCTTCGCAGCGTGTCCAATTTTTCCACAACGTTGACACTTGAAGCTATCACACCTTCCCACATGATGGTAATTACACCGAGTACACTTCGGGTGTCTCCCACCATAACCACTGGGTCCTTGATTATTTGTAGGCGTCTGGTTGGAGTTACGGTTATTGTCAAACCTCCGTTGCTGCTGAACCGGCTGTTGCTGCTGCTGAGATTGAGGTTGACCACTGGAAGATGATGATGCTTTGGTGTTGTTGGCATTGTCCTACTTTCTTTTGTTGTCGGGCACGCTTGCCACAGCGCCCCGTTTGGGTAGACGTCCTTGCTCCACGGCTTGGTCAGTTAGCTTGTGAGCTAGTGGATGGCTTGCTGAATTGTGGCTGGGTTGGAAGCAGTTACCATACTCTGGATTTCAGGTACCAATCCCCGTATGTAATGCTCTATCCTTTTATGCACCTCATTCACCATTCCCGGGCACAAAGTTGCTAATTCATGGGTTTTGGTGGTGTAAGCCTCAATTTCTGAGCCCTGCATTTTTAGTTGCCAGAACTCCATCTCTAACTTCTGTACTTCGCTGCGAGGACAATACTCCTCGGTCATAATTGCTTTGAACTCATCCCTTGGAAGTCCATTCGCCATCGCTTGTCCTAGCATCTGGACCTGCGCATTCCACCAAGACAGAGCAGCACCCTCTAAAGTCCCGGTGGCATACTTTACTTGATCCGCTAGTGGACAGTTACATTTGGAGAAAACGGACTCAGTCTTCTCGAACCAGCGTACAAGCCCTACAGCACCCTCTGTACCGCTGTAGGTGTGTGGTTTATAGTCCATGAAGGACTTGTATGTACACACTGGTGGTCCTGTTTTAACACAACACACATTAATCAGACATCCCCTACAGTTATAAAGGATATCAGATTTGTCTTTCTGTCATTGTTTACCTGCTGGCTGACCCTCGTGGGCAACAGCCACTGCCGCCTGAACATGCTCATTAATTAGAGCAGCCAATTCTGCGGGAGTCATGTTAATAGCACCACCACCCTGTTCTCCGGTTCCACGTCCACGTCCGCGTCCACGACCACGTCCACGTCCGCATCCACGACCACGTCCACGTCCACGGGTGTCCATTCTTTTCACTTTACATTCACAAATACAATAATGAGTAACATCAAACATATTTAACTCATTGAAGCGTAGTAAACAGTAAACAAAAGAAATAACATATCATCACAACCACAACATTCATAACAAAAATAATAACCAAAGTAAATAAATTGCAAATGAGTCACAATGTATTTAGCAATATCAAAATTGAAGTTTGTCGTTCATGTGGGGAAACAACCCTTCCCACATAGGTTTCAAAAAGAAAACACTACGTAGTCTAAGTCATATAAAGAAGTCAATCGACAACATCTGACCCATCACTATCATCCTCCATCTCCTCCAGTTCCTCTTCCTCGGGTCCCTCCTTAGGATCCTCCTCATCCTCAGGGTCTGCTGCAGAAGCAGGAGCTATAGCAATCTGAAGTGCCTCTAGCTGGGCCTCTAAAATGGCAATCCTATTATCGGCTACGGCGTCCCGCTGTTCACGAGCAGTCACGCGTCCTTGGAGTGCCATAACACCATCTTGCATATGGTGACAACCGTTCAGAGTCTTCCCGTGTTCTTCCTCGAGTTCATCCAATTGGTGTCTCACGTAGTACACCTCTTGCTGTAGTGTACAGACATCACCCGCGAGTCGCCTTACACGATGTTGTTCAGTATCCAGTGCAGCCATTAGTGCAGCAATCAGTTGCTCGTTGGACTGCGCCGTTCGTGGGAGTGAAGGCATGGGTTGATTGGCATTGTTTCTAGTCCTTGGCTTTAGAGCAGGTACACGCTCCCTAAACATGATATGGTCAACAAACTACGATAGGAACGCCAGTCTCGCGGAGGGTCACGCTTCATCAATGCAAATGGTTGATCCCAGTCAATCTCCTCTCGGGGATAAGCCAGTCGGGGCCAATCGAATCCATCATCAGGTACAAGTGCGGGAGGTGGGGATTCAGATCATGTAGTTGATTCGGGTCGTTTACCCGGAGCTCTCGAAGATGATGCCATGCTGCAGAGAGTGTGACGTGTATGCCAATGAGTATACAGTAGATGAGAATAAGGCACATGTAACTAATTAACTGTCTGCGGTTATAGTCTAGTGTGTATGCAACCTAGTTCCCTATAACCAATGGCTCTGATACCAATCTGTCACACCCTCAAAATCCACTTGCGGAGTTTTACCGCAAGGTGTGTGAACAAACCAGGATCACAGTCAATAGTTACTCAGAACGACTCTATATGCCATAATTTAAACAAAATCAACCAAAATACAAACTTTAATCAATGCGGAAGCATTTTGAAAACAACCCAAGGCAATGAAAGTATATCTATGGCAAAACAGGTGCCAACCCAAAAGAGTAAACCATAATTATTAAAATACTAAAATTGTCTTGAAGATCGTGTCTTAGAATGCAGTGAACCATGCAGTTCTCCTATGGCAAGCAAGCTAATGACCTGAGAATAGCATACTAAAATGTCAACACAATGGTTGGTGAGTTCAAGAGATATTCAAACATAAACAGTTTAATAATAGCGATATAAAAGTAGTGCATTGTAACAGATAGCTAGTCCGTTAACAGTAAATATTATTTCATAGTGATTTCGCAATTGAAGTTGACTGTGTTACGTTGTTGCCTCCTGCCACGACTTAACAGGTCGTGACAATGTTCATAGGACAAATTGCACCCGGTTGACCTCGAGTCACACAGGTGGGGCTCGTCAGACCCAGTAGTACTACCCAAATTTCCCCGCTATTCAATATTAACAATTCGAAAGTGTGAGGACTTTTCCATGATATCAACACTATATAATATTATACACAACTTGAATATATAAAGCGTTTATGATTTACCAGCATGCTATCTCCCCCAAAAGAGATTAAATAAAGAGTGGGGCATGAACTCACCTGATATGCATATAGATAACTAGGGTTTGACTTGGCAAACGGAATAGACAGACAACCTTTAGAGGTTACCTAGATCATATAAGTGCATGAGTACGTGTAATAAAAGAACATGTGAAACCCTAAATACACTACAACCAAGGACTCAAGGTTTCAAACAAAACAGACATGTTTGACCTAGTTGACCCGTTTGACCCGTTGGTGACTTTATGTGTTGTAAACCATTCAAGTAATCATACACATGTATCATACATTGTTATCATTCAAACAGATCATACATATGCTATATCATCCAGGTGTAACACTTAGATCATCATACAACCAAGTATCATACAGGTCATGTGAATGTAGAACATTAACATATCACTAGCTATAACACAACTAACATGTCACACAAAGATCAACCATTCACCACATGCCATGTGAAGCCACTCACGACTTCACATCCTAAACCCTGCCAATCCTACTAAGTAGGGTCCTCAGATTCGCACGCGTGTATGATGATCATAACTATATTCATTATCTATATGCTTTGCATTCAACAACAATCCAACGATCAATTACCAGTCCCAAACATGATGTCCTACTACTAAACCACATCTAAATCATACCTGATCATAAGTGTCCAAATATCATTCATGACTATCCCAACATCACATACAACCAAATTATCATATTCTACCATATTAGAATTCATCCATGATCATACTAACATGCTCCTAACATCCCAAATATGTTCAAACTACCATCTTTCACATTTTGCATAAATAAAGTTTCCCTTTTGGGAAATCACATCCCAAAATCTATCAAATACCCAATATACTCATGGATTCATCAATAAC
Source organism: Flaveria trinervia (assembly GCA_025506515.1). Taxonomy (NCBI): domain Eukaryota; kingdom Viridiplantae; phylum Streptophyta; class Magnoliopsida; order Asterales; family Asteraceae; genus Flaveria; species Flaveria trinervia. The sequence continues at coordinate 17,154,273 of CM046443.1, read as the reverse complement.
ATACCAATTCAAACTCATATCATCATCTAAGCATGACCAACAACATTCAAACATCATAACTCATCAATTCATATCCTAAAAAGTTACTATCTTTAGTAATGTATGAACTATAACATGTGTTCTTGAATTTTCAATGATCACAACAACAATCTAACATCTAATTATCACCATGAACACATCCATAACATCATATCATCCATAGTTCAACATTACATGCAAATAAAGTTACTATTATTAGTAACCTATGAACACCAATTCCAATTCACTAATTTCTTGCAAAATCAATGTATCCTAACATCCATACAACCTATTAATCATCATACATTCATCAAACAATCATCAACTTCACATACTCAAGCCATTTTCGAATTAGGGTTTGCATACAACCAAACTTCATGATCAATCCACTAAAAACATATAATTCTTGCATAATCGACGTTAACTAACATGTATACAATCTAACTAACATACTAACATCATCAAAAAACATCCAATTCGACCTAATGAGGGTCAATTTCGCACCCAAGGTTCGGCCACCATGAACAACTCACAAAAACTTGAAAAACCTAACCTTTAAACGTGTAATTGCTTGAAATTGATGCTTCCTATATGTTGTAATCCTTGAAATCGAATCAAATTGGTGCTTTCTAACTTGTTCTTGATTGAATTCACAAAAGGGAGGGGTGTTTGGGGAGTGTTTGCGGCCGAAGGGTGGGTGGATTAGGGTTTGGGTTTGTTTTGTTTAGTTTAATTTACACATTTACCCTTTAAACCCTTGTAATTTGTATTTTATAAAAACTAAGCTTTAAACTCTTTGTAAAGTGTTTTTAACCTCATAATATAAAGATATAAACTTATGAAAATCATTATATATCTTATCTTTATAAAAACACAAGACATACGAATAAATAGGCACGTTTCCGCGTTACGCGATTAATTTTCTAATTAACCTTTTATAAATGTGTAAACACCTAAACATAACCCAATACTCATATAATCACTTAGATTCACACCAAATTAACATTACCCATTATTATTATGTCACCAACGTTAAACGAAAACTAGTGTGTGCTCACGACACGTGTATACAGGACTTAACGGAACTAACGGAGTTTGGTAACGGAAATTTACCGGATGTCACATTGGAGATGTTCTGGATGACAATGTGTTGTTCAGTCATCTGATTAAGGGTCTTAAGACATCTTAGATACATCACGCTATCTCTGCTAATCCCACCATATACACTAAGATAGATGAAGATAGAGAACCCTGTATTACTGCCACTGTTAAGGCCAAGAGAGTGGTTATTACCGATGAGGTGATCAACAGTGTTCTACGGTTAGTAGGATCACCATAATGCTCCTGTGAAGATTGATGATGATGCTGCTAAGGATTTTTTACTTAGAATAAGATATAGCCATCAATACCCATCTCAAGAGAAGTACTTACCTCCATTTTAGAAGTACTTGTTTCATATTGTAATCGATTGTCTCTCTAGTCTGAAAGCTGGCATGGATAGTCTGAGTATTGTTTTTGGATCCCTGCTTGTATCACTTGTTGATGATCTTCACACAACATCCAATGCGATATTTTTTCAGATGCTGAAGAACGTCCTAGCCACTACAGGATAGAAGTTTACCACATACCTTAGATTTTTATAGATGATAGTGAATGCTGCTCATCCTGAGTTAGTTGTGTATGATTCATCTACCTATGTTGTAACGGTGATAAAGAAAGATATTTTCACTTATCTTATCGGAGCTTGTGGGAATGCTTGGGAAGGATCCCATTTTTCTTAGCCTGGATTGTTTGATGAAGGATTCCAAGCTGAGGCATAACCATAAGAGATAGAGACTCCACATGTTCAAAAAAATGACACAGCTAGTACATCTACTAGTGTTGCATGAGAAGCATTTGAGAGTTCTCAAGGTGCTGAGAGGTGTGACATGAATGAAGTGAACACCTGGTTCACTAAAAGTAGGAGTGAACTCGACAATGATCAAATCGAGAATGTACCTTATGTATTGAAAGAACATCCCGGAGTGCAACAAACTCTAGCAAAACGCACTGTTGAGGCACGTGATACTGATTTTGTTCCTGAAGATGTTCCTACTACTACCCGAGGAAGGAGGAAGAGAATGGCCAAGAGGGCCAAAGATATTCCACGTGGGAAGGGTAGAGGACAAGGTGTGTTGAGAAAGCGTTGGACCCCAATGACCACAATGACAACTGAAGAGGTTCATATGTCAGATATTCATGTCATAATAAATAAGGCTTCTACACCTGTGATTGTTACAAAGCCAACAACTCTTACATCATCATCTACGCCCACTACTACTAATGTGTTGTGGACACCTCCAAGAGATTAAACACATGGTTATATGCTTGGAGAAGCTGATTTCTTCCATACTACACCAGAGCTTCAACCTCAACCTGAGTCTGCATCATTTTCACCCACTAAAGTTACTTTAGAGCAAATGGTTATCATGTTAAAGAGAGAGTTGGTTGAGAAGGAACAGTTAATTCATTATATGTTTCAGATTTTGCAAGAGAAGGATAAGAGGATAAAGAGTTTGGAGGGTCAGCAACAACATATTCAAATTATATTATTGATGATACTATCACTAATATAGAGCGTGTTGTTAATCATGTTGACGTAGAAAGGACAACAGACACTTCTGATACTGATCAAGAGCCTTTATCAGATGTTCCTATTCAAGATACTAAGGATCAACCTATACAGTTCACTATAGTGGTGTTTGTGTGAGAAGTTGGCTGGATCGATAATCATCCGAGCATGTTCTTGATGGAAGGATAAATAACAGCACAAACCAAAAGTCAAACAATAATACAAACTATAATTGAATGGTTTCATTGATAAAATCTAATGATTACAAGCTCGTTATAACATAAGAATCAAGACTCTTGGCAAGGGGAAGATCGAGCATGATCTCCCCTCTCATCTGGCAGCCCTAGGCTCCCAGGCACACTCTCTCTAAAACCCTTATCTCTCTACACAATGAAACTGGTATATATAGGCCTCGGCCCATATTAGATGCGACTGGGCCCATTTGTGCGATTGGACCATCCGTATGGTTCAATCGTGCGACTGGACCATACTTATGGTTCAGTCTTACGAATGTCCCAATCGCATCTCTCGATCGCACAGCTGGTCCATTAGCATGGCTCAGTCGTACGACTGAGTCTCATTCGCATATGCTCCTGCGAATGACCCATTTTCATGTGTTTACAACATATCAAGTGTATAACATTAAGCCTAGACTATTCGACAAGTGACGGACACACTATATATGACTATATATGCTCCAACATTGTGGACCTGAGCATGTTTTTCTAGTTCCTAATCTATTTATTGCTGGTGATGATTTGGATTGTATAGACTTTTCATTTAGTGATAAAGATGATAATGATGATGATGAGAATGATGATGGTGATGATGGTGATGAGGGAGATGATGATAAAGGAGATGATGATAAGAAGGATGGTGATGATGATCAAGAGGGTGATATGGGTGTTGCTACTGGTTCTTTTGGATCATTAGGCACTAACAATGTCTTCGGACCAAGTTCCGATGATACAGTTAACTATACACCTTTGGATCCCACTATCAAAGCTACATATGAGAAGGAATTTTACTCTTTCCAGGAAAGACTGATTGCTGAGGAAGAAGACGAAGATTTTGGTTCGTTTGATGCTTCGAAAGAAGATGTGGACTACACAAACATATTCGGAAATATTTTTAAGGACATATTTTTTGATATCTTGATTGAAGATGGAGAGATATTTGGGGAGACGAGTGCTGGAGAAACGACTGACAAGACAACAAATCAAACTAGTCAAAGTGTTGTACGTCAGGGCGGTAATATTAATGTTGAAGCTCCTCCACCGCTAGCTTACATACACACGCTAAGACATTCCAAACATTTCACAAGGTACGGAAACTCGGAACCTATTATTAGTTGGGCTTATGATGCTGAAAAGAAGATGTATGTGATTAAGAGAGGAGCAGGGGCGATAGAGTATTTTCAGGATGAACACGACTTTCATACACTTAGAGCATCAAATTTATATGCCATGGGTCGTGTTCAACTCATTAACCCAGATAACTATGGAAAGGGTATTTTGATCAAAAACATGATATGGAGGCATACCAAAACCAACTTCAAGGACTTTAAACAACCAAGTCTAAAGTCATTGGAAATAAGACCCGGATTGATCCTAGAATGAATAAGCCAATGAATATAAGGGTTTATAAGCATCCCAGGTATGTGAGGAAGATACCTATACATGCTCCAGTGCTAGTTAATAACTTGTCTAAGCTTATGTGGTGGAGTTGTGAAAAGGAGATGGGACACACATCAATACACTATGTTAACAAAGATTACCATATCATCAACCATGTGGATATGCTTAAGTTTAGAAGGGATGATTTGATAAGGTTGTAGGATTTTCGGATTGCAATTGATGAATCAGTTCAATTTTTGGCAGCATAGTTCAATTGTTTGATTACGAAAGCCTAGACAACAAGATGTATGCTTATAGGGGCAGTTACAAGGTTGCAAAAGTGAACTTTTAAACCCATTGATCTACTGAGCCTAGGGGGAGATTGTAGGGGTTGAGCCTAAAGGCTTGGGAAATCAAATCAAGATCGAGATCAAGTCAACTGACAAGTTCAAAGCTCTTATGCAAAAACTTGCTTCTCGCACGATAACATCAGGTCCCGAGAGAGATTGTTTACTCGCACGAGAAATTCTAGTTTAGTATATATATAGAAGTTTTGTAATATAACTAGGTGAGCTTTTTTTGTTTACTGATTTTCATATGTATTATAATCTTTCAAAAACAAAGAGCAATATACTTTGAAGTTATTTACAATTATTTTTGTGTGTGTTTGATTCATACTCATCTTCTACCGTGAGCGATTACATACCGCATTCTCCTCAGAGGATCGATTGTGTAATTGTGATGATCCTTACAATATTTAATAGTCATAGACAAAATATTTTATTACATTCTTAGTCTGCATATTTAAAATAGCCACATAATAAATTAGGTTTTCTATATTTCTAATTTCTTCAAACCCAATTCCATATCTTAGTGAAGATACTTTTATTTTCTTCCTTGACATTTGCTTGGATCACCCGAATTTCTTGTTGTATCTTCATAACTCTCTTAAGAATCTCGTTGGTTGTTTTCATTTGACATCCTTCCAACCTTAGTCTCCTGATTCTCATTTCTTTAGTTTCAGGAACATTAGGTCGAACTATAGGTGTCATGTCTGATGTCAAGGAAAAGATTTCTGGATTTTTATTTTCTAGCTTATGAACCTCCTTAGTAAGAAACTTCTTACCATGCCATATACTTTTCCTAGGGGTCTCGATTGTATAACCCCCAATTGTTACCAGTGCACGTCGAATGAAAAACTTTGGCTTTATGTTGGTCCTAGTCTCGGGTTGGGATATTTCTATGTTGTCCTTAGGAGCTACTTCTGGTGTTGTTTCTTTATGGTTTCTATGATCCAAATATTTCGAAGGATCTGTTTCAATATAGTGGCTATAAGAATTATAAGTACTAATAACTATAAAATTCTTACAAAATTTCAATTTATACTATTACTAGTTAAAACAACTAATCAAATAAGTTCACAAAATTTCACATTCACATATTAATCATGTATATCTCACATATAAGCAGTTCATTATTGTCTAAACATAGATAAGTTCACATATCAGTAATTTTTTTATTATTTATAATACAAATATTATCACATAAGCCTATGGTATAGTCTAAAATTTAATAATAATACTTAATTTTCTATAACCAATGGCTCCGATACCAAAGTGTCACATCTCAGCGGAAGCGTGAAATGCTTGGGTGTGACTTTTGGCTCAAAATGCATTGATTACAAAAGCATACATTCACAACAGATAACTAAAGATAAACTTTCATTAGATATTCATATATTGGGTTACATTTTTCATACAAAACTTGTCTCTATGAGACTTTTACATATGATTTAATAACCCTAAACCAAAATATTCATCATAATCACTTCATATAATCTACGAGTTAGTAATGGACGTGAACATCCGCGTAAATGTTGAGATCCACCAAGTCCAAGGTTATCCATCCATAGAGCTTCCCTATATATTCAAGCCACCCACTGTACAGGTTGAATGTATACACAGAATTATAAAAACATGTTGATAACCTATAAAAGTTTACTCAAACAGTCAATAATTAAGTTGGTGAGAACATAGGTTTGATAATTAACATTAAGTTTCTTAATCGATGTAACATAAAGAAGTTCACAACCAAACCTACTTATATGTCGGGTGATTCATAATTGTCACAAATATAAATCACAAACTCAAAAAATATAACATCACGACCCTGTTCGGCAGTCTTAACTGAGTCTAGTTGGTGTAGGAAACAAGTTTTTTTAAGTAGCGCTACCTATATTATCTCACGGTTCCTTATAAAGTTTGTAATTAGTTTTATGCTACATAACACAAGGGTTTAAGTTCTATGTATGTTGGATACATACATAGATTACAAACTTCTTAATCAATAGACTTAATTAATCTAACCTTGATTGTTTATGTATGAAGAAAGAGCTTGGAGATTTCTTAAGGAAAAAAGTCTTCAATATTCTAAGCTTCCAACTTAACGTTCTTGACCTTGAAGAATTCTTGTAAGATGGTAGTTGATGATTATGTGATGGTTTGGTGGTGGTTTTGTGTGGCATTGTAATCGTGAGAAAGAGAGATTTGTTGGTGTAAGATGGTGGCTTCGATGGTGCTGAATACTAAGAGGAAAAGAGACAGTGTTGGAGGAGAGATTAGTGTAGAGAATGGTGGTTGTGATGGTGTTAGGAGCTGGGAGAAAGAGAGATGATTGTGGTTTTTGGTTAAACAGAGTATCAAGACGAAAAGAGAAATGTATTTGGCTTTCATGATTACATATATGTTGTAGGTAAGTGAGGTGTCTTACTAGTGTGTGTGTCAAGTTTTTGAAGATGTTGAGTGTAAAAGATACTTGGTGTCAACTTCTCCCACTAATTACTTTCTTAGTCTTTAAGTTGTGCTTAGTTTTAGTTCTTAGTCTTTAGTTATAGTTTATAGTTTAGTTAAGGTAGTTTAGTTATCCATTTGATAAGAACAATTTAGGTTTAGATTTTATTTTAACTTCATAGTAGTTGGTTTAGTTAGTTAATGTTTAGTTTAGTTAAGTTTTAATCTTATTTCATTACTAATAAATAAAAGAATGTAACTATCAAATGACTAATTGTATAATCATCTGAATTGATAGCTTACATATATGATCTAGCAGCATACTAAATTCACAAAGTTTACATTCATGCATACGTAATTACTTTGGCATCCATACATGTTCACATAGCATATATATATAATATATATATATATATATATATTATATATATATATATATTATATATATATATATATATAATATATATACGTACATCTCAAATATACCTAAAACTATCATAATTTAATAAAATCATATTAGCAAACTCCAATTAAACACATACACATACTACTAACTTATAATACACATAGTATACAAATGCAAAATTTGGCAAAACACACGCCGACTCATTATTTAAATCTCATAAATAAAATACAAGTATTATGGCCTGAAATAAAGTCCTAGAAAGCATGTTGTACCCGTGATGTGCTCCTAATGGCAACCTAAGTTAACGACCTAAGAATAGAATGCTAAAATGTAACACAAAGGTTGGTGAGTTTAGGAGTTTGTGTTTAACATAAACAATAACATTTGCATAACATAAGAAGTGCATTGAAATAGATTGCTAATCTATGTTCACAAGTAATAACAATAGTGATTTTCCGATCGAAGTTGACAATGTTACGTTTGTTGTCTTCCGTCATGACTTACCAGGTCGTGATGATGTTTGTGTTTAGGACAATATTGCACCCGTTTGACCTCGAGTCGCACAGGTGGGCTTGTCAAACCCAGTAGTACTATCCAATATTTCCTGCGAATTACCATTATTAATGATCCAAAAGTGTGAGGACTTTCAAGGTATAATGCACTATGTTAAACTATACACAATACACAACTTATAATAATAAAGCGTTTGTAACAAGTATGCTATCTCTCCTATAAGAGAGTGTATAAAAAGTGGGTCATGAACTCACCTGATGTGGAATGAACAATATCAAAGAAAACTGACGATGAATGGAAAAACAACCCTTCAAAGGTGTAAGGATTCCTTAAGCATGATGCAACCCAAAACATCCAAAGTGTCTCAGCAACATGCACTAAGTACTGAAGTGAAGAATGCTTCGGAAGTTTTACACAATGCATTAGAAAATACTCTAAGTGTAAAATCTTCCGAAGCCAAGACCAATATTTTTCGAAGCTTCATCCTTTGAAGATAGATTTCTTCCGAAGACTTTTAGTACACATGCTTTATCTGATGTACTGTTCCATAAAGCACCTTTTCCACTGCAACTCTGCAAGTCACCAACTAACATGGTTTGGTGAAAAAGTCCATGCTTTTGGTAACTGTACATTGAGGTCTTGAGTCTGTATACTTTCTACTTTATGTACTTTATCCTTTTTGTAATAGATAAGGATGTGAGCTATGGCATGTCATAGTCACAAGTCAAAAGGCAATCTGCCTTTCGACTCTACAATTGATTTTGTTTGTGTGTTAGTCAATTGTATCCAGCTGGCTTTCAAAGTATAGCCAGCTGTAGGATGTAGTATAAGTATCTCATGTTCTTGTATCTTTTATCTCATGCTTTGAAACACTTGTAATAGAACATAGAGAAAGCAATATACTGCATTCTTGAAAACCATACTCTCTTGTTCTGTCTCTTACTTTACTTGTGCTCTTTGTATCACTTTGGTTAACCCAGTTCACTGTTTGATTAAAGTTTAGTTAATCTCCTCTTTTTGTGTCGTTGTGTTGTAATTGTGTTAAAGCCCTTAAACGGTCCTGCAATTGGTATCAGAGCAGTACAGGCTCTTGATATAAGATCTAACCATCTTAAGATCCCTCACACACACAAAAACTAAACTCTTCCAATGGCTTCCATCTCAAAGACTGATATGGAGACTAGAACCATGAACAAATCCCCACTGATCACTCTTGATGATTTTGACACTTGGTGCATGAGGATGGAAGGCTTCATCAGGTCTCTTGACTCAAAAATGTGGGAATCTGTTGTAAATGGACCTTTCATACCCAGCACCCCCTCTGCTACCGGTGCTGGTATGATCCCTAAAGATATGGCCAACTACTCAGATGAAGATAGGAAAAGAGTAGAGATTGATAGGAAGGCCATGACTGCTCTTTAGACTGCTCTCCCAAACTCTGTATACAGAGGTTTTAAGAAGTGCAAAACAGCTAAAGAGCTGTGGGATGCACTGAAGCTGATGTATGAAGGCTCCTCTGAAGCCAAGGAGAACAAGAAAGATCTTCTAAAGCAGCAATTTGAAAATTTCACCTTCAAAGCAGGTGAAACCATGACCCAACAATACTTCAGGTATGTTGAGATTGTGGATACCCTAGTGGATGGAGGAGTACCTCTTAAGAACAGGGACATTGTAAGGAAGTTCATGTCCTCACTTCCTAGGCAATGGACACACTATTGTGTGGTGATCAAGAGGACTGAGAACCTTAAAACTCTTACTCTTGCAGAGTTGTATGGGATTCTCAGTGGATACCAGATGGAATGAACATGCAAGGTTCATCTAGAAACTCCAACAATCAAATGGGTTCAGCCCTTCATGTAGTTGAAAGGGACAGCATAGAACCCCAACATCATATCATATGCTACCCTGACAACTCACATAAGGGTCCTTTCATCACCTTCCTAGAGACACCAAGAGAGAACTTTACTCAAGGAAGTCCATTCCAAGAGACAAGTTCTTCTCAAGCCTTTGTGTCTACTGATGAAAGCTGTGGGAATTATCTCTTCACTCTTGAAGACCTGGACTCTATTCATCCAGATGACCTGGAATACATGGCGATAGTTCAGCAGATGGCTCTCCTCACTCACAGAGCCAAGAAGTTCTACAAGAGAACAGGAAGAACATTTCCAAGCAATGCTATCAGTGGAAAGTTGGGCTGGATAAAAGCAAAGTTAAGTGTTACAACTGTAACCTTATGGGTCACTTTGCTAGGGAGTGTAAGGCACCTAAAGAAAATGGGGGCCAAACACAACCCAGACCAAACTACACTGACAAAGCTCCTCAGTCTGAGAAGACTAAGCAACATGCTGTTGTTGCTGTTGAAGAAGGAGGTTTTGACTGGAGTTTTCAGGTGGAAGATGCTTCTCCAAACCAAGCACTGATGGCTGATCATGATGAAGCCAAGGTATTGGAACATCTCTGTACTCCTGAATGCATTGGTAAAGTAAATAGATACAGGTCCTACAACATGGAGATGAGATCTGATCTTGAGTCCTTAAACATTTTAAAATTTGATTTTAGAAAGTCTGAAAATGATTATAAACTGAAAATAGAGGACTTAGAGAAAACCATTTCAGCTCTAAAACATGAACACACAGAATTTAGAACTCAAATTCAAGATCTCATAACCAAGCTAACTGAGTGCCAGGCTGAGCTTATGATCAGCAAAGCCAGGGCAGAAAAGAGTGTTCTTGAAGAAGAGACCTTCAAGAACATGATATCCTCATCCCTGCACAACAAAGTGTGCTATCAAAACAGACAGGGACTGGGATCAAATGAGATAGCTCCTCCACACACAATCTTGTCTGTAAGATCTCCTAGATGTGGAATTTGTGAAGATGAGCTTCCTCTTATAGATCCTATAAGTGAGGATGATGAAGAAGTGATAGTGAAGAATTCCTCTGAGAGAGTGAAGATGAGGATTCTTCCAAGGGCCACTATCCTTCTGAGGAGAAGAAATCAACTGTGATGACCAAGTCTAAGAGAAAAAACTTGATCAGGAAGAGCAAAAGGAAAGCAAAGAAGGCTCAAGAAATCAAGGCTACTTTTGATGCTAAGCAGAAACAAGTTTTTATCTCTGCAGGTTTCAAAGTAGTAAAGACTGAAGACATCAACCAAGACTCCTCAGCTAAGAGTACTGGTTCATGTTCAAATCATCACAGTGCAAAGAAGAAGACTGAGCTGCTGTGTACCACTGCTGCACAGCCTGGACCATCAAACTCCAAGAACAGTTCACAGCCCAAAAGAACTGTCTCAGCATCTACCAAGATGAAGGTGGAGAAGGAATATGACCATTGCCAGTCTTGCTCTCAGAAGGAGACTCCTTTGAAGAAGAAAATGTTATGTGTCATGTGTGAAAGTACTTCTCACATTGCCAAGGATTTCCCATACAATCCTAAAAGTACCATCCACATGACCAATTCAAAGACTTCAAAGAATCTCAAGAAGTCTCAAGCTTCGGAAGGAAAGTCTGTTTCCTTCGGAAGCTCCAAATCAAAGAAGAAGGTAAATGGAAAATTACCTTCGGAAGTAAAATTGGTCTCGGAAGAAAGGAGTTCTTCCAAAGCACTAAAGTCTGCTGCAGTGACTATAGAATCTTCTGAAGGTTCAGTCATCAAAATGTGTGAAGTTCCAAAAGCTTCTAAGGTTTTAAAGGTCAAGTCCAAGACTCCAAAGATGGTGTGAAGTCTAAGAAAGACCAAATGACTGAAATTTCTCCATCAACAACAGCTAAGATCCCCATAGTACAACCATAGGATCTATTACTGTTGCATTACCTTCTATTACACTTAGTGAGCCCAAGACAAGTAAGGCTTGGGTTTCCAAATGTAACTAATCATCTTCTTTGTGCAGGAACAACTCAAGACAAACAGGAATGTCTGGATAATTGACAGTGGCTGTTCCAGGCACATGACAGGCAATAGGTCTCTACTCCATAATTTTGAGAGAATTGATGGAGGACCAGTTGCTTTTGGAGGACATGAAGGTGGTTACATTTCTGGAAGGGGCAAGGTCACAAATGGTAAGCTCAGCATCGAGAAGGTAAACTTTGTTAAGGAGCTTGGGTACAATCTTCTGAGTGTATCCCAATTTTGTGATCAGAGTCATAACATGCTCTTTACTGAGCATGAGTGCATTGTTCTCAAGCTAGGAGTGGTCATTCCTCATCAGCATATCCTGCTCAGAGCCCCCAGGAAAGGGAACATGTACAAGATGGATTTGCAAGAAACATCTCCTTCTTGAGAATTTTCATGCTTTCTATCTAAAGCAAATAGTGATGAGTCTTTCCTATGGCATAAAAGAATGTGCCATGTAAACTTTAAGAACATAAATAAATTGATTAAACATGATCTGGTAACTGGAATGCCAAAGAAAGAGTTTACAAGTGATGATCTTTGTGTTGCATGCCTGAAAGGGAAGCAACACAAGGTATCTCACAAGCCTAAGGAAAAGAACTCCATCACTACTCCCCTACACTTGTTACATATGGATCTCTTTGGCCCCACCAGTGTAATGAGTTTAGGAAGGACCTCTTACTGCTTGGTGATCACAGATAACTTTACAAGATTCACTTGGTCTTTTTCCTAAGAACTAAGGATGAAACCCCTGAGATTTTGAAGAATTTCATCTTAAAAGTTGAGAATCAATGTGATCATAAGGTCAAAACCATAAGATGTGATCAAGGAACTGAATTCAAGAACCAAATCCTTGATACATTTTGTGATGAAAAAGGTATTACAAGACAATATAGTGCTCCCAGGACTCCTCAGCAAAACGGAGTTGCTGAGAGGAGAAACAGGACACTTATTGAAGCTGCAAGAACTATGTTGTCTGACTCTAAACTGCCTATCACCTTCTGGGCAGAGGCAGTTAATACTGCTTGCTATGTGCAAAACAAAGTTTTAGTAGTTAAGACACATGGTAAGACCCCTTATGAACTTTGGCACAAGAGGAAACCTTTCATTGGTTTTCTCAGGTCATTTGGATGTCCCTGCACCATCTTGAATGCCAAAGATCAAATCGCCAAGTTTGTTGAGAAATCAGACGATGGACACTTCATTGGATACTCCTCTCAAGCTAAAGCTTATAGAGTATACAATCTTAGAACTAGAATAGTTAGGAGTCAGCCAATGTGACTTTCAATGAACACACACCATGTGTTGCTGGTTCTGGTCCGGATTGGCTGTTTGATCTTGATTTAGCTACCAACTGTTTTAACAAATCTTGTGAGCATGTTTCAGGATCTGTAGAAAATTTAAATACAGGTGATCCTGACCCAAGATTTGAGCTAGGAAGATCTTCAAGTCATACATCTTCAGCTCCAGTTGAAACTACTTCAACAAATGAAGTTTCCATCAGCACAACAATGACAAATTCAGCTGATACATCTGGTATGCCTTCAAATTCCAGCTCAGAGGCTTCTCAACCAGATAAAGACACCTCAATTGTAGAAGACAACAATGGTGATGGTGATAGTGATCAGGAATTTCTTGATGCTAATAACCATACCATAGATGACAACATCAATGATGTCACACACTCATTGGATCAAGTTAATCTTGATAAGTGTGATAATGTGGAGGGTAAATCTTTAAGCCCAGATCTAAATTTCTCAAATTTGGATCTCTCTCAGCAACTTGCTGTGATCCCTCAGCTAAGGATCCACAGGTCTCACCCCACCACAAACATCATTGGAGATGTTGACACAAGGGTAAGAACAAGAGGACAAACTCATGAAGCAAATATTTGTCTTCACTCTTGTTTCTTATCTCAGATGGAGCCAACGAAAGTTGATGAAGCTCTAAAGGATGGAAGTTGGGTTGAAGCTATGCAACAAGAGCTGCTTCAATTCAAAAGGCAGAAAGTTTGGAACATTTGTCCACTTCCTCATGGGAAGAGTACCATTGGCACCAAATGGGTTTTTAGGAATAAGAAGGATGATAGAGGAATAATCATCAAGAACAAGGCAAGACTAGTTGTTCAAGGATACACACAAGAAGAAGGGATTGACTACACTGATGTCTTTGCTCCTGTAGCGAGACTAGAAGCTGTTAGGATATTCCTGGCATTTGCTGCATCCAAGAACTTCAAAGTCTATCAACTTGATGTAAAGTGTGCTTTCTTATATGGAGTGATTGATAAGGAGGTTTATGTCAAACAACCACCTGGTTTTGTAGACCCTGATCATCCTGATTATGTCTGCAAGCTTGACAAAGCTCTTTATGGGCTGCATCAGCCACCCAGGAAGTGGTATGAGACACTGTCTGAGTATCTCTGTAAACATGGTTACAGGAGAGGTGCTATAGATGGAACTCTCTTCATAAAGGACAGGGAAATGACTTATTGCTGGTTCAAGTATATGTAGATGACATCATCTTTGGTTCAACCAATCCAAAGCTCTGCAAAGACTTTGAGAAGCTGATGAAAGACAGATTTGAAATGAGTTCAATGGGAGAACTCAACTTCTTTCTGGGAATTCAAGTGAAGTAGGTTGAGGATGGCATCTTCATAAGTCAGTCAAAGTATGTTCAAGACATACTCAAGAGGTTCAACATGACTGATTGTAAGATTGCTAAGACACCCATAGCCATAAACCACTCCCTTGGTCCAGATCTTGAGGGGCAGTGTGTAGATGAACACTTATGCAGGGCGATGATTGGGTCTCTTATGTATCTTACAGCTAGCAGGCCTGATATCATGTTTGCTACATGTATTTGTGCAAGATATCAAGCCAACCCTAAGATGTCTCACTTAATCACTGTGAAAAGGATTTTAAGATACCTCAAAGGTGCTTCAACACTTGGTCTATGGTATCCAAAGAATCCTAATTTCAATCTGTATGCCTATACAGACAGTGATTATGGTGGTTGCAACATGACTGCAAAGTCTACATCTGGGGATGTCGATTCCTTGGTGGAAGGATTATCTCATGACAATGCAAGAAACAATCCTGTGTGTCTGCATCAACTGTTGAGGCTGAATACATTGCTGCTGCAAGCTGCTGTGCTCAAGTGCTTTGGATTCAAAATTAGATGCTGGACTATGGATTTAACTTCAAAGAGACTCCTATCCACATAGACAACAATAGTACTATCTCTATCACTGAGAACCCTGTGCAGCACTCAAGGACCAAACACATCAACATCAGGTATCATTTAATAAGAGATAACTATGAAAAGTGATTAATTAAACTAGTCAAAGTTCATACAGATGAACAATATGCTTATCTGTTCACAAAAGCTTTTGATGAACAGAGATTTAAGTATCTGATATCAGCTATTGAGATGATTAACTTTGAGTAAACTTTTTCTTAAAACTGATTCTAATTATTTCTTCTTAAAATAAGTGTGTTCTAAGTTGTCTAGTTTATCACTTTCATAAGCTCATGTTTTCTTTGGATGAAAAACGTTTTTTGAAAAACTTCCTTAGATTCTTGAAAATTTTCTGATACTTCGGAAGATAAAGTTTTATCTTCGGGAAAAAAAAACATGTCTTCAAAATAAATAACTGTCTAAGAGAGTTTACCTTCGAAAGAATTCAAATTCATCTTCCGAAGCTTAAAGTTCTTAACTCAGACACTTATTCATTTTTAAGGACTTTTTCCTTCCGAAGCAAAATTAACCTTCGGAAGCTTTGTTCATTCTTATACAAAGCATCCAAGGGTTTATTTCTCTTCCGAAGCATAAATCTTCAAGACTCTCAAAAAATTCTTCCGAAGCCATTTTAGCTTCGGAAGCTTTTTCCAAAACTTCCGAAGACAAATTACCTTCGGAAGCTTTTCGAATTTCAAGAAAACTACTTTTTGAGCAAAAGAAAACTATCTTTTCAGAGGTGGGACCGACTTCTGGATTTCAAAGTTTATCCTCTTTCATTAACTTTGGTTCAAATCACTTTATATAAATACCCAACGGTTCCCCCTCTCTCCCACTATCTTCCTCCATTCCTCTATCCCTCTAACCTAATTCTCTAAACCGCTTTCACTTTCTACCTTTCTTCACCCCTAAGCTTCTGAAATGGCTAACCTTAACCACAGAAACAACCCAGACTTCTCCATGCAACTTCACAGGCAACATAATCAAGTTGCTCTGTTAAGCTCTGAGAAAGATGCGAGTTCTCAGAGATTTGCCAATTCTTGACTCTGTCAAACTATTTCACCTCCCTAACCATTGATCCTGCTCTATATGAGGATCACTTGCTTGAATTCTAGAAGACCTGCCAAGAGGTCATTATGGATGGGGAGAAGGCACTGTCTGCCACAGTGCAAGGGAGGACAATCTTGATCACTCCAACCATCATTAACCAACATTTACAGCTGGATGATGAAGAAGGTGAGGTGTCCTTCCAAAGGAAGCGGTTAATCATTCCTTTGAGCAGATGGGCTATGAGGGAGATTTCTCTGTAAAGACCTTCAGGAAAGGGAAGGTCTCATCCCAGTGGAAATACCTGCTCCACGTGGTTATCCACAGCTTATCAAACAAGCATGGTGGATGGGACCAGATTCCTAAGGATCTCTCCTTTATAGTTCATGGAATGGTTCAGGAGGTCAAGTTTAGGTATTCACAATTTGTTTAGACTAATTTACTTGCAAACTTAGACTCCTTAGAGTATTACATGTTTCCTAGATATGTTCAACACATTCTCAACTATGAACTGGGCTCACAGTTGAGGGAAACAAGTAATATTCTTAAATTGGGACAGATGAAGCCCGGCATCTTTAAAATAATAAGAAGCCCACTATAGGCTTCTCAGGGGTAGAAACAGCCCTAGTCCCAAAAATGTTAGAGCTCATTGCTCAAGGTGACAACCTAGCAGCACAAGATAGTGTTGAACCCACACCTGCTGCTTTCCAACCACCTACACAGCCCCAAATATCCATCACCTACCAAAGAAAATACAAATGAACCCATGCTCACACTATTCAGTCTGAGGAGGCACCCATATACTCACTCATACAGGAAGAAGTGGCTACTGGAGCTCCCACTTCTCCTGAGGAGCAGACCACTCCCATTTTTCCAAGAATCAGTGCTGAGGTTCCTCATGCTCAGCCTGATGAGCTCACTAGCCCAACAGCCTTAAGCCTTCACTCTGAGTCTCAACACTCAAATGAACAACCTTCAGGGGACAGCTACCATCCCTAGCCTTTGGATCTCAACCAACCAATTCCCAACCTATCCTTCTATACTAATGAAGACTTAGGATTCAGTGAGTACCATGAGTCTCTCTTCCCATCCCCTACTCAAAGAGATATGAGTACCTCTGACTCTCCTCAGTCTATCCCATATCAGTCACCTATTACTGAGGTGGACACTTCTGAACTTGTTCAGGATGTCCATATGGAAGAGGCTCTCACTTTTGAAAGTGATTACATCATTAAGACCTCCACCATGGCAACTCAGCTCCCTGGCATCTCAACTAAGGCTGCCAGTGAGCAGAGGAAAACCAGCAGCCAAGAAACTCAAGCTGGTGGTGAGCGAGAGGACTTTGGTCCAATCATCTCATCCCCCACTGATTCTTCTGATGAAGATGAGGGGAATTTGAGGCTAAAGGTGCAGAAATTGTCAAAAACATGCACTTATTTAGTCTCTAAGGTTAGTCACTTGGAATCTCAGGTGACTACCTTACAAAACCAGGTCAATGATCAGCAACTTCAGATTTCATATCTGCAGGAACAACTAGCTGAGAGACCTTTAAGGACAACTCAACCAGGAACACAAGAACCTGTGGAAGTATTGACTTATCCTCCAGCTCACCTATGCAAGTGGGTGCTGCTACCAAAAAGGGGGAGAAAGTTGTTACAACCACAGAACCTGGGAGTTCTTCAAAGAGAATGGACATAGAGGACTCACCATCCTCACTTGCTGTTGTGTATTCTCAGCAACTTCCTCAAGTTCACATTAATGTGGACTCTATAGACTCAATCATCAGGAGTCTCTTTGAGGAAGGTATACCAAGGGCTGTGTCATCTCCACCACAAGGAACTGGCAACTACATCATAAGGTGGAGGTATGATAAGGATAGAAGAGCCCTTATACTTCACAGAGTTCAAGGCCAACAAGAAGTTTTTTAGTTCCAAAGCCTGAGCTTCTATGAAAGACTGGATTTAGTCAACATGCCACTTGTCAATCCAAGCAATTCAAGACAAGCTGACAGGCTGGCTCAAAGAATCCAAGAAAGGATCCTTGCAGAGTTCTCTCTAAGAAGGAGGCATAGGCAATCAGGCTATGTCATCGGTCAACTGGATGTTGAGGTGGACCCTAAGATTAGTTTCATAGGGGAAACCTTGACTGAAGGCCCAGTGGCAGAACCTGAGACCCCTGTCTCATCATCAACAACTGCTGCAGAGGTCCAAACTCTATCTGAAACACATGCTGGTGAAGATGTTTCTCAGCCTCTCTCTGGCCAGAGCATGGAAGCTACACCAAGCAATGAAGGCCAAGCCTCAATCCACCCTGAGTCACAAAGGTCTGTTGGTGACAAAGGGAAAAAGAAAATGACTCCTGAGGAAATTGAGGAGGAAGAGAGAGAGACGAAAAGGAGGCTAAGGGGAGAAAGTTCTTCTGGGTCATCTACCTTCATGCAAGCTGCAATTAGGGCTGCCCCCAGACCAAATACTCAAGATGATGAGTTAAGGGCAGTCAGGATTACCTATTTACAAACCAGGAACTATGATATTGATGAAATCATCTCCCTCCCCTTAAAAGAGTTAAATGAACTGGCTGACATGAAAGTGTCAAGAGAGATGAAGGAGAAAGAGGATGCAAGGTTACTTCTCCGATTCAAAGAGGAGAAGAGACAGAAAAGGCTTTACAAGCATGCTCCCACTCTCTCTCCAGTTCAAGAAAGTCCTGCATAGGAAGATGTGGCTCCACAAGAACCTCAGGTAGATAAAGAAGAAGATAGGATCAAGATGATCAACTACCTGAGTGCCACAGGCTTCTATCAGGCAAATGCACTTCTTCCCCTATCCTATGAATTCATGGAGTTCGAGTACCTAAGCAACTTGAGCTTGAGCTAGTCAAAGAAAGAAAAACAACCAAAAGGAAGCTAAGGGAAGAAGCTGCAAAGTCAAGAGCCATCATTCAAAAGAATGCAAAGAAGTCTGCTGACAGACAAAGAATGATGAGCTTCTTGAAGCTATATGGATTCTCAGGAAGGAGACTTGGCCCCATGTCTCTATCTACAATGGATGAGCATATAAGGGTGATCAAGCAGAAGATTAAAAGTGGAGAACTGATTGACTTGCACTCACTTCCAAGTCAAGTCCCACCTGAAGTGGAGGTCAAGTTTGAACAAGTTGAGACACCTCAACCAGAACCTCCACTAAGCCTCAGCAAACTTCATCTTCTGATCCAAGACAGGGTCAAACTCCCTCTCCTTCTGAACCTGTGAGGGAGGAACACCCAACTGAGAAAGACACTGATGATCAACATGGTGCTGCAGACCAGTCTTCTCAGTTAAAGACATCTAAGAGGAAGAAGAAAATGGCTTCTAAACCAAAGACTAAGAAGAAAAATCCAAAGTCATCTACCTCTACACCTCAGGCTGAATCAGATCAACCTGAGGAAGTGCATGATGAGGCAGCCCAATCAACTCCTATGCAAGTGGCTCCTCTAACAACTGAGACACCCATCTTGTCCTGGACTTATTCTACCAATCCAGAAAGATGGCATGTTATCAGAGATCAAGGTGTTGAGAATGTTTACTCCTGGCAAGACATAATCAACTTACCTCTGCATGATCTCTTTGAGATGAGAAGATACTATGAGAATCTTGATGATCCTGACCATCTAATGAAGAAAGGAATGGTCTTGATTGTACTGAAGACTACCAACATCTGAAGATCTTCTAAGTGTTTTGGTAGCATCAGCCTAGGGGGAGTTTGTAAGGATTCCTTAAGTCTGATGCAACCCAAAACATCCAAAGTGTCTCAGCAACATGCACTAAGTACTGAAGTGAAGAATGCTTCGGAAGTTTTACACAATGCATTAGAAAATACTCTAACTGTAAAATCTTCCGAAGCCAAGACCAATATCTTCCGAAGCCAAACATGAAGTCTTCCGAAGCTTCATCCTTTGAAGACAGATTTCTTCCGAAGACTTTTAGTACACATGCTTTATCTGATGTACTGTTCCATAAAGCACCTTTTCCACTGCAACTCTGCAAGTCACCAACTAACATGGTTTGGTGAAAAAGTCCATGCTTTTGGTAACTGTACATTGAGGTCTTGAGTCTGTATACTTTCTACTTTATGTACTTTATCCTTTTTGTAATAGATAAGGATGTGAGCTATGGCATGTCATAGTCACAAGTCAAAAGGCAATCTGCCTTTTGACTCTACAATTGATTTTGTTTGTGTGTTAGTCAATTGTATCCAGCTGGCTTTCAAAGTATAGCCAGCTGTAGGATGTAGTATAAGTATCTCATGTTCTTGTATCTTTTATCTCATGCTTTGAAACACTTGTAATAGAACATAGAGAAAGCAATATACTGCATTCTTGAAAACCATACTCTCTTGTTCTGTCTCTTACTTTACTTGTGCTCTTTGTATCACTTTGGTTAACCCAGTTCACTGTTTGATTAAAGTTTAGTTAATCTCCTCTTTTTGTGTCGTTGTGTTGTAATTGTGTTAAAGCCCTTAAACGGTCCTGCAAAAGGTTACCTAGAACATACAAGTACATAAGTATGTATACATAGAAAGCTTAATAACTCTAAGTTAACCTAGTTGACCCGTTTGACCCGTTGGTGACATATTAGTTGAAATATCATTTAATCAAGCATATCAACTTAGCACACATGAACATCATACAAGTTATCCATATGTATCACATCATCAACCCAAGTTCTACCTAGATTATCATGCTACACTAGATTATCATACAACTTATGTGAATCTCAAACAACCAACATGCTTAACATAATTATAATGCATTACAAGTAATAAAACATACATAGAGTCTAATCATGCACTACATGGGCCATGTGAAGCCACTCACGACTTCACATTCTAAATCCTGCCAATCCTACTAAGTAGGGACCTCATATTCGCATGTGTGTGTGACAATCATAATCACATTCGTCAACAAGTTTTATCCCAACCAACATACACAATAATGATCAATTCCAATCCCAAACATGATTCCCTAATCACTAACCACAAGTCATCATCATGTATAATCACCAAAATCCAAATTTCTTACATGACTAGCCAAGCATCCAAACAACTCAATTAACACATTCTATCACATTAAGCATCATCAATAATCATTCTAACATAACCCTAACATCACAATCATGCCCAATTCATCATATCCAATGTCCTTCAAAAATAAAGTTTCCCTTTTGGGAAAGAAATCCCCAAAAGTTAACTAACATCCAATTCCTTCATAATTTCATCAACTTTATACCTAATCAAGTTCATAACATTCATTCTAACATGATAACCATCACTAAATCATCAAAATTCACAATAATCATGCATAAAAGTTTCTACTTTTAGTAAGTCATGATCAACACCTCAAATTCATGAGTTTTCTTGCACAATCCAATTAGACTAACATCTAAACATTGTATCTAACGTCATACCATCATCAAATCATGAATTCCAAAAACAAAAAGTTTCCTCTTAAGGCAATGTATGAACTACATGATCAATCCATGGATTTCTTGCATAAAACATCATATTAACATCTAACAATCATTAATTTCATGTTTTCATCACCAATTTCGAAACTAGGGTCCATCAAGATCAAACACTATGAATAACTTGCACAAACTAACGTTTAATCGTGTAATTGGCCAAGAATTGAACTTGCTACAATGTTGTAATGATCGAATCCAAGCAAAATCGATTGTTTTTATGCTAGATGTTGGAAATCGTAAGGTGAGGGTGACAGGGAGGGGTTTCCGCCGAAAATGGTGTCAGGGGGCTAGGGTTTGTGTTTAATTTTGTTAAGTTTTGTTTTAAGAAAATTTACAAGATAAACCCTTTTTATTATATTTTATAAAAACTAATCTTTCTAACACTTTTTAAACAACTTTAACTATAAGTTATAAGTATTATTTAATCAATAATAATAGCCATAAACATTTACAATAAGTCACACAACATATAAGATATATATAATACGTTGTCATGTTATTGCGTAAAACTCACAAATAAATATTTAAAATTCTATAAATTCATGAATCATATAATCACAACTAATAATTAACATTATTAATTAGATTATCATTGTTTATAATGGATTATTGTTATTAAGTCACCAACATTCAACGATAACTAGTGTGTGCTCACGACACGTGTATGTAAGACCTAACGGAACTAATGGAGTTTGGTAACGGAAAATTATCGGATGTCACATACTACCCTAAAATACATGTGACTCCAATGAGTTAATGATCATACAAAACTTCAAGTAAGCATACACCGTAAAATAAGTTGAGCTCAAATAGAATTAACACCATGTATTTCATCGAAAAAATTAAGTAAAAAGGGGAGTTTAAATCACAAATCTCACCAAGTTTTAATCGCGATTGTAGTGGTTTAGTAAGCTCGACAAGTTTTAATGCTAAGGCTTTGAGTGCAAGTGTCACACCCTCAAAATCCACGTGCGGAGTTTTACCGCGAGGAGTGTGAACAAACCAGGATCATAGTCAATAGTTACTCAGAATGACTCTATATGCCACTATTAAAAAAATCAACCAAATTATAAACTTGAAACAGTGCGGAAGCATTTTGTCAAACAACCCAAAGAAATAAAAGTGTACTATGGCAAAACATACGCCAACCCAAAAGAGTAAACATTAATCATTAAAATACTAAAAATGTCTTGAAGACCGAGTCTTAGAATGCAAGTGAACCATGTAGTGCTCCTATGGCAAGCAAGCGAATGACTTGAGAATAGCATACTAAAATGTCAATACAATGGTTGGTGAGTTCAAGAGTGATATTCAAACATAAACAGTTTAATAATATAGATATAAAAGTAGTGCATTGTAACAGATAGCTAGTCCATTAACAATAAATATTAATCCATAGTGATTTCGCAATTGAAGCTGACTGTGTTACGTTGTTGCCTCCTGTCACGACTTAACAGGTCGTGACAATGTTCAATAGGACAACTTGCACCTAGTTGACCTCGAGTCACATAGGTGGGGCTCGTCAGACCCAGTAATACTACCCAAATTTCCTCGCTATCCAATATTAACAATTCGAAAGTGTGAGGACTTTCCATGATATCAACACTATGTTAATATTATACACAACTTGAATATATAAAGCGTTTGTGATTTACCAGTATGCTATGTCCCCCAAAGGAGATTAAACAAAGAGTGGGGCATGAACTCAACTGATACGTGTGATAGACACTTAGAGTTTTACTTGATAGACAGAATGGACAGACAACCTTCAGAGGTTACCTAGATCATATAAGTACATGAGTACATGTAAACAAAGAACAAGTGAAACCCTAAGTACACTACAACCAAGGACTCAAGATTTTATAGAACAGACACATTTGACCCAGTTGACCTGTTTGACCCGTTGGTGACTTTATGTGTTATAAACCATTCAAGCAATCATACACATATATCATACATGGTTAACATTCAAATAGATCATATGTATGCTATATTATCCGGGTGTATCACTTAGATCATAATACAACCAAGTATCATACAAGTCATGCGAATCTAGAACATTAACATATCCACTAGTTATAACACAACCAATATACCACACAAAGATCAAATCACACACCACATGCCATGTGAAGCCACTCACGACTTCACATCCTAAACCCTGCCAATCCTACCAAGTAGGGGCCTCAGATTCGCACGCATGTACGATGATCATAATCATATTCATAACCATTTTCATTGCATTCAACAAACATCACAACAATCAATCTCTAGTCCCAAACATGATGTCCTAACTACTAACCAACATCAACATCATACATGATCATCAAAGTCCAAACATCACCCATGATTATCCAAGCATCCCATACAACTAGTTTAACATGTTCTATCATATTAGCATTCATCCATGACTTACTAACATGCTCCTAACATCCCAAACATGTTCAAACTATCATCCATTAACTTTATGCAAATAAAGTTTCCATTTTGGGAAACCACATCCCAAAATCTATCAAACATCCAATGCATTCATGAATTCATTAATAATATATCAATTCAAGTTCATATCAACATCTAAGCATGATCAACAACATCCAAACATCATAACTCATCAATTCATATCCTAAAAAGTTACTATCTTTGGTAATGTATGAACTATAACATGTGTTCTTGAAATCCCAATGATCACAACAACAATCTAACATCTAATCATCACCATGAACACATCCATAACATCAATTCATCAATAATTCAACATTACATGCAAAATAAAGTTACTATTATTAGTAAGCTATGAACACCAACTTCAATTCATCAATTTCTTGCAAGATCAACATATCCTAACATTCATACAACCTAAAAATCATCATACATTCATCAAACAATCATCAACTTCACATAATCATGCTAATTTCGAATTAGGGTTTGCATAAAACCAAAGTTCATGATCAATCCACTAGAAACATACAATCCATACATAATCAACGTTAAACAACATGTATTCAATCCAACTAACATACCAACATCATCAATTAACATTAATTTCAACTCCATGAACACCCATTCATGAATTTAGGTTCGGCCATCATGAACAACTCATAAAAACTTGAAAAATCTAACTTTTAAACGCGTGTTAACTTGCAATTGATGATTCCTACGTGTTGTATGCCTTGTAATCGAACAAAATCGATGCTTTGATGCTTGTTCTTGGTCGAATTCGAAGTTGGGAGGGTGTGGGGATGGTGATCGCGGCCGAATGTGGTGGGGCTAGGGTTTGGGATTGTTTTGTTTAATTTTAATTTCCATATTTACCCTTTAAGCCCTTGTAATTTGTATTTTATAAAAACTAGGCTTTAAACTCTTTGTGAAGTGTTTTTAACTTAATAATATAAAGATATAAACTAATGAAAATCATTATGTATTTTATCTTTATAAAAACACAAGACATATGAATAAATAGGCACGTTTCCGCGTTACGCGATTAATTTTCTAATTAACATTTAAAACATGCAAACACATAATCATAACACAATAATCACATAATCATTAGATTATCAATAATGTAACATTATTAATTATTATTAGGTCACCAACATCAAACGACAACTAGTGTGTATTTACGACACGTGTATGCAAGACTTAACGGAACTAACGGAGTTTGGTAACGGAAATTTACCGGATGTCACATTATCCCCATGTTGAAAGAATTTTCGTCCCGAAAATTGTGTTACATGGTGAGAGTGTTCCATCACTGGTCTACTGTATTGGCACACAGAAATCAAAATCGAGTGAGTTTTGGATGAGTTGTCACATCATCCCCATGTTGTAAGAAATTTCGTCCTGAAATTTAAATCAATACCTTCGTCTGCTGGCATCGTCCTTTCGAATAGTTGAGGGTACTTAAGCTTCATTTGATCTTCTCGCTCCCATGTGAATTCCGGTCCACGTTGCGAATTCCAACGGATTTTGACAATAGGTATCTTGCTTTGCTTAAGTGTTTTCACCTCACGGTCCATCACCTCGACTGGTTCTTTGATAAAACGCAATTGTTCATTCACTTGAACTTCTTCTAGTGGTACGACTATTGTTTCATCGGTTATGCACTTCTTCAGGTTTGACACGTGAAATACATCATGGATTCCACTTAGCGAATCAGGTAGGCTAGTCGATAGGCCACTGGACCTATTATTTCCACTATTTCAATGGTCCAACGTACCTCGGATTTAGTTTCCCTCGCTTACCAAACCGAACTATGCCTTTCCATGGTGAGTCTTTCAACAAAAGATTGTCACCAACCTGAAACTCTAATGGTTTCCGTCTCTTGTCAGCATAACTCTTTTGTCTGTCTCGCGCTGCAGCCATACGGTTCCGTATCTGCACAATCTTCTCAGTTTTCTCATGAATTAACTCGGGACCTGTTAGTTGACTATCACCAATTTCTGCCCAGCAAACTGGTGATCGACATTTTCTCCCATACAGCGCCTCGAAAGGTGCTGCCTGTATGCTAGTATGATAACTGTTGTTATAAGAAAACTTCACCAATGGTAGGTGAATCTCCCAGTTATTCCCGAAGTCAATCACACAAGCATGTAGCTATCCTCCAACGTCTGTATGGTACGCTCACTCTGGCCATCCGTCTGTGGGTGATAAGCAGTACTCATATCTAATCGTCTACCCAAAGATTTCTGCAATGATTACCAGAAATGTGATGTGAAACGAGCATCGCGGTCGGAAATAATTGAGATCGGTACACCGTGTCTCGAAACGATCTCTTTAAGGTACAGTCGGGTTAATTTCTCCATCTTATATGTTTCCTTAATTGAAAGAAAGTGAGCAGACTTTGTCAATCGATCCAGAATACCCATATCATGTCACAACCAGTACTAGTCCGGGGTAACTTAGTAATAAAATCCATGGAGATCTGTTCCCATTTCCACATTGGTATCTCAGGTTGTTGTAACAGTCCGGATGGTTTTTGATATTCCACTTTTACTTTCGAGCATGTCAAACACTTGCTCAGATATGTAGCTACATCTGCTTTCATGTTAGGCCACCAGTAGTGCGCCTTTAGGTCATGATACATCTTGTCGGATCCAGGGTGTATAGAATACTTGGATTTGTGCGCCTCGCTCATAACTAAATCTCTCAGATTTCCATAAACAGGCACCCAAAGTCTATCCATGAAATACCGAATTCCATCCTCTTTCACTACTAGTTGTTTATCCATTCCCCTTAAGGACTTAGAACCAACATTTTCTGCTTTTAAAGCTTCTATCTGCGCCTCCTTAACTTGTTCGGGCAGTTGGGTACTGATGGTAAGCTGTAAAGCTCGCACCCGTCAGGGTTTAGCTGTTTCCTTCGTGCTCAGGGCATCGGCAACTACGTTCGTCTTTCTCGAATGATACTTAACATGCTCCTAACATCCCAAACATGTTCAAACTATCATCCATCAAACTTTGTGCAAATAAAGTTTCCATTTTGGGAAAGCACATCCCAAAATCTATCAAACATCCAATGCATTCATGAATTCATTAATAATATACCAATTCAAGTTCATATCAACATCTAAGCATGATAAACAACATCCAAACATCATAACTCATCAATTCATATCCTAAAAAGTTACTATCTTTGGTAATGTATGAACTATAACATGTGTTCTTGAATTCCCAATGATCACAACAATCTAACATCTAATCATCACTATGAACACATCCATAACATCAATTCATCAATAATTCAACATTACATGCAAAATAAAGTTACTATTATTAGTAAGCTATGAATACCAACTTCAATTCATCAATTTCTTCCAAGATCAACATATCCTAACATTCATACAACCTACAAATCATCATACATTCATCAAACAATCATCAACTTCACATAATCATGCTAATCTCGAATTAGGGTTTGCATAAAACCAAAGTTCATGATCAATCCACTAGAAACATACAATTCATACATAATCAAAGTTAAACAACATGTATTCAATCCAACTAACATACTAACATCATCAACTAACATCAATTTTGACTCCATGAACACCCATTCATGAATTTAGGTTCGGCCATCATGAACAACTCACAAAAACTTGAAAAATCTAACATTTAAACGTATGTTAACTTGCGATTGATGATTCCTACGTGTTGTATGCCTTGTAATCGAACAAAATCGATGCTTTGATGCTTGTTCTTGGTCGAATTCGAAGTTGGGAGGGTGTGGGGATAGTGATCGCGGCCGAATGGGGTGGGGCTAGGGTTTGGGATTGTTTTGTTTAATTTTAATTTCCATATTTACCCTTTATGCCCTTGTAATTTGTATTTTATAAAAACTAGGCTTTAAACTCTTTGTAAAGTGTTTTTAACTTAATAATATAAAGATATAAACTAATAAAAATCATTATATATTTTATCTTTATAAAAACACAAGACATACGAATAAATAGGCACGTTTCCGCGTTACGCAATTAATTTTCTAATTAGTATTAAAACATGCAAACACATAATCATAACACAATAATCACATAATCAATTAGATTATCAATAATGTAACATTATTAATTATTATTAGGTCACCAACGTTAAACGACAACTAGTGTGTATATACGACACGTGTATGCAAGACTTAACGTAACTAACGGAGTTTGGTAACGAAAATTTACCGGATGTCACAGCAAGAATTGCTATGTCCAAACAATGTGTCACTAAAATTACTATGTGAATACTACTTGGGTCATACCCTAAGTTAAAGGTATTAATATTTTTATGTATGTTTTACTAGATACTTTTAAATTGTTTGGAAAATATCATGTTTTAAATTGAGTAACTTTATTTAAATAAATTTGATTTATTACTTGTGATATTATTTGTTTAGGAAATTAATATTAGTCTTGTTAGTCTTAATGATTCTTTTATCTCAATTACATTCGATTTATCGGTTTCGGTAAGACATGTGGTAATAATTCTTTCAGGTATCTGTAGGTTATAATAAAATAATATTTTGTAGATTTATACCTACATATATAATTTAAGTCAGAATCAGTCCCAAAATATTTAGTTTGTCTCTTGGCATCATTAGTCCCTAAATTACGATCTTAAAATACAAAAAAAAATGTAATTTAAATTCTTGGTAATCTATTTAACGCCAAAACAAATAATTTTAGATTATATATAGAGTTTTTATTATATTTATTTAACCCCAAAATATTCTATAAATAACATAGTAATGAAAATATATTCTTTTGTTGTCGATTTACGTAAAAATCACACTTTAAATGTTTAATTGCGCAACTAGCGCATAGATTATCATTCTAGGGCTTTGCAAAATTGTATATTTATAATTATATGACCAATAATCGTTATTTTGATGATAACTGTTTTAATGCTTGGTTTTGACCGTACCAGTAGGTTAAATAATTAGCTTTTTTACTTTTTATTCTAAAGACTACTTTTCTATGTCCAGATAATATGTAACTTTGTAATTTTAATATATTAAGAGTTTCGTGACCGGTTTTGCTTAATTTCATCATTATTTGCGTATTTCCCGATTATAAAACTTTTACTTATCGAACCTTTGACATAATAAGACTTATAGACCATGATAAACCCTTTTTAGTGTCTTTTAGGTAAATAAAACCTTAAGAAATCTCCAGGGTCGGATTTTTAGAAATTACATGTCAGTTTTGAACTTTTGACGGGATTAAACTCAATATTAGTTTATAACTGACTAAGGTTAAATCCTTGTGATTTTTAAGTTTTTTACATCACGTTAACCATAATAATCTGTAAAAATATAGTTTGAATCTATAGGATTAAAGTCCATGCAATTTGTATTAAAAGATGCTAAAGTTGGTTTTTAGGTTATTTAACGCGAAAGTTAACGGTTTTACGTTTTATGCCTCCTTGTGAACGAGTTGTGGTAGTGTTCTAGCCTGAGGATCAGATTTTCCTTGCTGTGAAAACTCCAAAATAACCTAGTAAGATGGATATAAATAAATCACATATGAATGTGAAGTTTCATGTTTAACAATGAAGGTTTTAAGCGGTTTTTGGCTTACCAATCGTGATGAAACTTGGGTGGTGATAGATGAACTATATGAAAGGTAAAACTACACCAAATGAAGCTTATGTTTCTGTAAACGACACATGGTTTAGTATTCGGGGCATTCTAAGCTCCTAAAACATGAAAATGGTGAAAGTCTTACATGAGGTGCTTTTGCAAATGATTATGGAAGCTTGATAGCACCTTGAGGAGCACTTGTAACCTCTCTATTTTGGTTATGGAGTTTTATATAGAGCTGTAGCTGCCATATATGTGTATGTCTAGAGTTTTAAAGTGATTGTGATGGTTGTTTTGGTTGCAATCCGTAAGCATGAAAGCAAAGGATAAAAGTTTTTCTTCTTCTTTCTTTTTTTTTCTTTACAAATGGATATGGGGATCATGGATTTTAAACAAAGAAAATGAGAGAAAGTCAAGATCACACAATCCTAGCATTAAATGAAAGCATGGTATAACGAGTGCTTGAAAAGAAAATATATTGTGTATGATGGAGGGATTTAGCTACGGTCAAATAAGGAAAATGGAGATACGCTAAGATTTTGAAACAAGGGAAATGATGAGTAGGTGAGTTGGTAAGATTTAGGGGCTGTTTGATTGCGCGGACTGAGTAAGATCTGACTGAGTAAGAAGCTGACCCAGTAAGATTCTGACTGAGTCTGCATCTGACTGAAACTTGGCTGTTTGATTTAGTAGTTGACTGACTCTGCTGAATGATAAAAATAACATTGATGCCTCGTTGTTTAATCGAGTTTGAATTTAACTGTGTTGTGTAATTAATAAAAATAGCTAAATTATAACAATTCAAAATGTCATACAAAATACAAGTTAGCACAAATCAAACATAATCCAAACAAACACATCGAATTTCAAACAGTTGATTACCAAAATGTCATACAAGAGTTTGCATACAAATCTAATTTGAAGCATCTGAAAGTAGTTGATTAGTAATTTGGTCACGCAAAGTAGCCATATATTCAACCCCTTCTGAACTCCACTCAATGCTTTGTGTGTTTTGACCTTCATTTCCTTCACCTATATACATACCCATCTACATATCCATATACATATACATATACATATACATACCCATATACATACACATATACAAACCCATATACATACACATATACATACACATATACATACCCATAAACATACACATCTACATATCAATATACATATACATATACATATACATACCCGTATACATACACATATACATACCCATATACATACACATATACATACACATATACATACCCATATACATATACATATACATACCCATATACATACCCATATACATATACATATACATACCCATATACATACAAATATACAAACTGCAAATCAATTAGCAAATCACTGAATCAACATACATATATACAATCGATCGATCTCAACCAACAAACACGAATCTGAGCAAATCAATTAGCAATTCAGCATACATATACACATACCCATCTACATACATACACAAATCTAAATCTAAGAAAATCAACCTAAACAGCCCCTGAATCTGAAAATCAATCGATCACAACCAACAAACAAACACAAAATCAAGCAAAATCAAGCTTAATCGATCTCAAAACACAACAATCGAAGTAGTGATTAGTGATTCCTTGAGAAGACGACGGAGATGGTGACGGAGGCGGTGAAGGTGACAACGGAGATGACGACGGAGAAGAACAACAGCGATGGTGAGCAACAATCGACCTTGTAGCGATGAACAACAGCGATGGCGCTCAAGATGACGACGGAGATGGTGACGGACGGAGAAGAAGATGACAGCGATGGTGACACGTAGAGGCAGTAGAGCAGAAGACGATGGAGATGGTGAACTGGTTGGGTCAGTCATCCATTTTTGTGGTCTCGGTCAGAACCCTAAAGACCGGGTCAAACACCACCTCGCGAACAACAAACACCCTGACCGACTGACCGAGTCAGCCGGTCAGTGGTCAGCGATGGGAAACTGCAATCAAACACAGCCTTAGTTTGATTTATTAGGGGTCTTGGTCTAGTTGGTTATTTTAGTTTATGTTTGAATTTTTAATATTAGGTTTAGTTTAATATGGTGACTAGTGTAAATATATGTTTAGGGTTGATTTAAATGGTAATTTAGTAATATGGAAGGTTTTATGTTAGTTATTATAATTTAAGATATTGGTTGTATATCTATATCTATATTTATTAAAAAAAATAATAATTTTAATGTCACGTGACATTCTTTTAAATCTCTATATTGTTCAATTCTCATCTAAATATGTATTTTTTTAGTATTAGTTTAGATTCATTTGTTAAAAGTCAACTTGTAATAAAAGAGATATTTTAGTGAAATTTGGAAATTTATCTCTATACTAGAGCATTTGTTAGAAATTAAATCATACATGATATTTATTGTTTATTCAAATAATTATTAACAAAAACAGTAGAAATCATTTATGATTTTCTTTATCTATGGAATCGATTATTTGATTGTGTGTTTTCATCAAATACTCGGTTCCTATTTGAATTTTGACAAAAGTTATGTGGATTTTTTCATCTTCTCATCTCCAATTTGAAGGAATTAATAAGTATCTTTTTTTGAAATGAAATCATACTCGATTTTAAAATATTTCTCAACCATTTCAGTTTTACGACACTCACGATTTGTCTTTATAAAGTCTGATAATATCGCCTTCGACGGACTTCATTAACGTTTTCAGTTTGGCTTCGGTTTCATCAACTTTTCTTTAACAAAATGTATATATTTTTTTTATATTTGAGCTTTCATCCTCTGTGATTATGATTGAACCTATTAGTCTCTACAATTGCGTTTTTTGATTAATATTATCTTACATTTTTTATTTGAAGGTGATCTACTTCAATTCCATCTGTAAAGGTATTACATACTTCCACCTTTTACATTTCTTTATGTTTTTATATCTACTGCCATATTATTATTATTTTTTAATTGGATATTGTTTGATATGTGCGCATATTGTTTTGATTTATCTTAGAGTAATACTAAAAATTGTACTTTTATTCCACGTGACACCATCAATCACTAGGATTTTTTTTTAATTTCAAAGAAGACAGTTCATATTAATAGTGTGTTTTGCGATGACAATAAACAAAAGCAAATGACAATGCTATCCAAAGTTTGTTTGTTTTTAAACAGTGATCATGATCAGCTATGTTGCATTATCTCGGGTTAAAAGTAGAAAAAGATTTAAAACTATTAATATTAGCTAATTATTACACATCAATGTTGTATACAAATAAATTTTTAGATATTTATAAATTTGAAATATTATTTTTCATGTTTAATTTAATTTGTTAATATACTATTTAGACGTATAAATATTAATAAATAAACTTATTAACTTAAATAATAGCTAATATTAAAAATTATAAATAAAATCTGATGTAAAAGTATTATTAATAACGTTATAACTTATGAACATTTTAAAAAATATTATTTTTAGATTGAAATCGTGTGTTACAGGAGTATTTAGGCTAGTATACATACATATATATATATATACATATATATACATATATACACACACATATATATATATATATATATATATATATATATATATATAAATGTATATATAATTATAATAATAATAATAATAATAATATATAATAATAATAATAATAATAATAATAATAATAATAATAATAATTAGGTCATTTGTGTTTAAATGATGGAGCGATATTATTGTTGTCATTATCATTACTTTATTACTCAAGAAGATGATAGGCCAAGCCCATTGAGCCTAATGTGTCTCATCCTGACCTGATTGTTTAAAGGGCTTACGAAATCATGTATGTGACACGTAAAATACAACATGTGTCTAACCAAGTAAATATGAGGAGTTAAATAAATAATATAAATATCATCTGCAAAAAAAGTAACCTGAAATTTTCAAATTATTATAGCTAAAGCGGAGCACAAAGAATCTTGTGGAAAGATTCAACCATTTGTATTTTTCGGGAATGAATTGGGTAAACATTATCATAAGATTCATAACCAAGCCACCTTAGATAGCTAGAAGTAATGATGGCATTCGGTAAATGTTAAACTCATTCCAAAAAACGCTCATATGTATAGATGTAACAGAGACGTAAATGTAACTTTACAGTACGTTGAAGTTGAAGAATCAACGGAGGATGTTTACCCTTGATTGCTTGACTCACAAAATGTTTTGAGGATGAAATCTCTTCTTAGGATGGTAGAATTGTACTATACCACCCGGTTTTAGGGGTGTTAGGATCTAGCTGATTTAACAAATATAATTACTTATTTGGTTAGTAAATAGTTAATTACGTGTGTGATTTAGCAAACTTAATTTACAATAAGTTAGTGGATAACGATGTTCTTATTTAATGAATTTTATGAACAATGGATTTTAGAAAATGCTAGAAAACAAGCCCACTAGAAGATTAATTTAAAAATTACTTGGGAAAAAATATAGGGTTTACCCTAGTAGTCTTAAGAGGTGTCTCGTTGCCCATTTTGTTCATATTATTCGGCCAAGAGTGGGGGAGAAGATAAGAAAAGAAATTTACTATTTTTGAGACCTAGCAGCAAAGATCATATCATATCCGAAGATCTAACAGTCCAATTGACCCTAAATTTTGACAAGACCTTCACAAAACATATATGAAAAATTTCAGCATTGTGCTTATGATATAAAGGCCTGGAGATCGGGATTTGATAGCCCCAAACAGAAGTGTGTCAGAAGAGTTTTCAATAACAGTTTGGATTTTAGGCATAGTCAAGTGAAGGACCTAGTGGAGCTTGACAAGATAAATCCATGGCCTCTTGAATCACCTCAAAAGGGGTTCTTGATGTGGTTTGGAGCTACTCAAATGCGCGCCCCTGAAAACAATGATTTCCGGCTACTGCTATGGCGGCAAATGGCATAAGCGTCCGTGGATGGTGGTAATGATAAATTTATAGTGACCGAAAGGTCGAGGTGTGTCCATGGAAATTTAAATCACCTGAATCCAAGTTCGTATGACCAAATCATGTGCAAAACAAACTTCGACTCACGTAATTCTTAGGAGTTTCATAAAAAAACATGTAGAACGGCTTGTACGCTAAGGTATGACCTGTAAAAATCATATATCCAAGATTTGTTAGTAGTATATACTCGGTAAAATTGTTGAGGACGTCATTCAAAGATATTTTTTGGTAATTATGTATTTGATTGAATTATATATTATATATAGTTATTAAGCTTCAAACATAGTAAATTATGATTTTGATGGTAGAAGCTAGAGGTTGTTTGTTATAGATAACGAAACTCTGTCCGGTTTTTGTTAGAACTAAAGAATACATTTTTACAATTTGAGCGTCCTCGATACGGTTTGGGTATATGATTTTGTCACATGATGAGATTTAAATAGAAATCCATCACACATTAAGACAATGCGAAAATGAAAGATTCTATTATCAAATAACTAATGAATAGAAGGTTAACTAGCAAGCCTCTAGGGATTGAATCTAGAAGTTTGGGAAATCAAAATCAAGATTTTGAAAACTCAAAGTCCCACACGATAACAAGTTGACGCGCGAGATGAAGATATCGTGTGAAAAGCCTTGTTTAGTATTAATAGGTGTTTTGTTGTTTGTTTTGTTATAGACTTGACAATTTCACTACTTTGAAAACTGAGTTCTTCCGTGAAATATTAGCGAAGTTATTTACATCGTGTGTCTTCATCTTGATTTTTTAATCTTCCAGTTCATTTAATCAAATCATGCTTTATTCATTGCACGTTTATACAACGAGATTGATCTTTCCGTGATTAAATAGGGATTTACCGAGATGAAATAAGTCCTTGATTTTGATTAATGTCTAAGTTATGGTTATAATAGCAATCTATATGATACTGGTAAATACATAATAGAATACAAAACTGAAAAGCTATTAGGAGTAGAGGCTAAGGTGAGTGTTAAATGTCCATGTTTTATTCTATGAACATCTTTGTGATCATATATGCACTCTTGAATGTTTTGTTAATTTGTAATAGTGAAGTACTATCTTTATAATACCTATGTTCACTGTTTACAAAAATGATGATCTTCAAAAATGATTGACGAATTTGATAAATGCTAAATTGTATTTCAAGGTATGCATGTAGACATGAAAGACATACCTTATAGATGAAAGTATGTTCTTTATTGCAATGTTCTTTTGCAAGGTTAAGGTGTCATGTATGTGTCTTTCTCATGCACGGTTTCAGAAAGAATTCAAGGTTTCACTATCATCGAGTCCTACGGGGTAAGGTTTTTAATGAATTAAATAAATTGACACAAACAAAGAAAATGAAATGGTTGGGTTTTAAGATATTATATGATAGGTTTGCTCTCAAATGAATGTTTGAAGGAATGGTTAAATAAAATATATAATGAACACTTAAAGGTAATGGTATATGTTTCAAGTCTTGCATGGTCTAGATGAATGGGATGGATCTTGAATAGTGCCTAATTCAAGTAATTAGTGCCTATTTCAAGTCTTGCATGGTCTTCCATCATCACTCTAGTATGTTCTTAACATTCTAATCATAATCAAATCATAAAATCACACATTTCATATAAATAAAGTTTTTTTTTCGGGAAATAATATCCAAAATTTATATTTTTATCAACTTTAATCCTAAATTCATTAATAACATTCCTAGTCTAGTTCACAACAATCACAACAACCCATCTAACATACATCAATCATCAAAACTTGAATTTTCATAAAGAAAAATTTCTACTTTAGGCAATGTATGAACTATATGATCAAAGCATTGTTTTCTTGCATAATTATCATAACCCAACATTCATATAATATATCATCATTAAACAAACATCAATTTCAATTTTCTTTACCAATTTCAAACTAGGGTTCATCAAGAATCAACACCATAAAAAACTAATTATACCTTTAATCATGTAGAAATCAAGAATGACACTTGCTAACACGTTGAAACACTTGGAACCATGCCAAAATTGAATGGATTGAATGTTTTTTATCAAATAATGATGGGGATGAAGGGAGGGGAAGGTTTTGGATGAATTTGGGAGTTATGAGGGCTAGGATTCAATTTTGTAATATTTACCAATTAAACACTTCTTGTTTAAATTTTATAAAACTAATATCTTCATACTGTATAGATACTTCTAACTACAAGACTCATATATTGTTATTCAACAATAATGTTCATATATATTTTTTAGCTAGCAACAAAAAACATGAATCCAATATAACACATTCTCACGTCATCAAGCAAAATTCACAACTAATATTTAAAATTCGTAAATCGCATAACCACAAATTAATAATCAACATTATTAATTAAATTATAGCTATTTATCATAGATAAATGTTATTAAGTCACCAATATTCAACGACAACTAGTGTCTGCCCACGACATGTGTATGTAACATAACGGAACTAACGGAGTTTGGTAAATGAAGATTACTGGATGTCATAAGGACGGTAAGCCATAAGGACAATGTTATCATACTCTTAGGCACTTAGATGCTTGGCTTATGTAGGTTAAGATT
The DNA here is from genome assembly GCA_025506515.1 of Flaveria trinervia. NCBI lineage: Eukaryota > Viridiplantae > Streptophyta > Magnoliopsida > Asterales > Asteraceae > Flaveria > Flaveria trinervia. Next base: position 17,117,030 of record CM046443.1, on the reverse strand, counting down.
ACATTTTGTGTCAAATATAAATGTTTACTCATAACACTCTTCAAAGTTAAAATGCTTTACAACTACATATCAATGTTATGAAATGCTTTTAATTGTGCTCAATGTTTTTAAAAGTATTTGAGAAACTAGATCTACTCAGCGTAGCTGACTTTTAATATGCATATTAAATTAAGTGTAAATTGGAAAGTTAGTGAAAGTGTGAATGAGATGCTTGGCTTGTACTAGAGGCTACTTAGTTGAGAACTAGCATCAAAAGATGAATGCTTTTGTTATTATGGCTTATATTCAATTAAAAGATTTGCCTTTTTGTAACAGAATGTTATTTCTACTACAATTAAATAAATTGTTAAGTTTAAAAACCATTCGTGAATGAGTAAATCCAACAAGTGCAGTCTCCCATCCTTCTAATAACATAATAATAAGATAGCAATTTAACTCTTTAATATTGCATTTTTTATATCTAATTTTAAAATTTACAAAATTAGTCTAAACTTTTATGTACTTATTGCATTTTTATCCCTTATAGTAAAATCATTTGGTTTTTATACAACTTATAAAATTTGTACTAACTTTACAATTTCTAACAATTAGAAACAAAACTTACAATAAATGCACTAAAGATTGGAACAACTATGTAACTTTTATAGTCCGTTGACCAAACATATCATTAGGTCAAAGTACAAGGATCTTTATGTTATGGGGAGGTTTCAATGAAGAACACCAAAAAAGAGAATGAATTAGAGAATAAATTCTAGTCACGCGTCTTAACTCTAAAAGTAAAAAGAAAAGGCAAAATATAAAAAAGCCCTTATTTTAACGCAATTAAAACAGCAAAAGAAAAACCATCATATTTCATTTCACTTGTGAAATAGACTTTTTTTTGTGAAACATAAAATGTCACCTTTTTTACAAATCTTTCCCTTTTTACGCTATAATTGAATGGTTACATTTTTTATTCTCTTTTTCTTTAAATTTTTCTGAATTAAAATATTTACTAGGATTGGTTCTATATTTCCCTTTTTTTGTTCTCTTTTGAACCTCTCTCTAGATGCAATCACTAATGCTTCTAAGCCACAAGGCAATAGACACATCTATGGATATATGTATAGTTATGATCATAAATTTGAAACAAAATCCAATATTTACAAAATGCTTTTAAGGATACAAGCTACCACAAAATATAGTACATCGTCACATTTTAAATGGATAAAGAAATAAATTTGCATTTTTTCCAACCAAAATTCACACTAATAAAAATATATACAACAAGAAAAATAGGAATAGTAAAAACTCAATATCATATATTGCATTTTGATCTTCACACTCTTTTATTGTGAACACAAACCCTACCATAACTGAATTGTTTAGTATGAAATAAACCGTGAAACTTTCCAACTACATGTGTATTCTTGAAGAGTAGAAACACTATGATTTTCTAGAAACAGTCCAAACGAGATACATAAATTGAAGAATATATACTTTCACATGTTTGGGTTCCATTACATTGCATGTAGTTTATGGTTCGATGTTACTTTGAAAATAAACTTATTTAACTTTATTGATACTCTTTTTTACATGAAGTTGAATTTTGTCACACTATTAAGGTCAACATAGCCATTAGAATCTTTAAATATCACAAAACATGAGATGTTTTGCACTTACTTTTCAAAATAAGTTTAACTTTATTGATTCTCTTTTTTTACATGAAGTTAAATTTTGTCACACTATTAAGGTCAACATATGCCATTAGAATCTTTAAATATCACAAAACATGATATGTTTTGCACTTACTTTTTAAAACAAGTTTAACTGTTTCAGTGATTAGTATTTAAATTGGTTTATGTTGTTTGTCATATGAAGTAAAAACATGACATTCATTGTTGGATATCTATTCAGCGAATAATTTTTATCTTATTGATTTTTAAATTGATCAAACATAGTGATTATGCTTATACTGATTTGGTTCACAACAATTATTCGAGTTCCTTCACTTATACAAAGCACAAAGCTACACAATTTATTGATATGTGATTGATGATAATCAAACATACATGCACACATACATGCATGCATGCTTGTTTGTTATCTCAAAGAATTCGCATAGTTACCCTTCCATGTGACAAATCAACATAAACTTTTACGACTTATTTAACTAATTAATTAAGTTCTATGAATTATATGAACTTTTTTTCCGTCTTTCCTCGAGTGTTATATGCTTATGCACCATTATAACATTATCTTTTTGTATGTTTTGATTTAAGGGATTCTGAAAATATACCAGTTTTGTGTGATGCACTAAGGGAGCGTTCGGTTGAAAGAATAGAATGGAATGAAATAGAATGGAATGAAATGGAATGAAATGAAATAGATTTAAGAAACTAGTATAATTTTCAAGTAAAATTATATTTGAGTGGGTAATAAAATGTAAACCCAAGTGAATGTTTCACCACAATTCTTTTGGTTGTGGGATTTCAAATTCCCTCTCTAGGTGAAAGGATTTTGAAATCCCACAACTAAGGGTACTGAGATGAAACATTCCCTTAGGTTTTACATTTCATTACTCACTCAAATATAATTTTACTTGAACGTTTGGGTTAAAGATTGTGTCTATTCAAATTTTGCTTGAACGTTTGGTGTTCTAGCAATTCTTATTGTCCCATCTTGGACAACCACAATTATTAACGATAGTATTACAACGGGATACTTGCACTTCTTACGTAACACTAGTCTCGGGTAGCAACCACTCCCCTAACAAGTCTAGAGAAGGATGAAACCAATGAATCTTATAAGAAGCTAGATGAATAGTAGGACCATAGGCAAGCAAGGGCGTCATATTGGCTCTTAAGTGACGACTCCATGCCAAGTGGTATCAGAGTGGTTAGAATCCTTGAGTTGGCTTTTCATTTATTGCAAATGGCCTTATAGATGGCTAAACAATAGTGGTAGGAGTATGGCTATTATTTACTAAAGAACTGTTGTCTAGATATGTAGCTAGCTACTAATAGGTTGGAATGGTGGCTTGTGTTGAAGGTATGAGAGTTGAACTTAATCATAAAAGTATTTATGCTCTGGAGTGTACAATGTCTCCGGTAGTGTCATAAAGACTTGAAGCCACAAATTAGTTCATTTCTCCACTCAACCTAGTTGCTAGAATCCAAGGTTGGAAGGAAAGTTAATCATGTTCAAGAACTTGGCATGTGGGTACCATAAAATTGGTAAAATACTTCGGGGCTATATGCTTGAACGTTGATCCTTTAGGGATGTGGATGAAGAAATTAATACACGCTGGGATCAAGATTGATAATATCCCTTTTCCAAAATAATCAAATTGAATCCAATATTTATGAGGTCGATGATGCGTTATAACTTTATATCACAACATGTTAAACTAATGAAATATTGTTTGCCTATTTGATGCTTCATGCACGATTAATTAGCACTATTTATTTTGACATGACTATTTTCATTGATTTGGTTAGTTGAGATGTTTGTCTTTGTTATTTTTGACTTTATGACTAAGGGGCTGTTTGATAGTCTTTAATAATTATTAAGAGACTACATCTTAATGATTTATAGCCTCTAAATGGTTAAAATGCAACCCTAATGCTGAATAGTTAAGAGGTACTAAAAAAATTTAACATTTTAACCATTCAGCGATTAACAGGTTGTAAGGCACTAAGAGGTAGCCTTTTCATGATCATTAAAAGGCTACCAAACAGTACTTAATGCTAACAATTAACCCATGTGTTTGGTAAAAATATAAAAATAAAGAAATAAAGTGTTGAGATGAAGGCTATCATTTGCTCTTTATCATGTCCTCTCATCCCCTGCTCTCATCCCCTGCTCTCTTCATTTGTTCCCTTCCTCAGAGCCTATAATATCCTCTTATCCTTTACTATCTTTCATTACCATTAAGAGATAAATTAAAGGAGTATTAAGTGGTGGTGTACTCTAATTGTATCCATTAGTAAATAGGTTAAAATGAGCATTAAATGATGTTGGAGAACCTATTAATTTATACACACAAATCAATAGAAGTCATTTTGTGTGTCTTTTCTTATACGTTAATTGAGAAAAACAATTAGAGCTTTCTTTGGTGTTCAAGATCTATACGAGATTATGTGTGTTGTATATCGCTAGTATATCTAGAAAAGACTTTCTATGCTGTAATTTAGTGATACTAGATTTGTAGCAATTCTATTTGTCATGTGGTTTTAACATCTTGGTTTTGAGAGATTTTCAATACTAAATATTTAATGTCTCCTTATAAGATCAATAAACCTTAATTATTTGCATCTTCACTATTCTGTTGAGAGTAATTCAAAGTGTCAGTTATTAAGTTATTTGTCACATGTTTATTTACTGAATAAGTTAGTAAGGCCAAGTCCATAGGGAGTACCGAGTCGTGGGTCATGTTTGTTACATGGGTTTACTACTTCCTTGTTTCCGTTGTAATTTCTGCTATATATAGCAGCATTATTAATGAATAAATCATCTGAGTTTTCAGTGTACTTTGATATCATAAACAACAAAGCGGTATCAGAGCACACGATTCAAGATCCAAGTGAGTGAGATTTCGAGGTCATGGCGTCTGCAAGCAACCCTAATCATCACTGATTCTTCCTGTTTTCAAGGGAGATGGATATGAGGTTTGGAGCATTCGGGTGAAGATGGTTCTAAGAGCGCAAGAACTATGGGATATTGTTCATAAAGGGTTCTCGAAGGAAGATAATGATGCAGTTCGTCTACGAGAGAACACCAAGAAGGATGCCCGAGCCTTAGCTGTCATTCAGCAGGCAGTTCACGATAACATCTTCTCTCGTATCGCTGCATCATCAACCGCCAAACATGCATGGGACGTGCTGCAGACATAATATCAAGGAGACTCGAAAGTGAAGACGGTGAAGCTCCAAGGGCTGTAGAGAGAGTTTGAGGCTCTCCAGATGAAGGATGATGAGATGATTAATGATTTTTTGTCAAAATTTATGAGAATAGTCAATCAGAAACGAGCCTATGGAGAGAAAGTGTCTAATCAGCAAGTTGTCGAGAAGGTGTTACGAAGCTTACCCACGAAATGGGACCATGTGGTCACAGCCATAGAAGAATCGAAGGATATGTATGTGCTTAGGTTGATCAACTCATGGGGTCCCTTCAATCACATGAAGCAAGAGTGAATTGAAGCATAGAGCATGTTGAGGAAGACGAGTCTGTCAAGCAAAGGAGGTGGACAACTCATTCGGTAGAGGCCGAGGAAGAAACCCTTACCGTGGGAGTCCTGGTAGAGGACGTGGGAGGTCAAGTGGCTGAGGAAGAAATAAGATTCAGTGCTATAATTATAATCGGTTTGGTCATGTATGATTTGAATGCTAGTATGAAGGTCAAGCAAATGCTGCAGTTGAGGCCGATGATGATGATGATGAAAAGTGCAGTCTCTTTATGGCCTTAGATGGAGGTGATGATAACTCAAAAGTAGGTTCATTGATAGCGGATGTTAGAATCATATGACCGGGCATAGAGTGTTGTTTAAAAGTCTAGATGAGAAAAAGAAAGTAAAAGTTAAAATGGGGAATGGCAAAGGGATCCAGGTGGAAGGAAAAGGTAATTTTAAGCTTCAAATGGGTAATGGGCAGCCTAAGGTTTTACATGATGTTCAGTATGCTCCTGAATTAGGGTATAACCTGTTAAGTGTTAGTCAATTAATGAGGAATGAGTATAGAGTTCTTTTTGAAGATGATGCTTGTACTATCACTCAAAAGGCATGCGGAAAAGTAACATGCATGGTCCCCATGTCTGCCAATAATACTTTTCCATTTGACTTGGATAGAAAAGTTGATACAGCTCTAGTGATAGATGGAAGTGACTCTACACTATGGCATAGTGGATATGGTCATCTACATGTACAGGCTTTACCATAACTTAGCAAAGGAGAGATGGTGACAGGTCTACCCCTAATTGGCATTTTAAATTAGTGTGAAGGATGTGTGTTGGGTATGCAAACAAGAAGACCATTTCCTACACGTACTTGGCACACCAAATCACCACTTCATTTGGTTCATGCAGATTTGGTTGGTCCAATGCAAACTAAGTCACTAGGAGGTAACTCTTATTTCTTTTTGTTGACCGATGATTACACTCGTATGAGTTGGGTATTCTTCTTGAACCAGAAATCGGATACATTTGAAATCTTCAAGAAGTTCAAAACCAAAGTTGAAAAGGATAGCGGGTACGAAATCAAATTGCTAAGGACAGATCATGGTGGTGAGTTCACCGGAAGGTTGTTTAATGATTTCTGCATAGAAAATGGGATTCATTGTGATCTGACAGCCCCATATACCCCAAAGCAAAATGGGATTGCTGAAAAAAAACCGAATAGTGGTTGAGATGGCGAGGTGCATGTTACAAGCAAACAACTTACCAAATAGCTTTTGGGGTGAAGCAGTGGCCACAACTGTTTATCTTATTTCCCTGTCCCCTACTACAGCCATTCCTGGAAAAACTCCCTATGAAGCTTGGTACGGGCATAAACCATGTGTAAGTCATCTTAAAACTCTTGATGAGTTTGATACCTGGTGTTTGAGAATGGAAAGTTTCATCAGGTCTCTTGATTCAAGAATGTGGGAGTCTATTGAGAATGGACCTTTCATACCCAGCACCCCTTCTACTACTGGTGCTGGTATGATCCCAAAAGATGTGGCTAACTACTCAGATGAAGATAGGAAGAGAGTAAAGATTGACAGAAAAGGCACGACAGCTCTTCAAACTGCCCTTCCAAACTCTGTGTACAGAGGTTTCAAGAAATGCAAAGCAGCCAAGCAGTTGTGGGATGCACTAAAACTGATGTATGAGGGTTCCTCTGAAGCAAGGAGAACAAGAAGGATCTCCTGAAGCAGTATTTTGAAACTTCACTTTCAAAACAGGTGAAACCATGACTCAGCAATATTTCAGGTATGTTGAGATTGTGGATACCCTAGTGGATGGAGGAGTTTCTCTTGAGAATAGAGACATTGTAAGGAAGTTCATGTCGTCACTTCCTAGGCAATGGACACACTACTGTGTGGTGATCAAGAGAACTGAAAATCTCAAAACTCTTACTCTGACAGAGTTATATAGGATTCTCAATGGCTACCAGATGGAGATGAATATGCAAGGTTCATCTGGCAACTCCAATAATCAAATGGATTCAGCCCTACATGTGGTTGAAAAGGATAGCATAGAACCCAAATATCATCTCTTATGCTACCTTGACAATTCACCAAAGGGTCCTTTCATCACCTTTCCAGAGACACCAAGGGAGAACTACACTCAAGGAAGCCCATTCCAAGAGATAAGCTCTTCTCAAGCTTTTGTGTCTTCTGATGAAAGCTGTGGCAACTCTATCTTCACTCTTGAAGACCTGGACTATATTCACCCAGATGATCTGGAATACGTCGAAATAATCCAACAGATGGCTATTCTCACTCACAGAGCCAAGAAGTTCTACAAGAGGACTGGAAAGAAGTTCCCAAGCAATGCAACCGGTGGAATGTTTTGAAGGGTTTTGTAGATGTTAATCAAAGATATATTAACTATTAACATGTAAAACACAGTGGATTTTCAGTTCAAATAAGAGTTTATGTATCATATACATATGTTAAGGCAAAACCCAAAACAAGGATCTTATTATATGGAATAACACACTATCACAACATACATATATCAACCATATATACTACCTTTAGAAACATGGAATGGAGGCTAGGAGATGATGTTGAATGTCAAGACTTCAAAGTAGAAATCCTCAAGAGATGATACCCCAAGCTTCCTCCAAACACCCACTTGCTAGGTCTTGCAACACCAACCTCAAAGACACTCTTGAAGATCGATTTTTCCAGCCAAACAACACTTGTTTTAAGCTGAAAATTGCTTCTATTTCAGCTCCAAAATCCGAATTTTAGAGAGAGATTAGAGAGAAATTCTTTTGCTATGTGTGTGTGAGAGAAGGTGTATCCTTGGAAGAGTGTTGTAATAATTCAATATTGCAAGGACCAAGATGATTCATCAAAAGGCTTGCAAGCCCCAAGGGCGGCCGAAAATGGACCTTGGAGGGTCCCTCTCATTTTGAATTTATATCAAAAAATCACCCTTGCACTCTATTGATTTTATAAGATTAAAACCCTTTTATCTTATAAAATTAATACACTTTTGTTTAATATTATTTAACCAACTTAAATAATAGAAAAAAGTAATTTCTCATGAACAATTATCCATATAATGTTGTTCATTATCAAAAGCAATGTTTTAGAAAACTCGGTTTCTATGTTGGTGCTTATATTTATTTGTTTGATCTTATCAACGAATATTTATCGGTGTTTGTTTTGCTTGTTATTGGGTATGACCCGACTTGGATCATATCACACTAGCCACATCAATTTAGTATGTATCTTGGGCAGATCAAATCCTTCAATCTCCCACTTGCACAAGATTCATAGAGAATTGATGCAAGTAGCAAATAACGCCTAGCAACGGTTTGCTACCCCTAATATATGACTAAGTGCCATTCAATAACATCATCCCTTTCAAGTACCCTACTTGAATATGATTTAGGTGAATAAATCATTATCCTTTTTTACAGATGTCATGTTAAATCCTAGAGACATAGAATTGTCATTCTTCGTTGATTTAACTTTAACAGGCCTTAGACATCTAACTCTTAACGAATAAGAGGAACAAATTCTATCTTGACTACATACGTCTCTCACAATCACCTTATATTATACCCGAACTCAGCCTTATGTACTGCCAATATTTCAGAACAGCAAAGAACTAACTTAAAGTACAATACTTGGTGAATATCAAGACCCAATATGTATCTCAGGTATGAGGATACAATGATATTCGCCTTTACTCAATATCTCTTATGACTAATCACAAAGATTCCATGCAGAAATAATTGAGAGCGGTCAGTCCAATATCCATATCCCATAGATATCAATGAACCTTGGTAGCAACGTCTTGCTCTATATTCATACTTAGTGAATATCAACCAATCCAAGTTCATTATAGTCTTACATTCATAGTTGTTCCCACAAGTACGATCGACTACGGACGTTTTAGAATAACTTACTTATTCACGGATTTAAACATGTTAAAATAGAAGAACAAATGAAAATTATAACCATATAATTAAGTCAAATTACATAAGTTCCAATATCCAAATACAAAATTTGATCAAGTCCAATTACTAGAATATCGAAGTCCTAAGGCCCAGTATGACTTTCATGCTTTGACCTGTCTAGGAGCTTCGTGAATGGATCCGCAATGTTTTGATCGGTGTGAACTTTGCGAATACATATCTTTCCCTTTTCAACTTCATCCCTAATGTAGTTGAATCTCCGTTCAATGTGCCGAGTCTTTTGATGAGCACGAGGTTCCTTGATTTGAGCAATCGCGCCCTCGTTGTCACAAAAGATCTCTAGGGGGTCTTGAATGGTAGCAACGACCCCTAGATCAGCAATGAACTTCCTAAGCCACGCAGCTTCTTGAGCTGCCAGTGAAGCGGCGATGTATTCAGATTCTGTTGTAGATAATGCCACTACATCTTGCTTTGAGCTCTTCCAAGAGACCGCTCCTCCATTCATAATGAAGACATATCCCGACTGTGATCGAGAATCATCTCGATCAGTTTGGAAACTTGCATCTGTGTAACCCTTTACCACGAGCTCCTCCTCACCAGATCCATATATTAAGAACATGTCCTTAGTGTTCCTAAGGTATTTCAAAATACTTTTAACAGCCATCCAATGACTATTACCAGGATTCTGCTGATATCTGCTTGTCATACTTAGAGCATATGACACGTCCGGCCTAGTACATATCATTGCATACATGATGGATCCTATAGCAGACGCATATGGACTCCACTCATTCTTTCTTGTTCAACCTTTGAACTAGGGCATTGAGATGAGCTCAATATAGTCCCCTTTTGAATAGGTACCAGACCTTTCTTAGAATTCTCCATCTTGAACTTTTTCAAGATCTTATCAATGTATGCACTTTGGTTTAAACCTATCAGTCGTCTTGATCTATCCCTATAGATCTTTATACCCAAAATATAGGTGGCTTCACCAAGATCTTTAATGGAAAAACAGCTTCCAAGCCAGGCTTTTACACCATCCAAGGTTGGAATGTCGTTTCAAATAGTAAAATGTCATCAACATATAATACAAGGAAGGTGATAGTGCTCCCACTAGCTTTCTTATATACACAGGCTTCATCAGCGTTTTTAATGAAGCCAAATTTCTTACTTCATCATCAAAACGGTGATTCCAGCTTCTTGATGCTTGTTTCAATCCATAGATTGACTTCTTTAACTTGCATACCTTTTCAGGATGTTTTGGATCGACAAAACCTTCAGGCTGTTTCATATGGACATCTTCCTCAAGATATCCATTAAGGAAAGCGGTTTTGACGTCCATTTGCCATATCTCATAGTCATAATATGCTGCGATGGCAAATAATATCCTAATAGATTTTAGCATTGCCACAGGTGAAAAGGTTTCATCATAATCAACCCCTTGAGTTTGAGTGAAACCTTTTGCTACAAGTCTAGCTTTATAGGTATCCAAGTTTCCATGCATATCGGTTTTCTTCTTGAAAACCCACTTACTCCCAACTATCTTGGACTTAAGAGGTGGTGTAACCAATTCCCAGACTTGGTTATCATACATGGATTGCATCTCAACGTTCATGGCTTCTTGCCATTTGTCACAATCAGGTTTTGACATTGCATCTTGGTATGTGGTTGGTTCATCTGAATTTACCACATAGCATCCATCCATGAAAAATCCATATCTCTCAGGAGGAACACTAATTCTACCAGATCTGCGAACGTTTTGTGTATTTTGATCATCCATATGATCATTCTCAACATCCTCATGTTGATTGCTAGTATTAACCAATTGTGTATCTTCTTGTGAATCATGAACCTCTTCAAGTTCCACTGTTCTTCCGCTAGTTTCTTCCAAAAGAAACTTAGTTTCCAAGAACTCTGCCTTTCGAGCAATAAACACTTTCTGCTCTGTCGGATCATAGAAATAATATCCAATACAATCTCTAGGATATCCGATGAAGATACACTTCGTGGATCGCCCTCCAGTTTGTACTGAGTGTATTGCTTAGGATAAGCTTCACACCCCCAAACTTTCAAATATGATAATGATGGAACCCTTCCATGCCATACTTCGAAAGGTGTCCTTTCCACTTTCTTGGTTGGGGCCATATTTAAATACGGGCCGCGGAGAGCAACGCGAAACCCCAAAATGACAGAGGTAGTGTACTTCTAGCCATCATAGATCGAACCATATCCAATAGAGTTCGATTCCTCCTCTCAGACACACATTATGTTGTGGTGTTCCAGGTGGAGTAAGTTGTGAGACAATCCCACAACTTCTAAGATACTCTTGAAATTCACTACTTAGGTATTCACCTCCTCTATCTGTGCAAAGAACCTTGACCGTTTTGTTGAGTTGATTTTCAACTTCATTCTTGAATATTTTGAACATTTCAAAAGATTCATGTTTGTGTCTTAACAAGTACACATACCCATAACGACTATAATCATCGGTAAAGGTAATGAAGTATCTTTCACCATTCCTAGTCATTGGTTTAAAAGGTCCACATACATCCGAATGTATGATCCCTAATAAATCTTTCACCCTTTCATTAGTCCCACTAAAAAGGGCCTTTGTCATTTTACCTTGTAAGCAAGACTCGCACACATCGAATGAATCATTTTCATTGGTTTTCAAAAGACCATTCTTTTGAAGTTTATGCATACGATTCTTATTTATGTGTCCAAGGCGACAATGCCAAAGATAGGAATCACTCAAATCTAATTTGAGCCTTTTGGTGGTTGCTTGGTACATTGAGCTATCATATGTTGTGTTATCATGAACCAATTCATAAATACCATTACAAGGAATAGCCTTAAAATAAAACACATGATTCAAAGTAACATGAATATCATTGTCAACAAATTTGAAATCATAATCATATTGTCTTAAACGGGAAACAGAAATGATGTTCCTAGTCAAACTAGGAGCATACAAAATATTCTTTAAAATAACTTCCAAACCACTTGGAAGCTTCAAAATATAGTCTCCTTGGGCTTCCACATGAACCTTTGCACCATTGCCCATGAAGAGACTAACCCCTTTTGAATAATGCTTACTTCTTTTGAACCCCTGCAACAAATTGCAAATATGAGTTCCACATCCGGTATCTAATACCCATGTGTTAGAAGAAATTACATTTAGCTCAACATGTATCATAAAGATTGTACCTGAGGTTTGCCCGTCCCTCTTCGACCTCAACGCTTTGAGATAGACCGGACAATTGCGTTTCCAATGGCCTACCTCACCACACTCAAAACAAGGGTCATCTTGAGCAACCTTTTGCTTCTTTTCTTTTGGTTTGGGGGGTTCCATTTTTGCCTTTCCTTTCTCCCTTGTGCCCCTTCCCTTTGGCAACGCTTGCCTTAGGGTTGGGGAGGTGCCACTTCCTACTACCTCCTTCATTGATCGTAAGGACCGGCAGAACCTTTCTACCCATGCCCGCCTCGGCCGTTTTTAGCATTGAATGAAGCTCACCAATGCTCTTGTCCCAACCATTCATGTTATAGTTCATAACAAAACTATCAAACTTCTTTGATAGAGAGTTGAGGATCAAATCCGTTGCCAACTCGTTGGACACACGACAGTTAAGCCTTTCGAGGCGATCAATGTGGCTCTTCATTTAAGAACGTAGTATGACACCGATTGGGTCTCGTCCATCCGACATGCATGGAGCGCTCGAACCGTTTCGAAGCGCTCCACCCTTGATTGTTGTTGGAACATTTCCTTCAACTGGGTGATCATGTCAAAGGCATTGTGGTTTTCAAAGTCCTTTTGCAAGGGAAATCATACTCGCTAGCATGAGACATGAGACTTGCATGGAGTCCTCGGTGTACTTGACCCACTCGGCAAAAGCCTCAACGTCACTCTCATCGGGTTGATCGGGAATGGGATCGTCTAACACATAGGACTTCTTTTCTTGCTTGAGAACTATTCTCAAGTTTCGATACCAATCCATGAAGTTCCCATGGTTTAGACGTTCCTTTTCGAGGATCGTTCTTAGTGATAGGTTATGGACGGTCGGGATAGCGTTGTTGTTGTTAGCCATCTACAATATTACAAAGTTCAAATTTTAGTATTTCGATGTTTAAGCAATTTTTAATTATTAATACCCTTTTATTCTCATAGACAATTAATAATTAAAACTAGAATCCAACGTTACATTTAAATATCGGTTAGGTGACCTTTATCCCTTTATTTAAATTAACAAGGTAGTCAACGTTTTGACAATTGTAACCCATTACAATTTCTAGTTTTTATGGGATCGTTTTAAACATCTTATGTTTAGTTTGGCATGTTAATCCCATCAACACCGTTTGTACGTCATGCTTCGGTGATCCTAATGCATGATTTCCAAATCAAGTCGTCCTACTTAGACACACGTGTGATATCACTAATATAAGTGGTTAGGTGATCTTTATCCCACAAATATAGTAATTTCACCTCAACTTCTCAAGTTTCTACATTTATGGTTAGGTGACCTTTATCCCATAAATAAGTTACAAGTGAATTGAGTGTTGTTTAAAAGGATGGTGTTAAACTTGTTTTTTAAAAAAAGGGTTTTGAAGTTTCTAAAACTTAGTTATAGAAAACCTTTTATACCATACAACTTGTATGCATTCAAATGCATGGTATTATTTGAAAAACAATTTTTAAGGTTCCTTTTAATAAAACCCATTTTTATTAAATCATTAACCCTTAATAAACTCATTTTATTAATCCATTTAATGATTATAAAGAACCATTTTTATGCTTGATGCGCCATAGTTGTTAAACTAGTTTGTCAATTTTCAATCCAAAACAAACACAACCAAGATAACCAAACAATCAACCAACATAATATATAAGTGCACAACCAAAGCCAATAATTTTGAACACACTTGCTTGCCATAACAAGTGTGTTAAGGGGTCAATCCAAAGGTAAAACATGACACATTGTTGAGTTGATGAACTCCCACTTGAACTTGCATCCAAATGCTTCAAGTATGCCTTTTGTGTTGTGATTCCATCATCATCTTTAGGCTTCCTTTATGTGTTACAAAACAGCCTCAAAAAGCTTATTACATAGAAAAGGTCCTAATACATTTTTCTAGTAAAATAAGATACAAGCTAATCTATTTATTACATACCAAATGAAATAAATAAATTACATATGCTTTATTACATCCAAATGAAACATAACCACAAATAATCAATCACAAGGTCATGGCTAGGCTTTGTGCACTTAGAACACATCCAAACAAGTCCAAAATCGATAATATGGCAGCCCCTTTTAACCCAAGTTTTTGGCCAACACAAACCAAGAACATGTGGGTTTATGTCCAAACAAACAAACCATCATATGATCTATATTTTTCAAGATCTTTACATGCATATAAAGTAACATCTTGAAAACAAAGGGACTTCCATGTAAAGAAATTTCCAGCCCACTTTTTAGAGAAAAAAGACCCGAAAATTTCATGTTGGAAGCATGTATCCATATAATCCGGCTCTAGATGCCATTGAAGGGTTTTGTAGATGTTAATCAAGAATATACTATTAACATGTAAAACGATAAACAGCAATTTCAGTTCAAATAAGAGTTTATGTATCATATAATATGTTAAGGCAAAACCCAAAACAAGGATCTTATTATATGGAATAACACACTATCACAACATACATATATCAACCATATATACTACCTTTAGAAACGTGGAATGGAGGCTAGGAGATGATGTTGAATGTCAAGACTTCAAAGTAGAAATCCTCAAGAGATGATACCCCAAGCTTCCTCCAAACACCCACTTGCTAGGTCTTGCAACACCAACCTCAAAGACACTCTTGAAGATCGATTTTTCCAGCCAAACAACACTTGTTTTAAGCTGGAAATTGCTTCTATTTCAGCTCCAAAATCCGAATTTTAGAGAGAGATTAGAGAGAAATTCTTTTGCTATGTGTGTGCGTGAGAGAAGGTGTATCCTTGGAAGAGTGTTGTAATAATTCATATTGCAAGGACCAAGATGATTCATCAAAGGCTTGCAAGCCCCAAGGGCGGCCGAAAATGGACCTTGGAGGGTCCCTCTCATTTTGAATTTATATCAAAAAATCACCCTTGCACTCTATTGATTTTATAAGATTAAAACCCTTTTATCTTATAAAATTAATACACTTTTGTTTAATATTATTTAACCAACTTAAATAATAGAAACAAGTAATTTCTCATGAACAATTATCCATATAATGTTGTTCATTATCAAAAGCAATGTTTTAGAAAACCCGGTTTCTATGTTGGTGCTTATATTTATTTGTTTGATCTTATCAATGAATAAATATTTATCGGTGTTTTTGTTTGCTTGTTATTGGGTATGACCCGACTTGGATCATATCACACTAGCCACATCAATTTAGTATGTATCTTGGGCAGATCAAATCCTTCATGTTTGGCCTGGACAAAGGCAAAGTCAAGTGTTACAACTGTAACTTGATGGCCACTTTGCCAAAGAGTGTAAGTAACCTAGAGCAAATGGTGGCCAAACACAGTCCAAACCAAACTA
Source organism: Flaveria trinervia (assembly GCA_025506515.1). Taxonomy (NCBI): domain Eukaryota; kingdom Viridiplantae; phylum Streptophyta; class Magnoliopsida; order Asterales; family Asteraceae; genus Flaveria; species Flaveria trinervia. The sequence continues at coordinate 17,101,345 of CM046443.1, read as the reverse complement.
CATTGACAAAGCTCTCCAGAATGAGAAGCCAAAGCAGCATGTTGTTGTTGCTGTTAAAGAAGGAGGCTTTGACTGGAGCTTTCAGGTTGAAAATGCTTCTCCTAACCAAGCATTGATGGCAGATCATGATGAAGCCAAGGTACTAGAACATCTTTGTACTCCTGAATGCATAGCTAAAGTTAACAGATACATGTCCTATAACCTGGAGATGAGATCTGACCTTGAGTCCTTAAACTTTTAAAATATGATTTTAGAAACTCTAAAAATGATTATAAACTGAAGATAGAGGACCTAGAGAAAACCATTTCAATTCTAAAACATGAACACATAGATTTTAGGACTCAAATCAAAGATCTCATAACTAAGCTAACTGAGTGTCAGGTTGAGCTTGTGATCAGCAAAGCCAGGGCAGAAAAGAGTGTTCTTGAAGAAGAGACCTTCAAGAACATGATATCCTTATCCATGCACAACAAGGTGTGCTATCAAAACAGGCAGGGACTGGGATCAAATGAGATAGCTCCTCCACACACAATCTTGTTAGTAAGATATCCTAGGTGTGAAACTTGTGAAGATGAGCTTCCTCTTATAGATCCTATGAGTGAAGAGGATGAAGAAGAGATCGTGAAGATTCCTCTGAGAAGAGTGAAGAGGAGGATTCCAAGAAGGGTCACTATCTTCTAAGAAAGAAGAAGACTGTGATGACCAAGTCCATGAGAAGAACTTAATCAGAAAGAGCAAATGAAAGGCAAGGAAGGCTCAAGAGATCAAGGCTACTTTTGACTCTAAGCAAAAACAAGTTTTCATCTTTGTAGGGTTTAAAGTGGTAGGGACTGAAGACATCAACCAAAACTCTTCTGCTAAGAGTTCTGGTTCTTGTTCAACTCATCTTAGTAACAAGAAGAAGACTGATCTGCTGTGTACCACTGCTGCACAACCTGGACCATCAAACTCCAAGCACAGTTCTCAGCCCAAGAGGACTGTCTCAGCCTGCAAAGATGAAGGTGGAGAAGGGATGTGACCAAAGACAGTCTTGTTCTCAGGAGAAGGCTCTTGTGAAGAAGAAGATGAATTGTGTCATGTGTGATAGTACCACTCACATTGCTAAGGATTGTCCATACAATCCTAAAGGTACTGTCCATATGACCAAAACAAAGACTTCAAAGGGTCTCAAGAAGATTCAAGCTTCAGAAGGAAAATCTGTTTTCCTCGAAAGCTCCAAATCTAAGAAGAAGGCAAGTGGAAAATTACCTTCGGAAGAGAAGTTGGTCTCGGAAGAAAGGAGTTCTTCCGAAGCACTAAAGTCTGTTGTAGTGTATGCAGAATCTTCAGAAGGATTAGTCATCAAAACTTCCAAAGTTCCAAAAGCTTCCAATGTTTTGAAGGTCAAGTCCAAGACTCCAAAGGTGGTGTGGATGTCTAAGAAAGACTATGTGACTGAGATTTCTCCATCAACAACAGCTCAAGATCCTCTTAGTACAACCATAGGATCTATTACTATTGAATTACCTTATGTAAATGAGCCCAAGACAAGCAAGGCTTGGGTTTCCAAGTGTAACTAATCATTTTCTTTGTGTAGGGAAAGTTGAAGACAAACAAAAATGTCTGGATCATAGACAGTGGTTGTTCCAGGCACACGACAGGCAATTGGTCACTACTCCAGAACTTTGAAAGGATTGATGGAGGACCAGTTACTTTTGGAGGAGATGAAGGTGGTTACATTTCTGGAAGGGGCAAGGTCACAAATGGTAAGCTTAGCATAGAAAAGGTAAACTTTGACAAGGAGTTTGGATACAATCTTCTGAGTGTAACTCAATTTTGTGATCAGAGTCATAACATGCTCTTTACTGAGCATGAGTGCATTATTTTTAAGCCTGGTGTGGTCATTCTTCATGAGCATATCCTGCTTAGAGCCTCCAGGAAAGGAAACATATACAAGATGGACTTGCAAGAAACCTCTCCCTCTGGAGAAGTTTCATGCTTTCTGTCTAAAGCAAATAGTGATGAGTCTTTCCTATGGCATAAAAGAATGTGCCATGTAAACTTTATGAACATGAATAAATTAATAAGCATGATTTGGTAACTGGAATGCCAAAAAAAGAGTTTACAAGTGATGACCACTGTGTTGCATGCCTGAAAGGGAAGCAGCATAAGGTTTTCACAAGCCTAAGGAAAGAAACTCCATCACTACACCCCTACACTTGTTACATATGGATCTCTTGGCCCCACCAGTCTAATGAGTTTAGGAAGGACCTCTTACTGTTTAAGTGATCATATGACTTATAAGATTCACTTGGTCTTCTTCCTTGAACTAAGAATAAGACTCTGAGATTCTGAAGAATTTCATCTTAAAGACTGAGAATCAATCTGATCACAAGGTCAAAATCGTAAGATGTGATCAAGGAACTGAATTTAAGAACCAAATCCTTGATACATTCTGTGATGAAAAGGGTATTACAAGACAATTCAGTGCTCCCAGGACTCCTCAGCATAATGGTGTTGCTGAGAGGAGAAATAGGACACTGATTAAAGCTGCAAGAACCATGTTGTCTGACTCTAAGCTGCCCATCACCTTCTGGGCAGAGGCAGTCAACATTGTCTGCTATGTGCAGAATAGAGTTTTAGTGGTCCAGACTCATGGCAAGACTCCTTATGAACTTTGGCACAAGAGGAAACCTTTCATTGGTTTTCTCAGGTCATTTGGATGTTCCTTGCACCATCTTGAATACCAAAGATCAAATTGCCAAGTTTGCTAAAAAGTCAGATGATGGACACTTTATTGGATACTCTCCTCAAGCTAAAGCTTATAGAGTATACAATCTCAGAACTAGAATTGTTGAGGAGTCAACCAATGTGATTTTCAATGAACACACACCCTGTGTTGCTGGTTCTAGTCCTGATTGGCTATTTGATCTTGATTTAGTTACCAACTGTTTTAACAAACCTTGTGAGAATGTTTCAGGATCTGCAGAAAATTTAAATACAGATGATCCTGATCCAAGATTTGAGCTAAGAAGACCTTCAAGTCATACATCTTCAGCTCCAGTTGGAACTACTTCTGCTAATGAGGTTTCTATCAGCACTACAATGACAAACTCAGCTGATATATCTAGGGTGCCTTCAAATTCCAGCTCAGAGGCTCCACAACCAGATAAGAACACCTCAATTATGGAAGACAACAATGGTGGTGGTGACAGTGACCAAGAATTTCTTGATGCCACTAACCACACTATAGATGAGAACATCAATGATGTCACACACTGCTTGGATCAAGTCTCTCTTGAAAAGTGTGCTGATGTGATGGGAGAAACATCTATGCCAGATCTTAATTTCTCGAATTTAGATCTCTCTCAGCAACTTGTTGTGATCTCTCAGCTTAGGATCCACAAGTCTCACCCCACCACAAACATCATTGGAGATGTTGTCACATGAGTAAGGACAAGAGGACAAACACATGAAGCAAATGTTTGTCTTCACTCTTGTTTCTTATCCCAGATAGAGCCAAAGAAAGTTGATGAGGCTCTAAAGGATGGAAGTTGGTTGAAGCTATGCAACAAAAGCTGCTTCAATTCAAAAGGTAGAAAGTTTGGAATCTTTGTCCTCTTCCTTCTGGGAAGACTACCATTGGAACCAAATGGGTGTTTAGGAATAAGAAAGATGATAGAGGCATCATCATCAAGAACAAATCTAGACTGGTTGTTCAAGGGTACACATAAGAAGAAGGGATTGACTACACTGATGTCTTTGCTCTAGTGGCAAGATTAGAAGCTGTTAGGATATGCCTGGCATTTGCTGCATGCAAGAACTTCAAGGTTTTTCAGCTTGATGTGAAGTGTGCCTTTTTATATGGAGTGATAGATGAAGAGGTATATGCAATAGCCACCTAGTTTTGTAGATCCTGATCATCCTGATTATGTCTACAAGCTTGACAAAGCTCTCTATGGGCTACATTAGGCACCCAGGAAATGGTATGAGACACTGTCTGAGTATCTCTGTAAACATGGATAAAGGAGAGGTACTATAGATGGAACTCTCTTCATCAAAGGACAGGGAAATGACATATTGCTAGTTCAAGTATATGTGGATGACATCATCTTCGGTTCAACTAATCCAAAGCTCTGCAAAGACTTTGAGAAGATGATGAAATACAGATTTGAAATGAGTGCCATAGGGGAACTCAATTTCTTTCTGGGAATTCAAGTAAAGCAAGTTGAAGATGGCATCTTCATAAGTCAGTCAAAGTATGTTTAGGATGTACTTAAGAGGTTCAACATGACTGACTGTAAGATTGCTAAGACACCCATAGCCATAAACCACTCCCTTGGACCTGATCTGGAGTGGAAAATATGTAGATGAGCACTTATATAGGGCTATGATTGGGTCTCTTATGTATCTTACTGCTAGCAGGCCTAATATTATGTTTGCTACATGCATCTTTGCAAGATATCAAGCAAACCCTAAGATGTCTCACCTCATCACTGTCAAGACAATTCTAAGATACCTCAAAGGTGCTTCAACACTTGGTTTATGGTACCCTAAGAATCCTGACTTGAATCTGTATGCTTATACAGATAGTGATTATGGTGACTTCAACATGATTGCAAAGTCTACATCTAGGGGATCTCAATTCCTTGGTGGAAGGGTTGTCTCATGGCAATGCAAGAAACAATCCTGTGTCTCTGCATCAACTGCTGAAGCTGAATACATTGTTGCTGCTAGCTGTTGTGCTCAAGTATTTGGATTCAGAATCAGATGTTGGACTATGGGTTAAACTTCAAGGAGACTCCCATTCACATAGACAACAACAGTGCTATCTCAATCATAGAGAATCCTGTGCAGCACTCAAGGACAAAGCACATCAATATCAGTTATCATTTAATAAGAGATAACTATGAAAAGGGATTAATTAACTAGTCAAAGTTCACACAGATGAACAATATGCTGATTTGTTTACAAAGGCTTTTGATGAATAGAGATTTAAATATCTAATATCAGCTATTGGGATGATAAACTTTGAGTAAGCTTTTCTTAAAACTAATTCTTATTATTTCTTAAAATATGTGTGTCCTAAGTTGTCTAGTTCATCACTTTCATAGGCTCATGTTTTCTTTGGATGAAAATTTCTTTTTGAAGACTTTCCTTAGATTTTTGAAAATTTATGATACTTCAGAAGTTATGCTTTTAAGTTTGGAAGCAAATCATGCCTTCAAAATAAATAACTGTCTAAGAAATTTATTTTCGGAAGAGCTTTCAGATTTATCTTCCGAAGCTTAAATACTTGTCTCAGACACTTACTTATTTTCAAGGACCATTTACTTCCGAAGCAAAATTAACTCTCGGAAGCTTTGTTGTCTTATATACAAAGCATTCAAGTTTTAATTTCTCTTCCGAAGCAAAACTCTCAGGAAATTCTTCCGAAGTTATTTTAGTTTCGAAAGCGTTTTAATTAAAACTTCTGAAGATAATAAACCTTCGGAAGATTTTTGACTTCCAAGAAAACTTCTTTTTGAGCAAAAGTAAACTACTTTTTCAGAGGTGGGACCGACATCCGGATTTCAAAGTTTATCCTCTTTCATTAAACTTTATCTGAAATCTCTCTCACATATAAACCCAACGGTTTCCCCCTCTTTCTATCATCTGTACTTCCTCCAAACCTAAAAACCCAAAATTTCTCTCTGAAATTTCTTTCTTCCTTCTTTCCTTATCTCTAAGCTACCTCAAAATGGCCAACCTTACTCACAAAAATGATCCCAACTTTACCATGCAGCTACACAGACAACATAATCAGGTTGCTCTGTTAAGCTCTGAGAAAGATCTTCATTTCTCAGAGGTTTGCTATTTCTTAGCTCTGTCTAACTACTTCACCTCCCTAACCATTGATCCTCCACTCTATGATAATCATCTGCTAGAATTCTGGAAAAGTTGCCAAGAGGTTGTTATGGATGGGGAGAAGACACTGTCTGCCACGGTGCAGGGGAGAACAATCTTCATCACTCCGGCCATCATCAACATGCATCTTCAGCTGGATGATGAAGAAGGTGAGGTGTTCTTTTCAAAGGAAGCTGTCAATCATTCCTTTGAGCAATGGGATATGAGGGAGATTTCTTTGTAAAGACCTTTAGGAAAGGGAAGGTGACATCCCAATGGAGATTCCTGCTCCATGTGGTCATCCACAGCTTATCAAACAAGCATAGTGGATGGGACCAGATTCCTGAGGATCTCTCCTTCATAATCCACGGAATGGTTCAGGGGGTCAAATTCAGGTATTCTCAGTTTGTTTATACAAGTTTACTTGCTAATTTAGACTCCTTAGAGTATTACATGTTTCCTAGATATGTCCAGTACATTCTTAACTATGAACTGGGCTCATCATTGAGGGAAACAGGTAACATTCTTAAATTGGGACAGATGAATCCCGGCATCTTTAAATACTGAGGAAGCCCACTATTGGCTTCTCTTGGTAGAAACAACCCTTGTCCTAAAAATGTTACAGCTCATTGCTCAAGGTGACAACCTAGCAGCACAAGCTAGTGTTGAGCGCACACCTGCTAACTCCCAACCACCCACACAGCCTCAAATTACCATCACTTACCAAAGAAAATCCAAACGAACCCCTACCCAGGCAATTCAGTCTGTGGAGGCCCCCATATACTCACCCATGCAGGAAGAAGTAGATACTGGAGCTCCCACTTCTCCTGAGGAGCACACCACTCCCATCTCTTCAAGAATCAGTGCTGAGGTTCCTCATGCTCAGCCTGATGAGCTTATTAGCGCAACTGCCTTAAGCCATCACTCTGAGTCTCAACACTCAAGTAATCAACCTTCAAGGGACAGTTACCATCCCCAGCCTATAGATCTCAACCAACCAATTCCCCACCTTGACTTCTATACTGATGAAGATCTAGGTTTCAGTGAGTATAATGAGTCTCTCTGCTTTAACCCTACTCAAAGAGAGATGAATGCTCCTGAGTCTCCTATATCTATCCCCCATCAGTCACCTACAACTGAGGTGGGCACTTCTGAACCTGTTCAGGATGTCCATATGGAAGAGGCTCTCACTTTTAAAAGTGATTACATCATTAAGACCTCAACCATGGCAACTCAGCCCACTGAAATCTCAATTGAGATTGCCAGTGAGTAGAGGAAAACTAGCAGCCAAAAACCTGAAGCTAGTGGTGAGAGAGAGGACTCTGGTCCAATCATCTCATCCCCCAATGAGTTTTCTGATGAAGATGAGGGGAATCTGAGACTAAAGGTGCACAAACTGACTAAAACATGCACCTATTAGTCTCAAAGGTCAGTCACCTTGAATCTCAGGTGACTACCTTACACAACAGGATCAATGATCAGTAACTTCAGATTTCATATCTAAGAAAAAACTAGCTGGGAGACCCTTAAGAAGTGCTCAACCAGGAACACACGAACCATTGGATGTGATTGACCTATCTTCCAGCTCACCTATGCAAGTGGGTGATGCTACCAAAAAGGGGGAGAAAGTTATTATAGCCACAGAACCTAGGAGTTCTTCAGAGAGAGTGGACATTGAGGACTCACCATCCTCACTTGCAATTGTGCATTCTCAGCAACCTCCTCAAGTTCACATTGATGTGGACTACACAGACTCCTTCATACAGAGTCTGTTTGAGGATGGGATACCAAGGGCTATGTCATCTTCACCATCTTCCAATCACATCATTGGGTGGAGGTATGACAATATCAGGAAAGCTCTAATAATCATAAGAGTTCAAGGACATCAAGAAGTCTTCAATTTCAGACTTTGAACTACTATGAAGGTCTGGATTTAGTCAACATGCCACTTGTCAACCCAAGCAAATCAAGACAAGCTGACAGACTGGCTCAAAGAATCCAAGACAAGATCACTGCAGAGTTCAGCTTAAGAAGGAGACTTAGGCAATCAGGCAATGCCATCGGTCAACTGGATGTTGAGGCATACCCTAAGATTAGTTCCTCTGCTGAGTCTTCAAGACTCATGGAGTCTGCTATCAGGGCTTTCCCTAGACCAGATATTGAGAATGATGAGTTAAGGACAGTCAGGATAAATTACCTATAGACAAGGAACTATGACATAGACAGTGTCATCTCTCTCCCCTTAGAAGAGTTGAATGAACTAGTTGATCTGGAAAGGTCAAAGAAGAAGAAGGAGGCAGAAGACGTAGAGCTTCTAGTACAAGTCAAAGAAGATAGAAGAAAAAAAAGACTGTACAAGGATATGCCTACCCTCTCCTCAGTTCAGGAAAGTCTTGCACAAGAAGATGTGGTTCAACAAGAACCTCAGGTAGACAAAGAAGAAGTGAGGATCAAGATGATCAACTACCTGAGTGCCACAGGCTTCTATCAGGCAGATGCACTCCTTCCCTTGTCCTATGACTATGTTGAGTTTGAGTACTTAAAATAGCTTGAACTTGAGGTAATCAAGGACAGAAAGACAACTAAGAGGAAAGGAAGTCCCAACTGAGAAAGACAGGGAAGATCAATTTGGTGCTGCAGGCCAGTCTTCTCAGTTAAAACCTATTAAAAGAAAGAAGAGGATGGCTTCTAAACCAAAGCCAAAGAAGACGAAGACTGCACCCTCTTCTACACCCCAGGATGAGTCAGAACATCTTGAGGTTGTTCAGCCAGAGGATGCTACATCGACACCAATTCAAACAGCTCCTCTAACATAAGGAAGACCCATCTTGTCTTGGACATACACCACAAATCTAGAAAGATCACATGTCATTAGAGATCAAGGCACTGAAGAAATTTACACATGGAAAGATATGTTTCAGTTGCCTCTACATGACCTCTTTGATATGAGAAGACACTTTAACAGTCTGAAGGATCCTCATCACCTTATGAACAAAGGATTAATGATCATCCTAATAAGGACTGTTGACATCTGAAGTCTATTAAGTGTTTTGGTAGCATCAGCCTAGGGGGAGTTTGTAAAGATTAATGAAGAGACTGATGCAACCTAAACATCAAATGTCTATCCTGCATGCTGCACAAGTGCATTGAAGAAGAATGCTTAGGAAGTTTTACACATGCAACAGAAAATACGCTAAGTGTAAAATCTTCCGAAGCCAAGACCAATATCTTCTGAAGCCAAATATGAAGTCTTCCGAAGCCTTAGAGACAAAGTCTTCTGAAGCTTCAACTCATGAAGACAGATTTCTTCTGAAGACTTTTAATACATGCTTTATCTGATATACTTTTCCATAAGTTGGACACCTTTTCGCTACACCTCTGTAAGATCACCAACTTACATGAGTTGGTGAAAAGGTCCATGCTTTTGGTAACTGTGCATTGAGGTCTTGAGTTTGTAACTTTCTACTTAATGTACTTTATCCTTTTTGTAACAGATAAGGATGTGAGCTATGGCATGTCATAGTCACAAGTCAAAAGGCAATCTGCCTTTTGACTCTACAATTGATTTTGTTTTGTGTCTAGTCAATTGTATCCAGCTGGCTTTCAAAGTATAGCCGGCAGTATGATGTAGTATAAGTATCTCATGTTCTTGTATCTTTCTATTATGCTTTGTAAAACTTATAATAGAACATAGAGAAAGCAATATACTGCAATCTTGAAAACCATATACTTGTATTCTTTGTGTTCTGTCTCTTATATTACTTGTGTTCTTAGTGTCATACCCTGGTTGATCCAGTTTACTGTTTGATTAAGTTTTAATTAATCTCCTCTTGTGTTGTTGTGTTGTAAATCTACACCCTTCAACGGTCCTGCATAAAGCACGACTTGTAGCTAAAGGGTACTCGCAAGAAAGTGGAATCGACTATGAAGAAACCTTCTCACCGGTGGCAACGTTTGAAACTATACGAATTGTACTCTTTTTGGCTGCACAAAGGGGGTGGAAAGAATATCAGTTCGATGTCAAGACAACGTTCATAAATGGATACTCAATGAGGAGGTGTATGTTACACAGCCTCCTGGGTTCGAAAGAGAAGGACAAGAAGGTTTGGTGTTCAAACTACACAAGGGCCTCTATGGATTAAAGCAAGCCCCTTGGGCTTGGTACAACAGAATTGATGGATATTTGGTACAACATGTATACAAGAGAAGCCAAAATGAGCCTACCTTGTACATCAAGAAGGGAGGACCAAGTGAAATTATTATAGTATGCCTATATGTTGATGATATAGTGTATACTAGTTCTTCATAGAAGTTGCTATTGGAGTTTAAGCATAAGATGATCAGTGAGTTTGAAATGACTGATATTAGAGTAGTAAGCTATTTCCTTGGCCTTGAGGTGAATCAACAATCAATAGGTACATTTGTGTCACAACAAATATATGCTAAAGATTTGCTGAAGCGGTGTGGTATGGAACAGTGCAAAATAGTCACTACACCCATGAATACTAATGACAAATTACAAGCTGATGATGGAGGTGCTCCTGCTAATGGGTTTATGTACAGAAGTTTAGTTGGTGGATTGCTTTATCTAACACACTCTCGACCGGATATTGCATATGCTGTGGGGGTTGTGTCTAGATACATGCAACATCCATCGGTTTTTCATATGGGAGCAGCCAAAAGAAGTTTAAGGTACATTGCAGGAACTCTAAAACTTGGTTTATGGTATGAAAAAACAGATAGTGTGGTGCTCATGGGATATACAGATAGTGATTGGGCCATCTTTGTAGATGATCGAAAAAGTACCTCTGCAAATGTATTCTCTATTGGCAGTGCAGCGGTTTCTTGGAGTTCTAAGAAACAAGAAATTATTGCTTTGTCCACCACAGAAGTGAAATATGTTGCAGCCACAATGGCTGCTTGTTAGGCTACTTGGATAAGGAAGGTTCTGTTAGAACTAAACCATGAGCAAGAGGGGGCAACACAAATCTTTTGTGATAACATGTCAGTGGTATTTCTTTCAAAAAATCAAGCATATCATGGGCGGAGTAAGCATATTGATACAAGGTTTCATTTCATTCGTAACTTGGTTGAAGGAAGACAGATTGTACTGCAGTCATGTCCATCACACGAGCAAGTAGCTGATATTTTGACCAAGCCACTAGGAATTGCTTATTTAAGAAGAAGACTTGGTTTGACAACACTTTGACTTAAGAGGCAGTGTTGAGAGTAATTCAAAGTACCAGTTATTAAGTTATTTTGTCACATGTTTATTTACTGAATAAGTTAGTAGGACCGAGTCCATAGGGAGTACCGAGTCGTGGGTCATGTTGTGACGTGGGTTTACTAGTTCCTTGTTTCTGTTGTAATTTCTGCTATATATAGCAGCTTTATTATTGAATAAATCATATGAGTTTTCAGTGTACTTTGATATCATAAAGAACATATTCATTAGGGTCAAAGAAATTTCTAACCAAGCGAGAATTATTTTCGCATTTTTAGTTACTGTTTGTGGTAAGTTGCATATTTTTCTACTATCAATTTTGTATGTACTAATATATGGATTACAATATCACATAAAAAGTAAAAAATTCAATTGAAGCAAAAATTCCTAATCCAAGCTAGACCTTGAGAAAAGCAAAAGCTTTAAGTAAAGTTTTTGTATATTTTAGTTTTGTGTAAATAAGACTTTTTTAGTTGTAATTAAGTATGTGTGCATATATGTGTGCGTATTTGGTGAGAATAGAAGGTTTATGATAGGTTGGTTGAGGTGATTTTGATCCTGACATCTTTTTATCAACACCACTTGCTTATTATCAAAGATAGAATACTGCTGAGGAAACTCAAGTTATTAAATAAAGCCAAGAAAATTTAAGATTTGATTTATGACAATCGTATAAAGGATGTGCATCTCAAGGAGATACAAGAACACGTGAGGTTCTTATTTAAGATGATTAGAAGCCAACAACCAGTTAGGCTAATCTGGTAGTTAATGAACCTCTAGTTAAGATATTGAATCATAGTAGAGACAAAGGGTGTTACTGAGAATATGATTGAGAGGGAGACTTAGACTGAAGTTGTTACTATGATTGTGGAAGAAGTTGTGGAAAGAGTATTTGAGGTTGGTGAAGCGAGTGTTGACAAAGAATACAAAGAAGAGAAATTGATGATGATGACGATAATGAAATGTATAAAGATGATAAACCAAAATAAAAGGTTGGTGAAGATGACGATGATGATGGACCTCATTTGGTCAAGGGAGTGTTGCAGGACCATCCGGCACATCTAAGGCTAAAAAGCCTAAAGAAAGTGTTCTATGAGATTGATCAAACTCTAGACGAGAAGGATTTGTATACTTTCAAGCATAGTGAGTCTTTCTTGGATATACTAGATGAAGATTAGGATGACTTTATGGATATGGATGATTCTAAAGATGTTGTTTGTGCTAATGTATTCAAGAACACAACCTCTGGTCTTTATGAAGATACAGTTCCTGATGATGGTGAAGTTTTTACATCATCAGATTTTTTAGAAGTTATGATGGATTCAGATGTTAAAGGAGTTTCAGATCCAACACTAGAGTTTATTCTTGATATCTCAATAGGAAATAAGAGGGAAACTAAATCTACCAGTATGGATATGAGAATATAACAGGTAGCATGCATTGTAAACAAGTACTTTTTGGCTCCCCCTCCTTTGAAGGAAAAGTATTTTATGCATTACAAAAAGTATGGGGGCAATTATAGTGATACTAAACCTATTATTAGCTGCATGTATGATGGAGAGAAGAAATTATATGGCTTGAAAAGAAAAAAAAAAAAGATGAATTGAGTATTTTCAAAGTGAACATCATTTTAAGATATTTTCGGCTATGGATTGCATTCCTTAAGCACGGTTTCATTCTTTGATCCTGGCCATGATGGTAAAGGTGAGTGGATAAAGAATCCAATCTAGAAAGAATGAAAGGAACTTTTCAACAAGCTAAAGCCAATCAACTCAAATATTATTGAAGATCAGAAGAAAATTCATCTAAGAATCAAAGCACCTTCGGTCACAAGAGTTTATAAAAGACTAATAATTGCAAGGAATGTGCCAATACGTGCACCAGTCCTACAAAAAGCATAGTTAAGTATATGTAATGGACAAGTGAGATAAAACAGGTCATGCGGAGTTTGAGTGGGCAAATAAAGAATGCATAATCAAGGATCGTAGTGACTTAAATGCATGCCAATCCAGTTGAAGCATATGTTAGAGTTCACTTTCTAGCTACTCCTTTCGGATGGATGGTTAACAAGGCTTTTGAGAGAAAGATATATGCACCGATTCATCGAGCATAGAGGGAGATTGTAGAGTTCACAATTTAAGGATTTGGAATTTAATGTTTTGGTTATGCGAACACTTCCATTTTAGGAAATACTTCCATTTTTGCGAAAACTTGGAAGTTTTTGAGAACTTTATATTTAGTACAAATAGTTCATTTTTTGGTAATTTTATATAAAATTTGTTTTAGTTCATCTTATAATCGCTTATGCAAAAATATTAGAATATATTATTCAAATTCTTATTTTGCTCCTCGTGTTTGCTATTATTCAACTAAATACGATCACTACAATCATGTTAATCATTGAATTATAATCATTCTATATTTGTAGTTGATGTATGGTCCTGATTGACAAGATGATTACGAGTCCTTTACAAGTTTTTAAAAATAAATATTAACTCATGAAAAAGTTTTACCATTAAAATTTGCGGTGGAAGTTGGTTTAATACTTAAAAGTTATATTTGATGCCGTAAAAATACTCAAGTGTGTCAAACTCATAATATCAATTTTAACCTTATAACCTCTTAAAAGTTAATGTAAAAAAAGACAATGACCACCTTTGAATGAAATACAATTCCAATTCTTATTTACTCATCTTTGCTATTATTCAATTAAGTGCGATAACTAAAATCATGTTAGTCACTAAATTACACTCATTTCGCGTCTGTTGTTTAATGCTCGGTCCTAATTGAGTGATCCAAGAAGATTATGGTCCTTTACAACTTTTAAAAGTAAATAAAAACGTATAAAAATTTTATACAATAATCACGAGGGAAGTTGGTTTAAAAGTTAACAATTAGATTTTTTTTGTGCGAACAAAATTGGGTGTGTTTGGTATGTGTAATTGAATAAAAGAAGCAATGAAATGGATTGTGGAACAGATGGATTATAGAATGACACATTACATTCTATTGTCCTATTTAGTTAAAACTGATTATGAAATGAATTATTACTTTACAATATTTGTTAGGTAGGAAAGGAGGACAAAATAGAATAAAGAAGTGGTAGTGGTGGTGGGTGGTAGCCGGTGGTGACTGATGGTAATTCCTAATGATAGTGATCGACGAAGGCGATGGTAGACTATGGTTACCAACAGTAGTGGATGGCGGTTGGTGCTGGTTCCCGATAGTGGTGGGTGATTTATGGTGGTTACTAGTGTTGGTTTTTGGTGGTGGTGGGTGGTGGAGGGTGGTAGTGACCGGCGGTGGTTCCAGGAGCCGGTGGCGGTTGGTGGTTATTGGTAGTTGCTAGTGGTGTTGGTTGGTGTGGTCGGTGGTTACCAGTGGTATTGGGTGGCTGCTAGTGGTGGTGGCCATGGTGGTTGGTTGTCTTAGGCATGGTGGTGGTGGTTAGGCAGTAGTGGTGGTGGTGGTCGGTGGTGGTGGTGATGGGCGGTGGTGGTGGTGACGGCTGGTGGTCGGTGGTGGTGGTGAAGGGTGGTGGTCAGTGGTGGTGATGACGGGCGGTGATAGTGGGTCGGTGGTGGTAGTGGTGACCAAGGATTAAAGAAGGAATGAAATAAATTTGGTGTGTTTAGATGTAATGAGATTACCATTGCAATGGTCCATTTCCTTCCCTTCATCATACAAACATCTTTTTTTAGTTACACTCAATGGTTCATTCAATTCCAAACCTCGTTCCCGCATACCAAACATTACTTTAAGGTGTCAAATTTATAAAAGCAATTTAACCCCTTCACCTCTTGAAAGTTAAAGTAAAAAGACAATCACATCTTCGTTAAATATATTATAATATAATATCAATGATTTTCTGAAAACATATAATTAGAATGCTAAAACTTATCATTCTTTATTATAATTTGTTACAAATTTTATTATAAAACATAAAACTTTCACCTGACTTCCACTCTTATTTTCATTTGATACATTTTATTCATACGAGACAACATGTTACGCTATGTAAGGTTGACCATACATGCTTTTACTTGGTAAGGAATCACAATCCCCACACTTCACATGGAGAAGGAAGTTTCATATGCTAAACTTAACATGGTGAGTGTTAAGTTTACGTTTGAAGACAAACTGAATAAGTTCATCCATCTCCCTATTGTTAATATACACATCATTATCGTCATCAACATTCACAAGTGCAAGATTTGTAGTCCACATGACCCAAGTCACACCAAGCTCACCAAAGGCTCGTCTGAACTCGTCCCAAGAAAAATTCCTGTCTTTATTGACATCATATTTCTCGAAGAAAGCTAATGTTCCTTGCTCATTGAGCTTGATGTGAAATTTCACGATATTAGGATTTCTTGTTACTTGTATATGACAAAAAGTGGTTGTAATGTTTCTACCCGGCAATATACGCATTTTGTTTTCTTTTTTTTCCTCTTTAGGGTAAAGGTTTATGAGCAATGATACATATATGTGTTTCATACCTATTTATAGTGTGTTTTGGATAAATTAATGTACATTATATTCTATTCTTGGACATCCTTTTAAACAGGTATTTAGTACCCGATCGATGTCATGGAAGAAAATAATAGGTAACGAATATGTATATTTACCCCACTGGAATTATCGTTCTTTTTCTTATTTTTATTTTCTTTTTTATCATAAGATTCATCCTCTAGTATAGTAACGCCAAACTACCATAGAATGAGTAATAGGAACCGCAATGTTTATAATTTCTCTCGCATGAATACAGAAAATGATCCGGTGGAGGCAATTGAAATTAGAGAAAGTCAACTATTGTAGTGAATATATACTAACTAGTGGGTGAAACCCACGCAATGCGACGGATGTATAAGTATTTTTAAGATTTTGTATATTTAATTAACTCTCCTTTATTGTGTTAATTAATTAATGATTTAAGTCGGTCAGTTCAATTGAGTTTAACCGATAACCACTCGTACCGCCATTTTAAAAACCAAAAATACATTTTTACCAATTTGATTTTATGTTCAATAATATATAAGAAGGCATGCATGTGAAACACAACTTTTTTTTTACTTTGAAAAGAAAGCTCTTTATATATATAGGAGTTGGGAAGTACTTTGGTTTCTCTACACAAACGATTTAGGATAGAAACATTACCTATAGTAATTAGGGACAAAATTATAAATGTAAAACTAATCATACGCTTGTATGAAATGCAACCACATGTTTGTTATGTGTACTCTTACATTGTTGAGAAATAATTTGTGGAGTTAATTACATGAAAGGTTCCTATGGTTAGGTCTATTTTCACTTTTAGTTCCCAGGTTTGAAAAACTACAAGGTCGATCAAGAGGTATGTATGAAAGTAACAAAAAAGGTCCTTGTCATAAACGGTCGTTAGATTTTTCTGTTAACTTTTTTAAAATGACTAAAATGCCCTAAAGTTAAAACTAATAAAATCATAACAAAAATAATACTCATGGGACCCATCACACCCCTTCTTCTTCCTTTTTATTTCTTGAAACACCACTTGAACCATTACCATAAGCTCTACCACCATAACACCATTGTATCACCCTTAAACCACTACCAAAATCTACAAAACTCTTTCATCAACGAAGATTATTACCGCAATGATATTGCTGATGATGATCATGTCCTTCATATCCATCTTCATAGTTGTAACACTCGGCCCCTCACACTAATAATATTGTCCGCTTTACCCACGAGGAGCTCATGGATTTGCTGGTGGTTGCTCGGGTGAAAACTTTCCTGGGAGGTCACCCATCTTTGGATTGGTCCCACCTGAGCACGCTTAACCGTGAAGTTTTCCTCTCATCCACAACCAATACGTCCAAAACACGTTGTTTATGTTAAAGGCAAGACATTCTTTATAAACTAGGAATCTCTCATGTCTATGGCCGATGTGAGAATTGCCTAGAGTGTTACAAACACACCTCCTTTTGGACTCATCATCCTTGATGAGGTTTGCCGCACCATCCCATCAATGGATGTGGGATTGGCCTAACGTGTCCCTCGGAACACCCCTAGGGACTCACCATCCTTAATGAGGTTTGTCCCACCATCCCGAACGAAACAGGATTGACTCTTATATCATTCTGTAATAATCAACATTAGTAATTATATTATTATTGTTTATTATAGATTATTATTATTAAGTTATCAACATTCAATGATTACTAATGTGTGCTCATGACACGTGTATGCAAGACGTAACAAAACTAACGGAGTTTGGTAACGTAAAATTACCGGATGTCACATTATTCCCATGTTGAAAGAATTTTCGTCCCGAGAATTATGTTACATGGTTGTGCTACATCACTGGTTTACTATATTGGCATAATGAAATTGAGTGAGTTGTCATATTTTTGTAATACTTTTGGAAAATCCCACATCGGGCATGGACGTGAGAGATTCCTGGTTCATAAAGAATGTTTTGCCTTTAACATAAACAACGCGTTTTGGGCGTATTGACTGTGGATGAGAGGACAACTTCACAATGGGTGACCTCCCTGAGAAGTTTTCACCCGAGCAACCAAAAGCAAATTGGTGAGCTCCTCGTGGGGAAAGCAGACAATATTATTGGTGTGAGGGGCCGGTTGTTATAAATTGGTATCAAAGCCATTGGTTATAAGGAATTAGGTTACATACACACTAGTCTTAACCTCACACAGTTAGTTAGTTACTCATTGCTTATCCTCTTACTATATACTTATTGGCATACATATCATGTAAACTGCAGCATGGCATCATCATCCTAGGTTTTGGATAGAAGAACTACGCGTTCTGAATCCCCCCCTCCTATACCTCATCGAGTACCCGACTGGCCATGACATCCTTACCCTCGTGGTGAGATAAACTGGGATCAACCGTTCGTGCCACCTGAACACAATCCTCCATGAGATTGGAGTCATTACTCAATAAGTGTGAACTATATGGTTCATAGAGAGCATGTTCCAAAGTTAGCCACTGCTAGACTTAGGACTAGGTCGGCGACTACCTCTACCACACCCACTCTCCCGCCTCTTCATGTCCCTTTTGAGTAGGCTATGGTATCATTGACTATGACATTAGACACTGAGTGTCATCGAATCAAAGTACTCACTGATGAGAACTCCACTCTAAAGGATGAGATGCGCTAGCTACACCTACACGTAGAGACACTTGAGGAGTGGTTGTCGATGTCTATCACTGGAAATTTCAAGATGGCTGGTGGAGTGATGGATCTTATAGAGAGTATGGACAAGCAGGAGCACTATAATGTGGGCGTCAAGAGTAGATTAACTGGACTGGAAGCACAACTTTCAGCACTAAAGATTGTGGACAATCCTGAACCAGTAGCAGATTTTGATGAAGATCCCAAAGAAGAATCGGAAGAAGCCCATATGGGGGAGACAACGATAGGTCGGATTTAGTACATCGACTCTCTTATTTATATGACTTTGACTGCATAGCGTTTTTTGTTAAATCTATGTGGGAAGGGTTGTTTCCCACACAACTGAAAACTTTGAAATTTTGACATTGATTAAATATTTTGTGAGTTATTTACAATTTATTTCTTATAAGTTATTATTTTGTTTATAAATGTTATGGTTGTGATAGTACATTATTATTATTATTTACCATACTTCGATGAGATTAATATGTTGGATGTTACTCATTATTGTATTTGTTAATGTAAAGTGAAATATGGATGGTCGAGGCAGAGGACATGGACGTGGACGTGGCTGTGGAGGTGGACATGGTGCCGACAATGTTAACATGACCCAGTTGAATTAGCTACTCTGATTAATCATTACGTGCAGGCGACACTAAACACTCAACCCACCAAATTTCGAGGTAAACGGTGACTCTAGTCATCAAATACACGAATACTCCATTAGGTGATTAATTCTTTTGGTTTGATTAAACACCTTGACACGATGAATACATGACCGCCTGGATGTACATACAAGGCATTCATGGATTGTAAGTCTCATACCTATAGTGGAGCCGTAGGGTTAGTAAGGTGGTTTAAGAAAACTAAGTTGGTATTCATCAAATGTATCTGTCTAGTGGCAGACCAGGTAAAATACACCACGGGGACACTAGAGGGTGCAACACTCATGTGGTTGAAGGCTCAAGTACAAATGCTTGCCAAGCAATGGCAAACGCGCTACCGTGGGATGAATTCAAAACGATAATAACAGAGGAATACTGTCCCCGTAATGAAGTTCAAAAGCTGGAAGCTAAGTTCTAGCACTTAAATATGGAAGGATCTGACATTAAGGCTCACACTACTAGGTATCATGAGCTAGCTACACTCTGTCCCTGCATGGTTGACTTGCCGAGTTGACAAATTGAGCTCTACTTATCTGGTTTGGTGCTAAAGATTCAAAGTATGGTGACTGTTGCAAATCTCCCTACTATTCAACAGGTCATTCTATTGGCTCATAAACTCACTGATTTGGCTGTGGAGCAAGGGAAGCTATCCAAGCGGGGCGATGTGGCAAGTGTGCCCGACAACAAACACAAGTGGGAAAACAATGCTAACAAGGGCTCATCGTCTAGTAACCAACCTCAACAACACCAACCTTAACAATAGCAGTAGCAGAGGCAGTTTGATAACAATCACAACTTCAATCAGTCATCTTTATCATATTTATCATTTCAAGGACCAAGTGGATACGTGTGGAAAAATCATAAGTGCAGCCGATGCAACTACCTCCACATTGAAAAGTGTGACATTTTTCGATGCCAACATTATGGGATGGTTGGACACACAACAAAGGATTGTCATGGGGAGTTGATGAAGAAGTCTTAACAGCCTTAACAGCCCTATGAAACCCCAAAAGGTTGCTTTGAGTGTGGAAAAGAGGTGCATTACAAGAGAAATTGCCCTCAATTAAAAAGAAATAGGAATGGAAACAGGAATGGTGGCAACAACAATAATGGTGGAAATGGTGACAATAATGGGGGCATCAATGGTGGAGCTAAAGGGAGAGCATTTGTCATGAGTTTTGGTGAGGCTCTAAAGGATCTTACTACTGTTACTAGTAAATTTTCTATTAATGGTCATTTTGCTTCTATACTGTTTGACACTTGAGACGATAGGAGTTTTTCTGTAGTCTCTAAAGTGATATGCCTTCTACATTGGAATCTAAGTATACCTTAGAATTAGTTGATGGTAAGAAAATCTTCATTACGTACATCCTTAAGGGTTGCAAGATAGAACTTGTTGGTCATACCTTCGATATTGATCTTATGCATGTTACTCTTGGAAGTTTTGCTATGGTTGTAGGCATGGATTGGTTGTCCGAGTAGCAAGCAGAGTTAATTTATCATGGGAAGATCATTCGCATTCCTCTGGTAGACGGGGAACTCTTTTGGTTAAGTGCAAGAAGAGTGGTGGTGTGATAAGAATCATATCATTCATGAAGGCTCAGAAGTGGCTACGCAAGGGTCACTTAGGGGTTGTTTGATTACACCAACTTAGTAAGATCTAACTGAGTCAGAAGTTGACCCAGTTAGAAGTTCTGACTGGGTATGCATTTGACTAAAACATAGCTGTTTGATTACACTGACTTCGTAAGATCTAACTGAGTCAAGAAGGTGGACGAGCAAACTAACAATTTATAATTCATAACAATTTATAACAATCCAACAGTCTAAATACACTCAAATTCACAACCTAAAAAGCAAAAACTCACCTCAACAATTTATAAATTATAACAATTTATAACAATCCTCCACCGACCTAGCCTCAACCATCAAATCATCCTGATTCGTGTTCTGCACCAGCACTATCTTCTCATACTCCTCCTCCACTGTCCTGCTCCTCCTCCCTCCGGCGGACCAGCTCCGCCTCCGTCACCTTCGGCACCGGAATCCAAACCCATTCACCTTCTTATCCACCTTCTTCAGTGACTTCTCGATCACATTCTCCAGAGACCCAATCTCCACCATCGTCATCGACGGGGCTGCTGCTCCGGGGGTTGCTGCTCTGGGGATCTACGGGTCAGATTATGGGGGTTGCTGAGGGTTGTGGAGGTGAACAAATCAGGTTGTGGAGGGTTGTGAATGCTGGATCAGGATCTTTGATTTTTAGGTCTGGGTCAGCAATGAGACCAGCAATGAGACCGGTTAGCTAGCCATTTTCCCGAAATCAAATGGGATGACATGCTGAACGAGTCAGTCAGATTAGCCCGATTAGCTGAAAACAAACTACCCCTTAGCCATATTAGCCCTCGTCTCTAACAAGCAGCAAGAGGAAAAGAAAATATAGGATATTCTTTTGGTTTGTGACTTTCCAGAGGAGTTTCCACAGGACCTTCCTGAACTAGCACCTCATCATCAAGTTGAGTTTCAGGTCGATTTGACCCCCGGAGTGGCTCCAAATGCGAGAGCACCTTACCAGTTAGCACAGAACGAACTACAGGATCTATGTACACAACTCCAGAAGCTGTTGGATAAAGAGTTTATTCGACCGAGCTCATCATCATGGGGAGCACCTGTTCTTTTTGTTAAGAAGAGTAATGACACTTTCCAAATGTACATTGATTATAGAGAGTTGAACAAAGTCACAGTCAAGAACCGATACCCTTTACCTCCTATCGATGACTTGTTTGATCAGCTTCAGCGATCAAGCTATTACTCCAAAATTGATCTGAGGTCGGTTATCATGAACTACAAGTTCGAGAAGAAGACATCTCGAAAACCACATTCCTTACTCGCTATGGTCACTATGAATTCTTAGTCATGCCATTTGGGTTGAGTAATGCAACAGCAGTGTTCATCGATATCATGAATCATGTGTGCAAACCTTACCTCGATTAGTTTGTTATCGTGTTTAGCGATGACATATTGATCTATTCTAGGACCAAGGAGGAACATGAGGAACACCTACATTAATCTTGGAATTACTTTGAAAGGAGGAGTTGTATGTCAAGTTTTCTAAGTGTGATTTCTAGATTCGTGAGGTGAAATTCTTGGGTCACATTGTTAACAAGAAGGAATACATGTGGATCATGTGAAGTTAGAGGCTATAAAGAACTAGTCGGTACCTAGGACGCCTAGTGAGATAAGGCAATTCCTTGGACTGGCAGGATACTATCGACGTTTCATTAAAGGATTTTCTAAAATCACTCAACCTCTCAAAGTCTTGACCCATAAAGGAACGACCTATAAATGGGGTGAGTGAAGAAGCTGCTTTTCAGTTGTTGAAACAGAAGCTCTGTAGTGCGCCGATATTAGCATTACAAGAAGGGAGCAATGATTTTGTGGTTTCTGTGACGTTTCTATCCAATGACTTGGTTGTGTCTTGATGCAATGTGACAAGGTAATAACCCATGCCTCAAGACAACTGAAGGTGCACGAAAAGAATTACATCTAACATACGTCATTTTTAAACTATAGACCCAACCCGAACTTATTTTGAACATTCATATGATATAAATTTCTTTATTAAACTTATTTTCTCTAAAAAAATCATATAGATTATAAATGTAAGCAACATAAAATAATTTGCTTTATTTAAAAATAAACCATTTAAACAATATAATAATGTAATAATTTGTAAAGTAAAGCCCTATAAGTTTACAAATTTTAATTGCCATTTATGAGGTTTGAGATTTAATTAAAATTAATAATTAATGAGAAAAGTATTTTCTGTTAATTATAAACTTTATATAGTTTTAGTGGACAACAAAAATTTCATTATAAATTTTAAGTACCTTTATCAAATTTTAAATAATTAATTATTAAATTAATTATTTCTTTTCACACATCATATTTAATCTTTATTAATTCAATAAATTCAATTATTGAACCTTTCACTATCATTTTTATTTTTTAAATTGATTTATTCCAACTTAATTGAAGCAAAACATAATCGATCGCTTTATTTTATTTTATTTGATTTAGTTATTAAAAATCTTCAAATTTCAAATGAAACCCTAATTCATGTTTACTCTTGAATCATATCTTCATTCTAACACTAAAATATCAACCCTTAGGTTGAATCGTGAAGGAAAACGTTAGAAAATGTTATTTTCTTATATTGTTCAAAAGTGCACATTATACCTATTATGAGTTTTCTTGCCCCCTTTTTATATTATTTTACACTATTTTGGGATGAAACATGTTAAACTTATCAACTTACAATTGTAAATGTTTTATACTTGCAATGCATATGCAATTCATACTTATATTTTGTCATGGTTATTTGTGTAATTGTGAGCTTTATATGAGGTACATTATATGTTAACAATAATTAACTATTGCTAGAATGACGACGTCATAGAACTATGGACCTAACAAGCCTATTTGGTGCTAAAGCCGATGTATTGACGGCTCCTGATGATGTATGATTTGTTTTTTCATGGGAACCAAGTATACTTAGCTAATCGTTATAAACTTGTAAACTTATTCTTGGTCAAGGTTTGATCGTAGCTATATGTGTTCTATAAACTTATATAATTCATAGCCATTGACATGAATTACTACTTGTAAATCTTATATATATATATATATATATAATATATATATATATATATATATATATATATATATTATATATATATATATGTATGTTTAACCCATGGAAACTCATCACCTTTCAAAATTGAACCTTTATTATAAACATGTTTTAGGATTGTTACTTAAAAACTCTTATTATCAACAAAGACTACATTTAACTCAGAATTCAATATACAGGATAAAAAGTCTCACGTAGTTTCACTATTCATATAAAAAAGTCTCCTATTTTAGGCGTAAAGTTTGATCGACTGGTTTCACTAATTCAAAACTCATCTGAAGGAATACATAGAGATTGTGTACTTTTTTTCTTTTCTTTTTAAA
Organism: Flaveria trinervia; assembly: GCA_025506515.1. Taxonomy (NCBI): domain Eukaryota; kingdom Viridiplantae; phylum Streptophyta; class Magnoliopsida; order Asterales; family Asteraceae; genus Flaveria; species Flaveria trinervia. The sequence continues at coordinate 17,077,398 of CM046443.1, read as the reverse complement.
TTTTGAACAGTAAACATTCACCAAGCAAACCATATGATTTGAACCCACAAAATTAATTGATGTTTGTGTTATCTATTAGTCCTATTTTATCGATATAGGAGATTTAAATTAATTAATAAGAAGTTTTTTAGAACCACAAGATTAATTGATGTTTGTGCTTGTTTCATAGGGTCAATATTAATGCTAATTATGGAATGTTTACGACTTCAAGGTATAGCTGAAGTAATAGAAGTCGAACAATAAAGTCAACTGCGTGGAATTCTTTTGTTTTAGTCTTGTTTAGATTAGTTCTCAAAGTGTAAGGAAGAGTTTGTTAATGTCACTAAAAGCTTAATCCAGTCTATATAAGTAATATATAACCTTTGGAGTTCGGTGATCAGGGAAGTTTTTTCATGGTTCCATTCATTCCTTGTAATCTCTAAATAATGTTCTTCATAATATTTTTGTATTTTATGGTCTTGATAGTGTTCTTCGGTGTATTTGTTGAAAATTGGTATCGGAGCCTAGACTATCGGCTTGAATCCAAGAAGTGATTGAATTTCAATCGAAGATCAAGAGTTGTTTCCACCAAATTGTATTTGGAGATGTTCAATGGCAATAATGATTTGGCTATATGAAGATAAAAGATGTGAACGATGTTGGTTCATCAAGGCATGGTAGAAGCGCTCAAAAGTGAAGTTAGCCTATCTATAACTCTTTCTAACATGGAGAGGAGAGAGATCCTGCAAAAGGCTCATAGCATAATCATTCTAAGGCTAGGAGATCGAGTATTAGGAGAAGTATCAAAGGAAACCTGGGGATTTGGTTGAAGTTTGAAAGCTTGCATGTGACTAAATCACTAGCAAGTAGGTTATCACAAGAAACACATGTACACCTTTTAGAAGTGCTATGGTAAATATTTGATGTGGGTACAAGCATGGATGAGCAAGCTTTAGCCTTTTTGGAGGGCCAAGATCGTTTATCAAAAGGGGCTTCACTGAAACGAAGGCATGTTGATTTTGAAGAAGGTGGCTTTGTTTGGTTTGTGCTAACTAAAGATCGTTTTTCAGTGGGGAGTACAACAAGTGGTCTGCCAAAAAGATTGGTCCACTTGAGATCGTGCAGAAGATAAATCCTAATGCCTATCGACTAAAGTTGCCTAGCCATATTCGGTGTTCTCATGTGTTTAATGTGAAACATTTGCTGCCATATCATGGTGATTCTTTTGATGATGAGGCCGTTGGGAATTTGAGGGCGAATTTTGTCTACCTAGGGGGGAATGATATGGGCCCAAGCGTGGAGGAGCAAGTTTTAGCATTTTTGGAGGCCCAAGATCGCTTATTAAAAGGGGCTTCACTAAAACGACCGGCTGACCGAGGAGCCCGTTTTCACAAACTGTCGTAGGCGGTTTGGGCCATCGTTTCGGCCCAAAACGGCTTATATTATGAGTTATTTACATTTTTGTCTTATTTTTACATTTTGTTGAACTTTACATTTGGACCAGTTTTCGGCCCATTTATGTTTCGTGGCCCATTCGACTTTTGCTTTGTTTCTTTATATGTTTGTAAGAGATGGGTAAAAGGATTATTGAAGTTTATGAAAAATCTGTTTTTTGTCTATCACTGTGTGTGTTCGTGTAAACCCTGATTATCGGTATTGTTTGTGAATCAACGATAGTTAGAAGGATTGTTTATGGAATTCTCGTTGAATCAACAGGTTCAATTATCTATCTCTTTGTTTTCGACTGCATCAACATTTAGATGATTACACAAATGACTTTAATAAACTTGTGATTGACGTAGAGAACATCGATGCAACTATGGAGAAGAACATCATGCTACTAACGTCATTGCCTCATTCTTCTAAGCATTTTTTATTCACTGATGTATAGCAGAGATACTCTATCGATCAATGGAGGAGGTCTTGGTGCAAGGAACTTTTTGTCTATATCGGATGACTTTACAAGAAGAGCTCAGGTGTATACGTTGAAACTTAAAGATATGAAGCTTTCAAAAGATTTAGGAGTGGAAAGTTTTAGTTATAAAGATGATATAATTAAGATACTCAAACTTATCACTCTTTATCTTTGTAATACGTTTTATAATAAACTATAACACATTCACTTGACTTCCTCTCTTATTTTAATTTATATTTTACTCATATGAGACAGGATGTTACAATTTAGAAAGTTAACCATACATACTTTTAGTTTGTAAGGAAGCACGATCCCCACACTTCACAAAGAGAAGGAAGATGCATCAAATGCTAAACTAAACATGGTGAATGTTAAGTTTACGTTTGAGTGCAAACTTAATAAGTTTGTACATCTCCCTCTCACTGATAGGCCTATCCCCATCATCATCTGCCTTCGTAGGTGCACGATCCGTAGTCCATGTGACCCAGGTCACACCGAGCTCACCAAAAGCTCGTTTCAACTCATCCCAAGAAAGCTTCCTGTCTTTATTAACATCATGTTTCATGAAGAAAGCTAACATTTCTTGCTCGTTGAGCTTGACATGAAATTTCTCAATATTACGAGTTCTTGTTACTCGTTTATGACAAAAAGTGGTTGCGATGTTGCAACCTGGCAGTGGAAGCATTTTATTTTCGTGATCAACTTCTTTTTTCCTCTAGTGTAAAGGATGAACGATGAACATAAGTGTTACTTACGTATTTATAGTGTTTTTTTATAATCAAATGTACAATATGTGTTATTCTTGAAAGTCCTTTTAAACAGGTATCTAATACTCGATCAATATCATGGAAGAAACTAATAGTTTAGGAATATGTATATTTACCCCACTAGAGTGTGTTGACAAGGTCAAATAAAAGAAATGATTTTCATCATACCGTTTTTTTAGCCACGGTGCATTATGATGGCTTTTCACGTAACGCTTTTAAAGTATAGATTACAATTTAGTATCGTTTCCGAACTAAATTTGATTTTATGTCGTCAAATGAAAACGTATTAAATTTAATGTGACTCTAAACAAAATTACGTTGAACAGTAGACCAACAGAATATATATATATATATAATATATATATATATATATATATATATATTATTATATATTATTATATATATAATATATAATATATAAGCACATGCGGTGCCACCGTATGTAGTTTGATAGTGTAAGACTACAATATATATCGTCACGACTCGTTTCCATACTAAATTTTTGTAACACAGATTAACTCGTATTTATATCATCGAACGAAAACGTGTCATATTTGACCGACTTGTTTTCAAACACAATTTATGTTAATACATAAGGCAACTCAAAATGTACTTAAACATAAGCACAAAAACGGTTTTATATTTGACAGGGGTTGTTTTCCTCACAAAATTTAAATCAAGACATAAACAGACTCAAATGTATATCAACATGTACATAAGATTAACAACGTAAAAAAAATTTTTATGTAGAAACATACAAGGAGTAACCCAAAACATTTGAAACATGAATTGATCAAAATGATTTTTTATATACATTTTAGGAATTGAAAGGATTAAAAGTGAATAATTCAAAACTTGAAAGGTAAGAATTGGCTTGTGAAAAAGGCCAATGACCTTTTTAGGTAGTAGTAATAACTAGTATTAAGACCTCGTGTTGCAGCGGGGATGTAAAACTGTGTCAAGTAGCACCATGGCACACGACCGTCAGTGGCCTCTTACATCGAAAAAGCTCATATTATAAAAGAAATAACAAAACGAAAAAATATAACCTAAAGTAGTATGTAATGAAAAGCAGAAGACAATGGAAAGAGGAACATAAAGAGTGAATGAATGCATGCATTAATGAATAAATGAAAGTAATGAAAAGTCTTGCAAACAATGTATGGAGGTTCACACCCAATGAAAGGTGTTAGCTCAAATATGTGCAGGTTAGCTACCCCGGAAGGATGCACACCAGGGTCTAATCTTTGTGATTGACCATATGTAAGGGACCCTTGTCGCTTTCCCAAGGTATTGGAGTCAGCTTTGTGCACAATGTTCATGGTCTATGATAGACCTTAGACCTAGCAACCTGCTTCATGCATAATGTTTGGGGTATAGCACATGTCATTGGTCTTGAATGAATGATGAATGATAATAATGAATGATAATCATAATGTACTTGCCTTAGGCCCAAGGGCCAGCTTCGTGCATAATGTTTGGGGTAAAGTACATGTCATTGGAAGTTAATGAATGTACGTAAGGTACGATAAGAAAGACAATGAATGATAATGATGACGTACGATGATGAATGAATGAAAGTTAACGAACGATGAAAGATGATAATAATAATATTATTTATGTGTATGTATGATGTATGATCACGTATGGAAGTAAAAAATGGTTTTAAATGAAAGAAAAGTATTTTATTTATAAAACCAGAATTCACTCAGCAACCTGACTTTTATGTGTTTCCAGTTGGTAGGTAATTGTTGCTGAGGATGGCACGAGGCAACTACTTGGATTATTTTGGATGGCATCCATTTCATATTACGATAATGTTTTTTGTGATGTATTGCAAATTATGATATTTTTTAACAGTTAACTACAATGAATTAATTTGCAAAAACAATTATGATTATATGATATGGTTTAAATTATTCCGCTGTAATGTTTTGGTAATTGTAAGTGAAAATTATATGTTTTATGTGCAACGATTAACCACTGTAACATCCGGGAATGAGGCCTTACAAAGAGAGATAAAAAGAGATATAGAGAGACAATGTTTTTGTTAGTTTCTGAAAATCCTTAGAGATTTAAATGTAAAATTATAAAAAATAAAGTATGGTTTTATTAGTTTAAAGAAAAATACATTATTATAATAACGTTGAGAAAAATCTACATATTCACTACTATAATGTGACGACCCTACAAATAAGGTTATGCAAAATTAATTTATGAATAAATTCTATTTATGTGTTTTTAAATATATATAAATTATGAATATTTATGTGCATATATATGTAGAATTGTACGTATGCATGTTACATACATGTAAGACCCTGAATTTCTATCTAAACGGAAGGAAAAAAAAAGTAAATAGAAATAATAGAAATTGTGCACAAGTGGAGGGGGATAAAGCGTACAAAGTCAAAACCGTACTACTTTAAGGTTTAAAGGGGGCATGGTTGCCCATTTCTTCTTCATCTTCTTCAATCGGCAGAAAAGAAGAAAGAAGAGAGAGAATCCCCGGTTCTAGAGAGAGAAAGTGGAAGAAGCAGCTTCAAAGCTAAGTCTTCTCTTATATGAGCTCGGTTTCAGTTGGGTTTCGAGTTCTAGACCGAAGTTCTGGTTGTTTGTTGTTTTGGGGATTCAAGAGCTGAATCAAAGGTGGGTCTTGAACTTGAAGTGTGTGGCTCAAAGGCCGCTCAAGGTGAGTTCTAGAACCCCTCTTTTTACCTGATTTTCAACTGATTTAGGGCTATTATGCATACTAAGTAACATTTTGAAAGAAACCGTGGGTTTACAACTTTATGTTTTAAATGATGTATGTATGTATGTATGTATGTTATAGTGATGATAATTAGCATGCTTAGATAGCCTTAGTATGTTAGATCTGTGTTTAGGTATGATTAGAATGATAATGGGTGACATTGACAACATAGAAATATTTTAGAATGTTTTGATGAACGTACAGTGGTTCATGCGCCTACACAGTGGCCCATGCGTCCAGCATGAGAGGCTAGACGCCTAAGTGTTGGATATGCACCCAAGGGTGGGTCATGCGCCTAAACAGTGGCCCATGCGCCTAACATGTTGGCCCATGCGTCTAAGTGTTGGCCATGCGCCCAGAGGGGTCCATGTGCCTAAACAGTGGCCCATGCGCCTAAGTGTTGGTCATGAGCCAAGTGTTGGCCATGCGCCCAAGTGTTGGCCATGCGCCCAAAGTGAATGATACGGCTAAGTGTTGATGCACCTAAACAGGTGCCATGCGCCTGTATAGTGGCAATGCCCCTGAACAAGGCAGAAGCGCCCAAATAGTGCCCATGCACCCAGACTGTTCTACACTTAAAATTTTTATGCTCATGCGCCTTGAAGGTCCCATGCGCCCAATTTGGACTTAAGGTTTCTAAGTGGCTTTTAAGGGGTATAATGGGGAGATAGGTCTGGTTATGATGTGATGGCTTATATTTGATGTGTGTTATGCATGTATGATGTTGCCTGTATGGTGATAGTGTATGTTTATGTATCTTCCTTATTATGTATGTATGTCTTCTTGGCTTTGCGTTGAACGTTAATGAATGTAATGAAAGTATTATGTAACGTAAAGTGGAAGATAATGAAAAGTGGAACGTAAGGAATGAATGCATGCATGAATTAATAATAAAAGAGAAAGTATATAAGGCTTGCAAGCAATATGTATAGAGGTGCATGGCTCTAAATGCCTTAAGCTCTACCGCGGGAGGTTCAGCAAATCCTAAAGTGTGCACGCAAGGGTTCCAGTCTTTGTGACTGACCTTCAGTGTTGTTACCCATTTTGATGGGGTTGGTGTTACCTATTTCGGTGGGGGTGTTACCCATTTCGGTGGGGTGTTACCCATTTCGGTGGGGGTGTTACCCATTTCGGTGGGGGTCTTACCCATTTTGGTGGGGGTCTTACCCATTTCGGTGGGGGTGTTACCCATTTCGATGGGGGTGTTGTTACCCATTTCGGTGGGGGTGTTGTTACCCATTTCGATGGGGGTGTTGTTACCCATAATGTTGGGGGTGAAATATGATGGTTACCCGAGTTTCGTATAACTTCAGGGGTGTGGCATAAGGCCAAGCATAGGTATGAGGTGAGCAACTCTGTGTCGCAACAGACTCGAAAGAGGTCCTTGTCGCGTATCCCGGTACTGTGTCAGTCTTCGGACATGAGTCGGGGGTTTGGTTTTAGGCCCCAACACAGTATCAGTCTTCGGACATGAGTCGGGGGTATTGCATGAGACAGGATACAGATCGCGTACTCCAGTACTGTGTCAGTCTTCGGACATGAGTCGGGGGTATGTGAGCAGGGGCCGGCACAGTATTAGTCTTCGGACATGAGTCGGGAGTATTGCATATGACGAAAGTGACGGATGATGAGATTCGTGTCGCGTATCCCGGTACTGTGTCAGTCTTTGGACATGAGTCGGGGGTTTGTTTATCAGGCCCCGACACAGTATCATTCTTCGGACATGAGTCGGGAGTATTGCATATTACGAAAGTGACGGATGATGAGATCCGTGTCGCGTATCCCGGTACTGTGTCAATCTTCGGACATGAGTCGGGGGTTTGTTTATCAGGCCCCGACACAGTATCAGTCTTCGGACATAAGTCGGGGATATTGCATTAGACGAGATAATGAGGTTCAAAATGATTTTTTATATACATTTTAGGAATTGAATGGATTAAAAGTGAATAATTCAAAACTTGAAAGGTAAGAATTGGCTTGTGAAAAAGGCCAATGACCTTTTTAGGTAGTAGTAATAACTAGTATTAAGACCTCGTGTTGCAGCGGGGATGTAAAACTGTGTCAAGTAGCACCATGGCACACGACCGTCAGTGGCCTCTTACATCGAAAAAGCTCATATTATAAAAGAAATAACAAAACGAAAAAATATAACCTAAAGTAGTATGTAATGAAAAGCAGAAGACAATGGAAAGAGGAACATAAAGAGTGAATGAATGCATGCATTAATGAATAAATGAAAGTAATGAAAAGTCTTGCAAACAATGTATGGAGGTTCACACCCAATGAAAGGTGTTAGCTCAAATATGTGCAGGTTAGCTACCCCGGAAGGATGCACACCAGGGTCTAATCTTTGTGATTGACCATATGTAAGGGACCCTTGTCGCTTTCCAAGGTATTGGAGTCAGCTTTGTGCACAATGTTCATGGTCTATGATAGACCTTAGACCTAGCAACCTGCTTCATGCATAATGTTGGGGGTATAGCACATGTCATTGGTCTTGAATGAATGATGAATGATAATAATGAATGATAATCATAAATGTACTTGCCTTAGGCCCAAGGGCCAGCTTCGTGCATAATGTTTGGGGTAAAGTACATGTCATTGGAAGTTAATGAATGTACGTAAGGTACGATAAGAAAGACAATGAATGATAATGATGACGTACGATGATGAATGAATGAAAGTTAACGAACGATGAAAGATGATATAATAATTATTATTTATGTGTATGTATGATGTATGATCACGTATGGAAGTAAAAAATGGTTTTAAATGAAAGAAAAGTATTTTATTTTATAAAACCAGAATTCACTCAGCAACCTGACTTTTATGTGTTTCCAGTTGGTAGGTAATTGTTGCTGAGGATGGCACGAGGCAACTACTTGGATTATTTTGGATGGCATCCATTTCATATTACGATAATGTTTTTTGTGATGTATTGCAAATTATGATATTTTTTAACAGTTAACTACAATGAATTAATTTGCAAAAACAATTATGATTATATGATATGGTTTAAATTATTCCGCTGTAATGTTTTGGTAATTGTAAGTGAAAATTATATGTTTTATGTGCAACGATTAACCCACTGTAACATCCCGGGAATGAGGCCTTACAAAGAGAGATAAAAAGAGATATAGAGAGACAATGTTTTTGTTAGTTTCTGAAAATCCTTAGAGATTTAAATGTAAAATTATAAAAAAAAGTATGGTTTTATTAGTTTAAAGAAAAATACATTATTATAATAACGTTGAGAAAAATCTACATATTCACTACTATAATGTGACGACCCTACAAATAAGGTTATGCAAAATTAATTTATGAATAAATTCTATTATATGTGTTTTTAAATATATATAATTATGAATTTTATGTGCATATATATGTAGAATTGTACGTATGCATGTTTACATACATGTAAGACCCTGAATTTCTATCTAAACGGAAGGAAAAAAAAAAGTAAATAGAAATAATAGAAATGTGCACAAGTGGAGGGGGATAAAGCGTACAAAGTCAAAACCGTACTACTTTAAGGTTTAAAGGGGGCATGGTTGCCATTTCTTCTTCATCTTCTTCAATCGGCAGAAAAGAAGAAAGAAGAGAGAGAATCCCCGGTTCTAGAGAGAGAAAGTGGAAGAAGCAGCTTCAAAGCTAAGTTCTCTTATATGAGCTCGGTTTCAGTTGGGTTTCGAGTTCTAGACCGAAGTTCTGGTTGTTTAGTGTTTGTTTTGGGGATTCAAGAGCTGAATCAAAGGTGGGTCTTGAACTTGAAGTGTGTGGCTCAAAGGCCGCTCAAGGTGAGTTTCTAGAACCCCTCTTTTTACCTGATTTTCAACTGATTTAGGGCTATTATGCATACTAAGTAAACATTTTGAAAGAAACCGTGGGTTTACAACTTTATGTTTTAAATGATGTATGTATGTATGTATGTATGTTATAGTGATGATAATTAGCATGCTTAGATAGCCTTAGTATGTTAGATCTGTGTTTAGGTATGATTAGAATGATAATGGGTGACATGACAACATAGAAATATTTTAGAATGTTTTGATGAACGTACAGTGGTTCATGCGCCTACACAGTGGCCCATGCGTCCAGCATGAGAGGCTAGACGCCTAAGTGTTGGATATGCACCCAAGGGTGGGTCATGCGCCTAAACAGTGGCCCATGCGCCTAACATGTTGGCCCATGCGTCTAAGTGTTGGCCATGCGCCCAGAGGGGTCCATGTGCCTAAACAGTGGCCCATGCGCCTAAGTGTTGGTCATGAGCCAAGTGTTGGCCATGCGCCCAAGTGTTGGCCATGCGCCCAAAGTGAATGATACGGCTAAGTGTTGATGCACCTAAACAGGTGCCATGCGCCTGTATAGTGGCAATGCCCCTGAACAAAAGGCAGAAGCGCCCAAATAGTGCCCATGCACCCAGACTGTTCTACACTTAAAATTTTTATGCTCATGCGCCTTGAAGGTCCCATGCGCCCAATTTGGACTTAAGGTTTTAAGTGGCTTTTAGGGGTATAATGGGGAGATAGGTCTGGTTATGATGTGATGGCTTATATTTGATGTGTGTATGCATGTATGATGTTGCCTGTATGGTGATAGTGTATGTTTATGTATCTTCCTTATTATGTATGTTTCTTTTGGCTTTGCGTTGAACGTTAATGAATGTAATGAAAGTATTATGTAACGTAAAGTGGAAGATAATGAAAAGTGGAACGTAAGGAATGAATGCATGCATGAATTAATTAATAAAAGAGAAAGTATATAAAGGCTTGCAAGCAATATGTATAGAGGTGCATGGCTCTAAATGCCTTAAGCTTTACCGCGGGAGGTTCAGCAAATCCTAAAGTGTGCACGCAAGGGTTCCAGTCTTTGTGACTGACCTTCAGTGTTGTTACCCATTTTGATGGGGTTGGTGTTACCTATTTCGGTGGGGGTGTTACCCATTTCGGTGGGGGTGTTACCCATTTCGGTGGGGGTGTTACCCATTTCGGTGGGGGTCTTACCCATTTTGGTGGGGGTCTTACCCATTTCGGTGGGGGGTTACCCATTTCGATGGGGGTGTTGTTACCCATTTCGGTGGGGTTGTGTTACCCATTTCGATGGGGGTGTTGTTACCCATAATGTTGGGGGTGAAATATATGATGGTTACCCGAGTTTCGTATAACTTCGGGGGTTGGCATAAGGCCAAGCATAGGTATGAGGTGAGCAACTCTGTGTCGCAACAGACTCGAAAGAGGTCCTTGTCGCGTATCCCGGTACTGTGTCAGTCTTCGGACATGAGTCGGGGGTTTGGTTTTAGGCCCCAACACAGTATCAGTCTTCGGACATGAGTCGGGGGTATTGCATGAGACAGGATACAGATCGCGTACTCCAGTACTGTGTCAGTCTTCGGACATGAGTCGGGGGTATGTGAGCAGGGCCCGGCACAGTATTAGTCTTCGGACATGAGTCGGGAGTATTGCATATGACGAAAGTGACGGATGATGAGATTCGTGTCGCGTATCCCGGTACTGTGTCAGTCTTTGGACATGAGTCGGGGGTTTGTTTATCAGGCCCCGACACAGTATCATTCTTCGGACATGAGTCGGGAGTATTGCATATTACGAAAGTGACGGATGATGAGATCCGTGTCGCGTATCCCGGTACTGTGTCAATCTTCGGACATGAGTCGGGGGTTTGTTTATCAGCCCCGACACAGTATCAGTCTTCGGACATAAGTCGGGGATATTGCATTAGACGAGATAATGAGGTTCAAAATGATTTTTTATATACATTTTAGGAATTGAAAGGATTAAAAGTGAATAATTCAAAACTTGAAAGGTAAGAATTGGCTTGTGAAAAAGGCCAATGACCTTTTTAGGTAGTAGTAATAACTAGTATTAAGACCTCGTGTTGCAGCGGGGATGTAAAACTGTGTCAAGTAGCACCATGGCACACGACCGTCAGTGGCCTCTTACATCGAAAAAGCTCATATTATAAAAGAAATAACAAAACGAAAAAATATAACCTAAAGTAGTATGTAATGAAAAGCAGAAGACAATGGAAGAGGAACATAAAGAGTGAATGAATGCATGCATTAATGAATAAATGAAAGTAATGAAAAGTCTTGCAAACAATGTATGGAGGTTCACCCAATGAAAGGTGTTAGCTCAAATATGTGCAGGTTAGCTACCCCGGAAGGATGCACACCAGGGTCTAATCTTTGTGATTGACCATATGTAAGGGACCCTTGTCGCTTTCCAAGGTATTGGAGTCAGCTTTGTGCACAATGTTCATGGTCTATGATAGACCTTAGACCTAGCAACCTGCTTCATGCATAATGTTTGGGGTATAGCACATGTCATTGGTCTTGAATGAATGATGAATGATAATAATGAATGATAATCATAAATGTACTTGCCTTAGGCCCAAGGGCCAGCTTCGTGCATAATGTTTGGGGTAAAGTACATGTCATTGGAAGTTAATGAATGTACGTAAGGTACGATAAGAAAGACAATGAATGATAATGATGACGTACGATGATGAATGAATGAAAGTTAACGAACGATGAAAGATGATAATAATAATTATTATTTATGTGTATGTATGATGTATGATCACGTATGGAAGTAAAAAATGGTTTTAAATGAAAGAAAAGTATTTTATTTTATAAAACCAGAATTCACTCAGCAACCTGACTTTTATGTGTTTCCAGTTGGTAGGTAATTGTTGCTGAGGATGGCACGAGGCAACTACTTGGATTATTTTGGATGGCATCCATTTCATATTACGATAATGTTTTTTGTGATGTATTGCAAATTATGATATTTTTTAACAGTTAACTACAATGAATTAATTTGCAAAAACAATTATGATTATATGATATGGTTTAAATTATTCCGCTGTAATGTTTTGGTAATTGTAAGTGAAAATTATATGTTTTATGTGCAACGATTAACCACTGTAACATCCCGGGAATGAGGCCTTACAAGAGAGATAAAAAGAGATATAGAGAGACAATGTTTTTGTTAGTTTCTGAAAATCCTTAGAGATTTAAATGTAAAATTATAAAAAATAAAGTATGGTTTTATTAGTTTAAGAAAAATACATTATTATAATAACGTTGAGAAAAATCTACATATTCACTACTATAATGTGACGACCCTACAAATAAGGTTATGCAAAATTAATTTATGAATAAATTCTATTATATGTGTTTTTAAATATATATAAATTATGAATATTTATGTGCATATATATGTAGAATTGTACGTATGCATGTTTACATACATGTAAGACCCTGAATTTCTATCTAAACGGAAGGAAAAAAAAAAGTAAATAGAAATAATAGAAATTGTGCACAAGTGGAGGGGGATAAAGCGTACAAAGTCAAAACCGTACTACTTTAAGGTTTAAAGGGGGCATGGTTGCCCATTTCTTCTTCATCTTCTTCAATCGGCAGAAAAGAAGAAAGAAGAGAGAGAATCCCCGGTTCTAGAGAGAGAAAGTGGAAGAAGCAGCTTCAAAGCTAAGTCTTCTCTTATATGAGCTCGGTTTCAGCTGGGTTTCGAGTTCTAGACCGAAGTTCTGGTTGTTTAGTGTTTGTTTTGGGGATTCAAGAGCTGAATCAAAGGTGGGTCTTGAACTTGAAGTGTGTGGCTCAAAGGCCGCTCAAGGTGAGTTTCTAGAACCCCTCTTTTTACCTGATTTTCAATTGATTTAGGGCTATTATGCATACTAAGTAAACATTTTGAAAGAAACCGTGGGTTTACAACTTTATGTTTTAAATGATGTATGTATGTATGTATGTATGTTATAGTGATGATAATTAGCATGCTTAGATAGCCTTAGTATGTTAGATCTGTGTTTAGGTATGATTAGAATGATAATTGGGTGACATTGACAACATAGAAATATTTTAGAATGTTTTGATGAACGTACAGTGGTTCATGCGCCTACACAGTGGCCCATGCGTCCAGCATGAGAGGCTAGACGCCTAAGTGTTGGATATGCACCCAAGGGTGGGTCATGCGCCTAAACAGTGGCCCATGCGCCTAACATGTTGGCCCATGCGTCTAAGTGTTGGCCATGCGCCCAGAGGGGTCCATGTGCCTAAACAGTGGCCCATGCGCCTAAGTGTTGGTCATGAGCCCAAGTGTTGGCCATGCGCCCAAGTGTTGGCCATGCGCCCAAAGTGAATGATACGGCTAAGTGTTGATGCACCTAAACAGGTGCCATGCGCCTGTATAGTGGCAATGCCCCTGAACAAGGCAGAAGCGCCCAAATAGTGCCCATGCACCCAGACTGTTCTACACTTAAAATTTTTATGCTCATGCGCCTTGAAGGTCCCATGCGCCCAATTTGGACTTAAGGTTTCTAAGTGGCTTTTAAGGGGTATAATGGGGAGATAGGTCTGGTTATGATGTGATGGCTTATATTTGATGTGTGTTATGCATGTATGATGTTGCCTGTATGGTGATAGTGTATGTTTATGTATCTTCCTTATTATGTATGTATGTCTTCTCTTGGCTTTGCGTTGAACGTTAATGAATGTAATGAAAGTATTATGTAACGTAAAGTGGAAGATAATGAAAAGTGGAACGTAAGGAATGAATGCATGCATGAATTAATTAATAAAAGAGAAAGTATATAAAGGCTTGCAAGCAATATGTATAGAGGTGCATGGCTCTAAATGCCTTAAGCTTTACCGCGGGAGGTTCAGCAAATCCTAAAGTGTGCACGCAAGGGTTCCAGTCTTTGTGACTGACCTTCAGTGTTGTTACCATTTTGATGGGGTTGGTGTTACCTATTTCGGTGGGGTGTTACCATTTCGGTGGGGGTGTTACCCATTTCGGTGGGGGTGTTACCCATTTCGGTGGGGGTCTTACCCATTTTGGTGGGGGTCTTACCATTTCGGTGGGGGTGTTACCCATTTCGATGGGGGTGTTGTTACCCATTTCGGTGGGGGTGTTGTTACCCATTTCGATGGGGGTGTTGTTACCCATAATGTTGGGGGTGAAATATATGATGGTTACCCGAGTTTCGTATAACTTCGGGGGTGTGGCATAAGGCCAAGCATAGGTATGAGGTGAGCAACTCTGTGTCGCAACAGACTCGAAAGAGGTCCTTGTCGCGTATCCCGGTACTGTGTCAGTCTTCGGACATGAGTCGGGGGTTGGTTTTAGGCCCCAACACAGTATCAGTCTTCGGACATGAGTCGGGGGTATTGCATGAGACAGGATACAGATCGCGTACTCCAGTACTGTGTCAGTCTTCGGACATGAGTCGGGGGTATGTGAGCAGGGCCCGGCACAGTATTAGTCTTCGGACATGAGTCGGGAGTATTGCATATGACGAAAGTGACGGATGATGAGATTCGTGTCGCGTATCCCGGTACTGTGTCAGTCTTTGGACATGAGTCGGGGGTTTGTTTATCAGGCCCCGACACAGTATCATTCTTCGGACATGAGTCGGGAGTATTGCATATTACGAAAGTGACGGATGATGAGATCCGTGTCGCGTATCCGGTACTGTGTCAATCTTCGGACATGAGTCGGGGGTTTGTTTATCAGGCCCCGACACAGTATCAGTCTTCGGACATAAGTCGGGGATATTGCATTAGACGAGATAATGAGGTTCAAAATGATTTTTTATATACATTTTAGGAATTGAAAGGATTAAAAGTGAATAATTCAAAACTTGAAAGGTAAGAATTGGCTTGTGAAAAAGGCCAATGACCTTTTTAGGTAGTAGTAATAACTAGTATTAAGACCTCGTGTTGCAGCGGGGATGTAAAACTGTGTCAAGTAGCACCATGGCACACGACCGTCAGTGGCCTCTTACATCGAAAAAGCTCATATTATAAAAGAAATAACAAAACGAAAAAATATAACCTAAAGTAGTATGTAATGAAAAGCAGAAGACAATGGAAAGAGGAACATAAAGAGTGAATGAATGCATGCATTAATGAATAAATGAAAGTAATGAAAAGTCTTGCAAACAATGTATGGAGGTTCACACCCAATGAAAGGTGTTAGCTCAAATATGTGCAGGTTAGCTACCCCGGAAGGATGCACACCAGGGTCTAATCTTTGTGATTGACCATATGTAAGGGACCCTTGTCGCTTTCCCAAGGTATTGGAGTCAGCTTTGTGCACAATGTTCATGGTCTATGATAGACCTTAGACCTAGCAACCTGCTTCATGCATAATGTTTGGGGTATAGCACATGTCATTGGTCTTGAATGAATGATGAATGATAATAATGAATGATAATCATAAATGTACTTGCCTTAGGCCCAAGGGCCAGCTTCGTGCATAATGTTTGGGGTAAAGTACATGTCATTGGAAGTTAATGAATGTACGTAAGGTACGATAAGAAAGACAATGAATGATAATGATGACGTACGATGATGAATGAATGAAAGTTAACGAACGATGAAAGATGATAATAATAATTATTATTTATGTGTATGTATGATGTATGATCACGTATGGAAGTAAAAAATGGTTTTAAATGAAAGAAAAGTATTTTATTTTATAAAACCAGAATTCACTCAGCAACCTGACTTTTATGTGTTTCCAGTTGGTAGGTAATTGTTGCTGAGGATGGCACGAGGCAACTACTTGGATTATTTTGGATGGCATCCATTTCATATTACGATAATGTTTTTTGTGATGTATTGCAAATTATGATATTTTTTAACAGTTAACTACAATGAATTAATTTGCAAAAACAATTATGATTATATGATATGGTTTAAATTATTCCGCTGTAATGTTTTGGTAATTGTAAGTGAAAATTATATGTTTTATGTGCAACGATTAACCCACTGTAACATCCCGGGAATGAGGCCTTACAAAGAGAGATAAAAAGAGATATAGAGAGACAATGTTTTTGTTAGTTTCTGAAAATCCTTAGAGATTTAAATGTAAAATTATAAAAAATAAAGTATGGTTTTATTAGTTTAAAGAAAAATACATTATTATAATAACGTTGAGAAAAATCTACATATTCACTACTATAATGTGACGACCCTACAAATAAGGTTATGCAAAATTAATTTATGAATAAATTCTATTATATGTGTTTTTAAATATATATAAATTATGAATATTTATGTGCATATATATGTAGAATTGTACGTATGCATGTTTACATACATGTAAGACCCTGAATTTCTATCTAAACGGAAGGAAAAAAAAAAGTAAATAGAAATAATAGAAATTGTGCACAAGTGGAGGGGGATAAAGCGTACAAAGTCAAAACCGTACTACTTTAAGGTTTAAAGGGGGCATGGTTGCCCATTTCTTCTTCATCTTCTTCAATCGGCAGAAAAGAAGAAAGAAGAGAGAGAATCCCCGGTTCTAGAGAGAGAAAGTGGAAGAAGCAGCTTCAAAGCTAAGTCTTCTCTTATATGAGCTCGGTTTCAGCTGGGTTTCGAGTTCTAGACCGAAGTTCTGGTTGTTTAGTGTTTGTTTTGGGGATTCAAGAGCTGAATCAAAGGTGGGTCTTGAACTTGAAGTGTGTGGCTCAAAGGCCGCTCAAGGTGAGTTTCTAGAACCCCTCTTTTTACCGGATTTCCATTGATTAGGCTATTATGCATACTAGTATTTTAGGTTGAAAGAGAACCGGGGTTTACAACTTTATGTTTTAAATGATGTATGTATGTATGTATGTATGTTATAGTGATGATAATTAGCATGCTTAGATAGCCTTAGTATGTTAGATGATTTCTGTGTTTAGGTATGATTAGAATGATAATTGGGTGACATTGACAACATATAAATATTTTAGAATGTTTTGATGAACGTACAGTGGTTCATGCGCCTACACAGGGCCCATGCGTCCAGCATGAGAGGCTAGACGCCTAAGTGTTGGATATGCACCCAGGGTGGGTCATGCGCCTAAACAGTGGCCCATGCGCCTAACATGTTGGCCCATGCGTCTAAGTGTTGGCCATGCGCCCAGAGGGGTCCATGTGCCTAAACAGTGGCCCATGCGCCTAAGTGTTGGTCATGAGCCCAAGTGTTGGCCATGCGCCCAAGTGTTGGCCATGCGCCCAAAGTGAATGATACGGCTAAGTGTTGATGCACCTAAACAGGTGCCATGCGCCTGTATAGTGGCAATGCCCCTGAACAAGGCAGAAGCGCCCAAATAGTGCCCATGCACCCAGACTGTTCTACACTTAAAATTTTTATGCTCATGCGCCTTGAAGGTCCCATGCGCCCAATTTGGACTTAAGGTTTCTAAGTGGCTTTTAAGGGTATAATGGGGAGATAGGTCTGGTTATGATGTGATGGCTTATATTTGATGTGTGTTATGCATGTATGATGTTGCCTGTATGGTGATAGTGTATGTTTATGTATCTTCCTTATTATGTATGTATGTCTTCTCTTGGCTTTGCGTTGAACGTTAATGAATGTAATGAAAGTATTATGTAACGTAAAGTGGAAGATATGAAAAGTGGAACGTAAGGAATGAATGCATGCATGAATTAATTAATAAAAGAGAAAGTATATAAAGGCTTGCAAGCAATATGTATAGAGGTGCATGGCTCTAAATGCCTTAAGCTCTA
Source organism: Flaveria trinervia (assembly GCA_025506515.1). Classification (NCBI taxonomy): domain Eukaryota; kingdom Viridiplantae; phylum Streptophyta; class Magnoliopsida; order Asterales; family Asteraceae; genus Flaveria; species Flaveria trinervia. Next base: position 17,059,429 of record CM046443.1, on the reverse strand, counting down.
CCGCGGGAGGTTCAGCAAATCCTAAAGTGTGCACGCAAGGGTTCCAGTCTTTGTGACTGACCTTCAGTGTTGTTACCCATTTTGATGGGGTTGGTGTTACCTATTTCGGTGGGGGTGTTACCCATTTCGGTGGGGGTGTTACCCATTTCGGTGGGGGTGTTACCCATTTCGGTGGGGGTCTTACCCATTTTGGTGGGGGTCTTACCATTTCGGTGGGGTGTTACCATTTCGATGGGGGGTTGTTACCCATTTCGGTGGGGGTGTTGTTACCCATTTCGATGGGGGTGTTGTTACCCATAATGTTGGGGGTGAAATATATGATGGTTACCCGAGTTTCGTATAACTTCGGGGGTGTGGCATAAGGCCAAGCATAGGTATGAGGTGAGCAACTCTGTGTCGCAACAGACTCGAAAGAGGTCCTTGTCGCGTATCCCGGTACTGTGTCAGTCTTCGGACATGAGTCGGGGGTTTGGTTTTAGGCCCCAACACAGTAGTATCGTTTCGGACATGAGTGGGGTATTGCATGAGACAGGATACAGATCGCGTACTCCAGTACTGTGTCAGTCTTCGGACATGAGTCAGGGGTATGTGAGCAGGGCCCGGCACAGTATTAGTCTTCGGACATGAGTCGGGAGTATTGCATATGACGAAAGTGACGGATGATGAGATTCGTGTCGCGTATCCCGGTACTGTGTCAGTCTTTGGACATGAGTCGGGGGGTTTATCAGGCCCCGACACAGTATCATTCTTCGACATGAGTCGGGAGTATTGCATATTACGAAAGTGACGGATGATGAGATCCGTGTCGCGTATCCCGGTACTGTGTCAATCTTCGGACATGAGTCGGGGGTTTGTTTATCAGGCCCCGACACAGTATCAGTCTTCGGACATAAGTCGGGGATATTGCATTAGACGAGATAATGAGGTGAGCGACTTTGTGTTGCAATAGACTCGGATAGAGTACAATCCCTGTGATTGACTCGTATGGGATCTTTGTCGCGTATCCCGGTGTTGTGTCAGTCTTCGGACATGAGTCGGGGGTTTGTGAGCAGGCCCCGACACAACATCAGCTTTCGAGCATGAGTCGGGGATATTTCACGAGACAAGATTCGAGTAATAAAGAGTGATGAACGAAAGATAATAATAGAAAGAACGAACGTATGAATGAACGTTAATGAATTATCGTAATAAAGTACTAATCAGGATCGTTGTCATTCAACCTCAGTAATCGTGGCTGAGTGCCACGAAGAGGGTGAAGTCTGACTGGATCTAGAAAGAGAAGTGAACGATAATGTAATACGTTGAACGGACAAAGTTAATGAACGTAATGACGAAGATAATAATGATATTATCTGTATGTACGTATGATGCATGATCACGAACGATGTAAAGTATAGTATGATTTAAAATAAAGTAAAGAACGGTTTTAACAAAGTAAAATATTTTATTATAAAAACTAGAACTCACTCAGCGTTGCTGACTTTTGTATGCATGATAGTTAGCAGGTATTTGTTGATGCTGAGGAGTTGCTGGAATGGATGCATAAGCTACTAGAAGCATTTTGAGGCTCACATCCGTATTTTGACATGTCATTGTATTTTGAGATGAAGACGAACGTTGTAAATGATATGTTTTTAGTTATTAATGGAAGATTTAAATTCCGCTGCAAAATATACGTACGTTTTAAAATGTTTTAAGTGTAATGAATGACCAACTGTGAGGTGCCTGGGAACGGGGCCTTTCAAGTTGGTATCAGAGCAAAAGTTTAAATGAATTGGGTAAATATTTTGAAAAACCTAATCTTAAACTGAGAATGGGACTAAAAGGAAAAGGGATGCCAGTCCTAGTAGCAACGTGCCTGCATGTAAAGGTTTTATATAAATGTTTAAAGTAAGTTAATGTGAACCGGCATTATGTGCGCATGTTACGTGGCTTGTGTGCTTTTGTGTAGATTTAGATACTAATGTAGTTGGGATAGGAATGCTTGGGGTATGAAGAGTAAAGTAAGTGGCTAATCACAACTGACCACTGTAATTAGGGACTTACTATACTTGACATAAACAGAGTTATTACCTTGAATGACTGCGTTAGTGTTTGAATCTTATAGTGTGATAGAAGATGGCTGGTGGTAGATCTTCGAAAGCTTCACGAGGTGGAGGCGGTGGTGGACGTGGTGCTGAACCACGGGTCACAAGAAGAAGGTCTAGGGCTGGAAGAGTAGCCCATGAGGAACCCGAGACCCCTCATCAGGAGGGCGGTGATGAAAATGCTAATCAGAGGGTCTCGATGAGAGAGGCAGTCATGGAGGAAGTGCATCAGGTCATGCATACGATCTTACCATCTGTGGTGACCAAAGTTATAAAGGCTGTTAGACACGAGGAGAGACAGGAAAGGGGTAGACCTTCGGGCGAAAGGAGACGACCCGAGACTGAAACGGTTTTCTTCGATGACGAAGAGGAAGAAGAGGAAGAAGAGGAAGATCCTGCGCCGGAGGCAGCATGAGGCTGTAACTATGGGGCGTCTCAACGATGCAAGCCCCCAACTTTTGATGGAAATGGCACTGCTGCTACTGCTCACCGATGGGTGAGAGAGATAGAAGCAGTATTGAATATCAACGAGTGCTAGGAGGATCATAAAGTAAAGTTTGCTGCCCATTCTTTTGTGGACTTGGCTATGTGCTGGTGGGACAATATAATCCAAGCCGAGGGTAGCAGAGCTATTGGAAGGATGAGATGGCCGGAGTTGAAGAGGCTGGTGATTGAGGAGTTCTGTCCTCACCGAGAGATGGACAAGGTTGAGAGGGAGTTCCTGCAACTGGAGGCGGGAACCCTGACACATCAACAGTACACCATGAAGTCAACGAGATGGCACGTCTGGTGTCATATCAGGTGACACCTCTTTCGCGAAAGATGAAGAGGTACATTCAGGGCTTGCCGGCGGACATCCGTAGGCAGATGATCGCTGCCCGATCGAGCACGTTTAGGTCGGCCATTGATTTGGCGGGAAGGTTGTATGACGAGCGGGGGGCGATGGCAATGATAGACGAAGGGGAGGAGCGAGCCTATGTTAAGAAGGGGAAAGGAAGGTGAGACAATGCTGGTGGATTTGTGTATGGAGGTACGACGTCGAGGGGCGATGATTGGAAGAGAATAGGAAGAAAAGGAGAGATATGCAACAAGTGTGGTAGAGGCCATGAGGGGGAGTGCAAGTGGGGACTGAATGTTTGTTTTTAGTGTGTAAAAGAGGGCCAGAGAGCGAGGGACTGTCAAATGGCTAAATGCTACGACTGTGGCAAGACAGGACACATGAGCAGAGACTGCAAGAAGTCGAGGGTAGGAAGCTCCGGTACGAGGAAGGAGACAGAGGGTGAAGGCTAGAGCCTTCGCTATGACCAGGAGGAAGCTAGGTCAGAGTCCGAGGTAACGTCAGGTACGTTCTTCCAAGTTTAGATTTATGCATCTATGTTTCAGTTGTGACGCTAGTACTAGTTTTGTTGCCGCTATTTTCTGTGATGTTGCATGTTAGGGGTAGGAAGATCGATGAGCCCTTCGATGTAAGAATTGTTATTAGTAAGTCTACTAGGTTACCTAATGCCCTAGAGGATTGCGCGATAGAATTGAGAGAGAGCGCTTGTTCCTGCTAGGCTGTTCAAGACAAACATAGGTAGGTAGACATGCATCTCGGGTGAGTTGATCAGTAATCTACGACTTAAACCCCAAGTGTTGCAAGAAGATAGATTGATCAACTGTGCACAACCAGAGTTCGGTGACGACCTACGACAAAGAATTATGAGGAAGGCTTCGACCAGGAAAGTGGATTGCTTGATTTGAAATCGAGTAAAGCTAATATTAAAGTGTAGAGGGTCATTCCCAGTTGTTGCTTAGGTAAGAGAAGTGGCACATCGACTGGAGCTACCCGATGATTTAAGTGGATTTCATCTGATGTTCATGCGTCTCGTCTAAGAAAGAGCTCAATCGATGAGGATATGATCATGCTACTAGAGAATACTAAGATGCACATAGTATCCAACCACGAGGAGCAACTGGTGACCATTACTAATAAGAAGAAGAGAATAGGCTAAGGCGGATGATGGTTTCACTTGTGCGGGTGCAGTGAAGCCTAAAGGGATCTAAGTTTAAATGCGAGATCAAAGAAGAGGTGAGACAGTGTTACCCATAACTGTTCGAGAAGCGACATGTTTCGGGGACGAAACCACTTTAAGGGGGGGGGTAGACATGTAACACTCGTATTTCTATCTAAACGGAAGGAAAAGAAAAGTAAATAGAAAGAATATAAATTATGCATAAGTGGACGGGGATAAAGTGTACAAAGTCAAAACTGTATTACTTTAAGGTTTAAAGGGGGCATGGTTGCCCATTTCTTCTTCATCTTCTTCAATCGGCTAAAAAGAAGAAAAAAGAGAGAGAAGCCCCGGTTCTAGACAGAGAAAGTTGAAGAAGCAGCTTCAAAGGTAAGTCTTCTCTTATATGAGCTCGGTTTCAGCTGGGTTTCGAGTGCTTGACCGAAGTTCTAGTTGTTTAGTGTTTTTTTTTTCGGGATTCAAGAGCCGAATCAAAGGTGGGTCTCGAACTTGAAGTGTGTTGCTCAAAGACTGCTCAAGGTGAGTTTCTAGAACCCCTCTTTTACTGATTTTCAACTGATTTGGGGCCATTATGCATACTAAGTAAACATTTTGAAAGAAATAATAGGTTTACAGCTTTATGTTCGAATGATGTATGTATGTTATAGTGATGATGATTAGCATGCTTAGATGGCCTTAGTATGTTAGATCTGTGTTTTGGTATGATTAGAATGATAATCGGGTGATGTTGATAACATAGAAAATATTTCAGAATGTTCTGATGAACGTACAGTGGTTCATGCGCCTACACAGTGACCCATGCGTCCAGCATGAGAGGTTAGACGCCAGCATGTTGGCCATGCGCCCAAGGGTGGGTCATGCACCTAAATAGTGGCCCATGCGCCCAGCATGTTGGCCCATGCGTCTAAGTGTTGGCCATGCGCCCAGAGGGGTCCATGCACCTAAACAGTGGCCCATGCGCCTATGTGTTGGCCATACGCCCAAGTGTTGGCCATGTGCCTAAATAGTGCCATGCGCCCAAAGTGAATGAAATGGCTAAGTGTTGATGCGCCTAAACAGGTGCCATGCGCCTACATAGTAGCAATGCGCCTGAACAAGGCAGAAGCGCCCAAATAGTGCCCATGCGCCCAGACTGTTTTACACTTAGAATTTTTATGCTAATGTGCCTGGAAGGTCCCATGCGCCCAATTTGGACTTTAGGTTTCTAAGTGACTTTTAAGGGGTATAATGGCGAGATAGGCCTGGTTATGATGTGATGGCTTATGTTTGATGTGTGTTATGCATGTATGATGTTGCTTGTATGGTGATGGTGTATGTTTATGTATGTTCCTTATTATGTATGTATGTCTTCCCTTGGCTTTGCGTTGAACGTTAATGAATGTAACGAAAGTATTATTTAACGTAAAGTGGAAGATAATAAAAAGAGGAACGTAATGAATGAATGCATGCATGAATTGATGAATAAAAGAGAAAGTATAGAAAGGCTTGCAAGCAATATGTATGAGGTGCACGACTCTAAATGCCTTAAGCTCTACCGCGTGAGGTTCAACAAATCCTAAAGTGTGCACGTAAGGGTTCCAGTCTTTGTGACCGACCTTAAGTGGTGTTACCCGTTTCGATGGGGGTGTTGTTACCTTTTCGATACGGGTGTTACCCATTTCGGTGGGGGTGTTGTTACCCATTTCGATGGGGGTGTTGTTACCCATAATGTTGGGGGTGAAATATATGATGGTTACCCGAGTTTTGTATAACTTCGGGGGTGTGGCATAAGGCCAAGCATAGGTATGAGGTGAGTGATTCTGTGTCGCAACAGGCTCGAAGAGGTCCTTGTCACGTATCCCGATACTGTGTCAGTCTTCGGACATGATGAAAGTGACGGATGATGAGATCCGTGTCGCGTATCCCGATACCGTGTCAGTCTTCGGACATGAGTCGGGGGTTTGTTTATCAGGCCCCGGCATAGTATCAGTCTTCGGACATGAGTCGGGGATATTGCATGAGACGACATAAAGAGGTGAGCGACTTTGTGTTGCAACAGACTCGGATAGAGCTCAATCCCTATGATTGACTCGTATGGGATCTATGTCGCGTATCCCGGTGTTGTGTTAGTCCTCGGACATGAGTCGAGGGTTTGTGAGCAGGCCCCGACACAACATCAGCTTTTGAGCATGAGTCGGGGATATTGCACGAGACAAGATTTGAGTATTAAAGAGTAATGAACGAAAGATAATAATGGAAAGAACGAACGTATGAATGAACGTTAATGAATTATCGTAATAAAGTACTAAACAGTATCCTTGTCATTCAAGCTTAGTAATCGTGGCTGAGTGCCACGAAGAGGGTGAAGTCTGACTGGATCTAGAAAGAGAAGTGAACGATAATGTAATACATTGAACGAACAAAGTTAATGAACGTAATGACGAAGATAATAATGATATTATCTGTATGTACGTATGATGCATGATCACAAACGATGTAAAGTATAGTATGATTTGAAATAAAGTAAAGAACAGTTTTAACAAAGTAAAGTATTTTATTATAAAAACTAGAACTCACTCAGCGTCGCTGACTTTTGTATGCATGATAGTTGGCAGGTATTTGTTGATGCTGAGGAGTTGCAGGCATGGATGCATAAGCTACTGGGAGCATTTTGAGGCTGGCATCCGTATTTTGACATGTCATTGTATTTTAAGATGAAAGCGAATGTTGTAAATGACATGTAATTAGTTATTAATGAAAGATTTAAATTCTGCTACAAAATATACGTACATTTTAAAATGTTTTAAGTGCAATGAATGACCAACTGTGAGGTGCCTGGGAACGGGCCTTACAATACATGTCTTACGTATGCATGTGCCCATCTTTGGATAAGTATATACATACATATATTATCTGTTTATGTGTATAATATGTGTTGCACGTATGCATGATCGCATGCGTGCACAACTTTTTACGTATGCATGTATCCAAACTTATAAGTTTTAGATACTAAACACTATGTAATCAAATGTCGCAACTTGGTAACATCCAATTATTCACCAAAAGATACAAAAACACAAACCAAACAAACACCATAATAGAAACCTCAAAGAAACCTAACATCAAAAACGAAACTAAGGAAACCTTAAATACATAAACCTCAACATAATCATCACCAAATATCTAAACCCGGATCATTAGAATCATTAACCACCCGATTAAATAAACTAAGACATTGGTTAATCTTGTAATAATTGCATGATGACTCCTTGTCTCTTTACTCGACACCTAGCTTCAAGGGTGTCTACGAAATCGCCACCTCTTACCCTAAAGAACCAACTAAGCACTCCTAATTGTTACACCACACTACTCTAGGAGTAGGCTTAATCATGATCAACTCCACTACTTGAAGATCTTGGCCGATGGCTTGGAAACACAAGATTCACTAACTCAAAATCTCTCCTTCAAAACTCTCGGCCACCCATACACTATCCCCATTCGGTCACTTCTCAATCGCACACCACCACCTTTAACTCTCGGTTACTAATACAAACACCACTCATTCACCTCTCAACCGAACACCATCAAAATCACCACTCACGGTCACCCCTATAACATCACCACAATCAAAGTCCATCATCTTCCAAACCACTTTTACAAAGAAATCACAACTTTGGAGCTCAAGACATCCACACGAGTTGGAGCATCGGGGAAAGAAGCTACCATTAGCTATCATCACCATCTCCTCCTGTCAAAATCACGGTTTCATTCCTTAAATCATAACTAGTTAAGATTACAAAGACTATACATGTGTTTATACAAACACACATGACTAACCCTTTTGATTTAACATTCAAGATCTTCATGAATCTTATCAACATATCTAACATATTTAAAAGTTAGTAAGGAGGTTTTAAGTATTTGAAATAAATAAAGTAAATCTAATCAAAAGTTATATAAGAAAACTATCAATTAAGGATTAAAAATTCTATGTGCAACTTGTTAAATTCAGTTTATTATGTAACTGGCTATGATTGTAGGAAGAAACATTGAAAATATGTTTAGTATATTAAGAAATATAGTTACGCAAATTTTGATGCTATTTCTATAAGTGAAATAATTTATATAATTATTTAGGTATTTGAAAGAAAAATTTATGCCGGAAGAACTGAACCTGGAAAGTAGTTGAAGAAATTATATGTTGACTCTTATGATTTATGAGATTTACGGAAAATGTTTCATGACCTAAATCAAGTTATGAATAAGTTATGAATTTTAAAATATTCTGCCATATGAAAATTGGGAAAAATGCTTTAACTTTGTGATAAATTATGAAAATATTACAGAAAATATGAAAAATTGAAAGGAACAGACTGTATGAAAATAGTATTTTTTGAATGTATTCTGTTATTTTTACTAAATATTAGTAAAATGATAAAAATCATAAAAATTGATTCTACTATGATTTAGGATTTGGGAAGATTTTGAAAAGTTATAAATATTGTGCCAAATATTCTAATCAAGTTTGAGAATTTTTAGAAACCCAAGGGTATTTTTAATAGTTTATTTGATTATTCCACAAAATTTATAGAAAATAAACTATAGTTAATTAAAATATGGAAAATGAGTATGTTATGTCTATTCTCTTACCAATTTAATATAATAATTATATGATCTATATGTGGTGCTGAAAATTTTGAAGAATATATTTATGTTTTCTAAACTATAAATATTTTTTATAGGTGATTTCTTGGAGTAAAGGTGAGATTCATAGCCCCATTTTTTATTTTGATAAACTTTTGGGCGAAAAAGTATACTATTGATTTTATGATTGATTCAATTTTTGGGTTATACTGTCATTATGTTACAACCATTAATTCAGATGTATAACCGTTGGATAATATAGGTAGCGCTACTGAGGAAATAATTTCCTGCACCAACAGGATGATTGTTGTGATGCTATATTATCTGATTGATGAAATATGTTATGACAGTATGGATGATTTGATTATTAAGTAAGGTTTGGTTGTATATGATGCATCAATAATATTCTGTTTAAGATAAACCTATAAACTCACCAACTTTATGTTGACTGTTTTGAGTATGCTTTTTGAGGAAAATTACCATGAGTAACAGCATTATGTTTTCTTTTGATGTTTACAATGGCTGGGGAGAAGTCATGGGAAAAGTCTATGTTAATCTAACTGTTAACATTATGATCTCAGCATATCTGTGGACACGCACTTCCATCGTTACTAAAAGATGCAGCAGTTAGATAATATGTTTGTAACATGATTATATTAGATAAAGTTTTGACTATTATGATTTGATGTAATCCTAACTTAATCCTATGAATCTACTTATTATATTATTCTGTTGTGTTCTCTGTTAAACTCTGTTAATCAATGAGTTCTGTACAAACGAGTCACACCCAAATTAGTATCTCACGCTTTCGCCGGGATGTGACAGGTTGGTATCAGAGCCATTGGTTATAAGGAAATAACCTCTGAACCCGAACCTCAGCAAGTAATGGAAACTTCCCAAATTGAAATTGAAAATAACCATAAGTCAAAATTTTATGTCCGACGTGCACCAATAACAGTACAAGGATATACTATTAAAACCCCTAGGAAAAAGGTACGACCCAGAAGCAGGTTTAAGGCTAAGCAAGATAAGGATGCTTAAATACAAAATGCTGACTCTCCCAAGAAGGAGGAAAGAGAAAGCAAAAGACAAACGGTGGATGAAGAACAAATTATGACAGCCCAACAAACTCTTAAAATGTTTAAGAAAATCCAACAAGAAATTAGGAATATTCAAAAGGATGTTAAAGAGTTGAAGACACCCAAGAAAAAAATCATTTCAAGGATATGGAATGGATTCATGGAAATTAGAATTACTTTCTAACTTAAATTGCAAAATCCTTAATAAGAACTTATGTGCAATATATCTTTTATGTTTGAAATTATTGTCTGTTAAGTGTTAGCTAAAATGCTATTAATTAAATATATATATATATATATATATATAATATATATATATATATAATGACTACAATTACCTATAGAAAGTCATGCCGCCAAGAAGAAACACACAGCCCGTAAGAAGAAAAGCGCTAGTTGGATGACCTAGAACCCGACTCGGAGAAGAAACTCCTGTAACCACAACCGCCAATGAAGATGATAGAATCGCACGAATAGTAACATAGCAGATAGAGGCTGCTATACCCACACTAATAACCCAACTTCAACAAAACCTAAACCTTGGAGCTACAACACCTGGTAATGAAATACACGTCAACGACACCATGAGAGGACAACCAAAAGAAGGAACTATAACTGAAAAAGGATGCTCCTATAAAACTTTTATGTCACGTAGGCCCCGGGACTTTGATGGTAAAGGAGGAGCAGTACAAGCTTTACGTTGGTTAGACGAAATGGAATCAACCTTGGAAATCAGTAATTGTGCCAACAACAACACCTTGTTTGCTTCACATTCACTAAAGGGAGAAGCTCAATCCTGGTGGAAAATGGAGATGCACACTAAAGATAGGAATGTTATGAATGGATTAAGTTGGGATGAATTTAAAGGTTTAGTAATAGAAAAATATTGTTCCTACAATGAAATAGAAAAGTTAGAAACTGATTTTTTAATGCTAGAAATGAAAGGGGCAGCACATCGAGAGTACACAGACATATATAATGAACTTTCAAGGTTAGTACCACACTTGGTGACCCCAGAAACAAAAAGAATAGGAAGATATATTAGGGGATTAGTACCACAAATAAGAGGGCTAGTAAAATCTGCTATGCCTAAAACTTTTCAAGATGCCGTAAGCCTATCAGGAAGCTTGACTGATGAAATGATAAGAAACGGATCTTTAAGTAACCCTAGACTAGGAGAGAAAAGGAAATGGAGTGATGATAACTCAGGAGGAATGTTTGGAGGAAATCCCCAGAAAAAGATAACCCAACAACCCACCCAAAATTTTTTAGGGATGACCCGGGAAAAGAAACCACAACCCCCAAACCAGCCATGGTGCAGTACTTTTCAAAGATACCATGAGGGCAATTGCGCAATGGTAATCTGTTACAATTGCAAAAAAAGGGACATATATCCCGAGACTGTAAGAGCCCCACTAAACCAAAACCATTTTGCTATCAATGTGGAAACGAAGACCACTTTTGAAACAAATGTCCACAACTGAAGGGTAAGGCTTCAGTCAACCAAAACAATCCTAGAGGAAGAGCTTTTGTAATACAAGCTGAAGAAGCTCAACACGAACCAGAGGTTGTAATGGGTACGTTTCCTATAAACAATCAGTACGCTACCGTACTATTTGATACGGGATCAACCCGTAGTTTTGTGTAAAACACATTTAGACCATTACTTAATTTAATCTCAGAAAAGCTAAATCAAAAGTATATGATAGAATTAGCTAATGGTAAAATAATTGAAGCCTGTGAAATCATTCCTAATTGTATTATAAATTTAGATGAATATTGTTTGAAAATAGATTTGATCCCTATTAATCCAGGAGGATTTGATATTGTTGTCGGAATGGATTGGTTAAGTAAAAATCAGGCTGAAATAGTATGTGGCAAGAAAATGGTAAGAATTCCTCTGACTCATAGTGTCACACCCCCGCTAAGAGCGGAAACACGGGGGCGTAACGAGACGGGAATCGTCATAACACATGGTAAGCGATAGAGATGCAATAATAATAATGATGACAAGCGTGTCATGACAACACCCAACAACAAAGGGACTTGTGTCGTGTTTAGTCAGTATTCATGACAACATAGCCATAAGCATAAACATGATATAAGATGAACATAGATAATAACATTGTATGCAATTCCCACAACCCGGGAACAAGTTACAAAGTATAATGTTGTTTGAAATAGATACACCAATTTTTTTCAAAATGACAAGTTTAGCCCGAAAATGCATCCTAGGGTCTCCACTAAGGCAACACACCTAGAACCTCAGCTAGCATGATCACCTGAAAAGATATGCTCAAAATGGTCAACAAAATTATTGGTGAGCTCGCAGGTTTAAAGTAAATAAGTAATTGATGCTGTATAAAGTTGTTGCAAAATACCGTGCATACAGTTATAAGTAAGCAAAATCACATGACAAGAGCTGTACAGCCAAACCTCATGACGTACACAAAGAATCTTGTCGGAATATATTCACCCAAGGCCCGTACCTGGCTATTGTTGGTACTAACTAGTATACCAACACGAGGGTGGGGGTGTCAACCTAGTAGTATTACCAATACCTAACCGACGGTTCCACACTAGAATTAAATGGTTGTAAGAAAGAACCACAAAGCAGACTCAAGCATGTATCAGATAAGTACCAACAAAACAGTAGCACGTTGATTCCAAGTATGTAAATTGTATGTATGTTGTACAGCATAGAAAATGGGTGAGCATACTTTTCCCCCATGTTTGTAAATGTTTGTAAAGTAGTATAAGCACAAAAAGGGGCCACGAAACTCACGTGTTAAGTGGTAAGTATGAAAGATCGAGATTTCCAACAGTTGTATGTAGAGAACAGTCAACACCTATTGACAGTTATTGTTAAGCATTAATGACCTGTACAAAGCGTATAGTAATGTTTGGTCGATTCAGGTTGTATCGTTTCGGTCGTGGGTAGCACACACACACAAGCGGACATACGTATCAGATCTTATGTAGATCCAAGTACTACGAGTAGTCTTCATTGCTTATGACATCCGTAAAATGATCTCGTGGTTATAAAAGATAGCACTTGTTATGTATTTGGAGTTCCAATTGGATTGTTGATAATTGTAAAATGTTAGGTTGTTTTCATTTGAAATAGTATGTGCATGTTGATAGCGTTGACTTTAATCTTTGTGGTCAAGCAATGACACTTTTACTGATGTTGCCTTATCATCATCAGACGTTCAAGGGGAAATCCACACTCAACATCATGAGTCACACAACAGGACCAGGCGCTCGACTCAACGCTCCATCCGTACGAATCAACCTTCAATCGTACGAATCAGCTTCATTCGTACGATTGAGTCTTCATTCGCATGACTGGCATTCAGACGTACCACACAACACACATTCGCACGACCCAACCTCCATGTGCACGAATCAACCCTCAATCGTGCGAATTAGCTACTTTCGTGCGATTGAACCTTCATTCGTGCGGTTGGACTCCAGTCGTGCGAAACACGCACAATCACATACATTCAGTCGGTCACCTGACTCAATCGCACACAAACACACAGTCGCACGACTCAGTCGCACGACTCAGTCACACGACATGCCTAGTCGCAAAACTCAGTCGCACGACTGACTTAGACGCAAGATTCAGTCGCACGTCTCACTCAGTCGCACGGCTCAATCGCATGACAGACCCAGTCGCCTAAACTGCAGAATCGCGACTGTGGTCGGGCTGAGCAGCCCCCGAGCTGCTCTAAACGCGAGTTTTACACCACAAGGACTTCGAAAAACACTCTACAACCATACACAAACATGAAACACAAGCAGAAAGACAATATCGGTGCATTGCACAGCTTATCCTTCAGTGTTTGGAACGCCGTTCTTGCGCATCTCCCCAATCAAACTTCTTGTCTTTCTGAGTCAGCAACGTCAACGGTTGAGCGATCTTTGAAAAGTTTGCAATGAAACGACGATAGTATCCGGCTAATCCTAAGAACTACCGTATCTCTAAAGGTGTCTGGGGTGTATCCCATTTCTTTACCGCTTCAATCTTGCCGGGATCTACATGAATTGCATCTTTGTTAACCACATGACCCAAAAACTTCACCTCTCGCAGCCAGAATTCACACTTTGAGAACTTGGCAAAAAGTTCTCTTCTCTTAACTGTTCCAGTATTGCCCGAAGGTGTTCTTCATGGTCCTCCTTCGATCGAGAGTAGATAAGTATGTCGTCAATGAATACAATCACAAACTTATCCAAGTAAGGTTTGCACACCCGATTCATCAAGTCCATGAACACAGCTGGTGCGTTAGTCAATCCGAACGGCATGACCAAGAACTCATAGTGCCGATAACGAGTTCTAATGCTGTCTTCGGTATGTCTCCTCGAAAACTCTTAGTTGGTGATATCCAGATCGAAGGTCGATCTTGGAAAAATATGAAGCTCCTTGTAACTGATCAAACAAGTCGTCGATCCTGGGAAGAGGATACGATTCTTCACAGTTAATTTGTTCAACTCACGGTAGTCGATGCACATACGGAACGAACCATCCTTCTTCTTGACAAATAACACTGGTGCTCCCAAGGCGAGTGACTCGGCCGAATAAAACCCTTCTCCAGTAGTTCCTGTAACTGGCTAGATAACTCTTGCATTTTAGACGGTGCCAACCGATATGGTGTCTTTGCTACCGGTGTAGCTCCAGGAACCAACTCAATACGAAATTCTACCTGTCGTGGAGGAGGCAAACCAGGCAAGTCATCAGGAAGTACATCTGGGTAATCCCGCGCGACAGGGATATTTGCCAATTTCTGCTCCTCTTCCTTCTTTTCCACCACGTGAGCCAGAAAAGAGTAGCACTGTTTTCGTAAACTCCAGCGTGCTTTCATGCAGGAAATAAGCTTTAGTTTCTCCCGGTCTTTCTCCTTGAATTCTGAGTACTCCCCCGTCTGACATAGGGATTCGCACTACTTGTCTCGACAGACAATCTCGGCCCCGTGTTTCGACAACCAATCCATTCCCACAATCACATCGAAACTTCCTACCTCGAAGGGTATCAAGTCTATTCGAAGGTGTGGTTCTCTAATATTATCGAGCACTTTCTATAATCCGTTGGCCTGAATAACCCTACCATTGGCCATTTCTACAGAGTAGCTAGTTTCTAGCCTACTAGGACTCAATCGAGCAATTGCATAAATTCAGAAGATATAAAGCTATTGTCTGCTCCAGTGTCAAATAATACAGATGCAAAGTGATTATTGAGTAAGTGCATACCCGTGATGACATTTGGGTCCTGACGGGCTTCATTGGCTCCAATGGCAAAAGCGCGTTCCCGAGCCGCGTTCCCTTGGTTTGTCGGGCCTTGATTTCCAGCTATAGCCATAGTCTGATGCTGGTTGTTCCCTTGTTGGCCCGACGCCCGATTCAGTTTGGGGCACATGTTTCGGTAGTGATCAGGGCTTCCACACTCATAACAGCCCCTGGCGTTCCCGGCAGGGTTAACCGCGTTGACTGGTGCGACCATATTCGGCGTTGTTCTACAGTCTCTTGCTAAATGTCTCGGGCGTCTACAGTTAGCGCACACCCGGCACGGCATAGCTGGGGGATGATGAAAGTTGCACTTATTGCATCGAGGGTGCGGACCCACATATTCTCGCCTGCCCTGGGTCACAGCCACAAAATTTCTGTTTGTCTTGGCCCTTTTCTCGAATTTCCTGGCACTCGACCAGCTCGTTTCCCCAACTTCTTTCCTTTTCTCTGCTCCCCTGCCCAATACCCCTGTTCTCACCATTTCATCAGTTAGAGCGCCAGCCTTCAGAATCGCGCTCTGAATAGCAGGAGGAGTAGTAGCGGTTACCATTGCCCGGATTTGAGGCGCAAGTCCCCAAATGTACTCTCTATCCTTTTTGATTCCGGGGTGACTAGATGTGGAACCAACCTTGCTAGCTCATGAAAACGATCGGTGTAAGCTGCGTGCCCAGCCCCCACCATGGCATGATTCCAGAACTCATGCTCAAGTTTTGCATCTCATTGAGAGGACAGTACTCCTCGGTGATTAGGGCTTTGAACTCATCCCACGACATTTGCATCGTGGATTCTCTTCCCCTAGCCTAAATCTGAGTGTTCCACCACGTTAGTGCCTTGCCCTGTAGTGAGCAAGTGGCGTACTTAATCCTTTGACTGTCGAGGCATTCGCTGATGTCGATCACGACCTCCATCTTCTCAAGCCATCTGGTCAGAGCTATGGCTCCACCTTTGCCATCAAACTCTCGTGGTTTACAAGCCACAAATTCCTTGTACGAACATCCCCGTCTAGCATTCACAACCCCGGTCTCATTAACAATTCCAGTTTCGTTACCGGCTGTACCACCATTACCGGTCTCCTGATTGCTTTCGTTCCCAGTCGGGTTAGCGTTATCCTCATTATCATTGCCACCATGCCCGTGGGGGTGAGAATTCTGAAGAGCATCGCTCACTTGGGCCATGATAGTCGGAATTTGTGCGGCCAGCTGTTGAGCGATCAGGGCTGCCACATATGCGTTCCCTGTTCCTTGATTGTTACCGGCAGGAGCATCACTTGTTCTTGGGGTTCTTCCCCTGCCTCTGCCCCTTGGGGCTTCAATTCCGCTACTATTACTACGAGTAGATCTTCGAGGCGGCATGTTCTATTCATAAAAGAGGTAACATGTAAGCTTTAGTCACCATAAGATACACAGTATTCCACTTATCAAGTTCCAATGTTCATGTTCCGGTCGGTCAAGATCACCATGCTGCCCATTTCAAGCATATTCTCGGTATACTGGTGATGTTTATATATAGGGTTCCCCGCAGCGTTCCTACCACACCCACGATGTACCGAGAATGATGCCCGATCCTGTTACATGACATCTGACTTTCCTTTTCATCATATCCATAATAATCCATCAAGTCAACTGAGAGCCCAAGCATGTAATCACGTATAGTCTGGTGGAGGTTTCCTATCTCGCATCCTTAAAGGACTCAGACATAGCCTCCTCGGGTCGGTCTCAGTATCCAAGGTTAAGCGCAGTATATGATCTGTGAAGATCTCTTCGGGTCTCAATACCCGAATTTGGTTATGATAACTTGGCGCGCAGAGGGAACGGAAGATCTAATAGGAGCATCCCATAAAAGAGTGAGCACAAGGCTCTCTAATAGGGTGAAAAGATCACGAAATAGATAGATAAACGAACAAGTAAGAGGAACACGTATGAGATACAAAATGCACACAACCCTGGCATGCAATCTACATGAAGGTTCCTAGGTTATAGTCTAGGTCAAGCGTATTTCCTAATTCTCTATAACCAATAGCTCTGATACCAGTCTGTAACACCCCCGCTAAGAGCGGAAACACGGGGGCGTAACGAGACGGGAATCGTCATAACACATGGTAAGCGATAGAGATGCAATAATAATAATGATGACAAGCGTGTCATGACAACACCCGACAACAGGGGACTTGTGTCGTGTTTAGTCAGTATTCACGACAACATAGCCATAAGCATAAACATGATATAAGATGAACATAGATAATAACATTGTATGCAATTCCCACAACCCGGGAACAAGTTACAAAGTATAATGTTGTTTGAAATAGATACACCAATTGTTTTCAAAATGACAAGTTTAGCCCGAAAATGCATCCTAGGGTCTCCACTAAGGCAGCACACCTAGAACCTCAGCTAGCATGATCACCTGAAAAGATATGCTCAAAATGGTCAACAAAATTATTGGTGAGCTCGCAGGTTTAAAGTAAATAAGTAATTGATGCTGTATAAAGTTGTTGCAGAATACCGTGCATACAGTTATAAGTAAGCAATATCGCATGACAGACCCAGTCGCCTAAACTATAGAATCATGACTGTGGTCGGGCTGAGCAGCCCCCGAGCTGCTCTAAACGCGAGTTTTACACCACAAGGACTTCCAGAAACACTCTACAACCATACACAAACATGAAACACAAGCAGAAAGACCTCACACGCACCCACACGACCTCATGTGCTCGGATGAAACCGAGCACCCGAAACCCTAGAAAACATAGCAGTAAAACCAAGCCAAAAACGGGTTGAACAAGGTTGTCTACCTGCTAGGAACGAGTATACCCGACGATACCCAAGATTTGGTAGTGAAAACGCAACAAACGTGACGGTTTTAGGTGCTAGATCGAGAGAGAAAGTGGAGAAAATGTTGAAGGCGAAGAAGATGAGGATGAGGATAAATGGCTAGGAATGGGGTTTATATACCCAGTCCAAGTTTGCAAAATTACAAGTTTAGTCCCTGCACTTAACCCTCGAGTTTCCCAAAAATTTGTTTCGGTTGATTACGATCTTAAAATGTTCGTTATATTAAGGTTAAAAGCGTGTTTAATGGCATTTGATAGTCTAAAATGGTTTTATTAATGACAATGGTTGAAATTAAAAATGATATATTTGGGGGTAATGGTGATGAAATTTATAAAAGGTTTATGCTTAACACACGTTCTCGGAGGAAGTACAGGCACAATGGAAAATAAGCAGACATGATTCCTTAAAGCAGGTGTTCATGAAGAAAAGGAAGAATAATTAAAATATTTCTATGCTTATTTATGTCGTTCGACGGACCTTAAGGCGATGGATGTCACACATAGAACACTTTGTGTATATGGTGAGAAACCCAACGGTACCATGAAGATAATTCCTATAAGAATGCACAAAAATGTTTAAGACAGAAATGTCTAGCTTTCCTAGCTCATATTGTTGACACCCAAGTAAATAAAGAAAGCTTAGAAAGTGTTCCTATCGTTAATGAATATCTGATATATTTCCTGATGAATTACCTGGTTTACCTCCCTATCGTCAAGAAGAATTCAAAATAGAATTAGTACTAGGAACCACTCCTATAGCTAAAGCATCATATCGTTTAGCACCAACAGAAATGATGGAACTGATGAACCAATTACAAGAACTCTTGGACAACGGATTTATATGCCCTAGTGTATCACCATGGGGTGCACCGGTTCTATTTGTTAAAAAGAAAGATGGAACTTTTAGGATGTGTATTGACTATATGGAACTCAATAAAGTGAATATAAAGAATAGATATCGCTTACCCAGGATAGATGATTTATTTGACCAATTACAAGGGTCTAGTTACTTTTCAAAGATTGACTTAAGGTCAGGATATCATCAATTAAGAATTCAAGAGGAGGACATACCAAAGACTGCATTCAGAACAAGATATGGTCATTATGAATTTCTTGTAATGCCATTTGGGTTAACTAATGCTCCCGCAACATTTATGGATCTAATGAATAGGGTATGTAAACCATACATAGACAAATTTGTCATAGTCTTCATAAATGGTATTCTAATCTATTCTAAGAGTAAAGAGGATCATGAAGAGCACTTAAGGATGACTTTAGAACTATTGAAGAAGGAGAAACTGTATGCAAAATTTTCAGAATGTGAATTTTGGAAAAGAGAAGTACAATTCTTAGGGCATGTAGTTAACCAACAAGGGATACAGATTGATCCAGCAAAAATAGAAGCTGTTAAGAAATAGGAAAATCCAAAGACACCAACAGAGGTACGTCAATTTTTAGGGTTGGCAGGATATTATAGGAGATTCATAGAAAATTTCTCAAGAATAGCTCAACCACTCACAGAATTAACTCAAAAAGACAGACCTTATGTTTGGGAAGAAAAGCAAAACGTTGCATTTGAATTATTAGAAAGTAAATTATGCAGTGCTCCTATCTTAGCATTACCAAGAAGGGACTGATGATTTTATTGTATATTGTGATGTCTCACGTCAAGGATTTGGATGTTTTCTAATACAAAGAGATAAGGTAATAGCTTATGCTTCTAGACAACTTAGGAGTAGTGAAAAGAATCATACTACTCATGATTTGAATTAGGAGCAGTAGTATTTGCACTAAAATCAGGAGACATTACCTATATGAAACAAAGTGTACAATATATACAGATCATAAAAGCTTACAGTATATATTTGATCAGAAAATGTTGAATATGAGACAAAGGAGATGGATAGAATTACTAAGTGATTATGATTGTGAAATCAAGTATCATCCAGGAAAGGCAAATGTAGTAGCTGATGCTTTAAGTAGAAAAGAGAGAACAAAACCATTACGAGTACGCGCCATGAGAATGGAATTACATTCTGAATTGATAAGTCAAATACGGGAAGGTCAGCAAAAAGATAAGTTAACATTAAAAGGGCAAATAAAAGATTTGGAAGAAGACACAAATGGAGTTCTGAAATTCAATAGAAGAACTTGGATACCAAATAATGTTATACTTAGAAAGCTTGTCCTACAAGAGGCACATAAATCAAGGTATTCTGTACATCCAGGAAATAGAAAAATATACAAAGACTTGAAAAGCCAATACTGGTGGCCAGGTATGAAGAAATCAATCGGAGAATTTGTAGGCAAATGTGATATCTGTGCAAGAGTAAAAGCTAAATACCAAAAACCCTCTGGATACTTGCAACAACCAGAAATTCCAAAATGGAAATGGATCAACTAACCATGGATTTCGTAACCAAACTACCAAGAACTTCAAATGGATATGACACTATTGGGTTATAGTAGATAGATTAATAAAATCAGCACATTTTCTACCAATCAGGGAAGATTATAAAATGGAGAAATTGGCAAGAAATTACATAAAAGAAGTTGTATCTAGACATGGAATACCTATTTCAATTATATCAGACATAGATAGTAGATTCATCTCTAGATTCTGGCAAACATTACAACAAGCTCTAGGGACTCAGGTAAATCTGAGTACAGCTTATCATCCACAAACAGATGGTCAAAGTGAGGAAAACAATTCAAACTTTGGAAGATAAGTTACGAGCTTGTGCATTAGATTTTGGTGGAAATTAGGATACACATCTTCCTTTAGTAGAATTTTTTATAATAATAGTTATCATTCAAGTATTGTAATAGTGTCATTTGAAGCCTTATATGGAAGGAAGTGTAGATCACCCCTATGTTGGAATGACATAGGAGACAGACAAATTACAGGACCTAAATTGATACAGGAAACTTCAAATAAGATCCTTGAAATTTGTTGGATCAAGAAGAAGGCTAATGCAACCAAAACTATATCACTTAAGTTATTTTGATGCTGCATGCAAAGGCTTCCGAAGCTCTTCATGGAACTTCCAAAGGTTGTAGAGTTCTTCCAAAGACAAAGGAAAAGTCCAGCTTCTGAAGACAGAACTCTACTTCCGAAGACAAATGCATACTTCCGAAGTTCAAGACTTAGAAGAATAAAGTGAATACCACTTCCGAAGTATGATCAAGAAGTCTCCAAGTCTTGGAAGAAGCAGCCTCTTCCGAAGTATAAGTGGCTTCGGAAGTACTTACTTTTCCGAAGCCATTTAACCTTCGAAGACATTGCTATAAGCAGTGGACACAAGTATGGTCTCTGACACTCTGCTGCAGACTTCTGATACAACATGGCTTCTTCCTAAAGAACCATGTTGTTGACCATACTTTATTCCACTGTTTACCTTTTTATGATAGTACAGTTGCCATCCTTAGTTAGTGACAAAAGGTAAGTTAGGGACATGTCCTGACTACCAAATCTCAGATAAGAATTTATCCGAGATACCTTAATCTTTAGTCTTGTAGTATAGACTTTAGCTATAGGATTCCAGCTGGTATCAAAGTATATCCGGCTGTAGATCGTATTATATATAGGTTCTCCTTGTAATTCATAACAGACAATCTGCTTGTAAGAGTCTTGTATTTTGAGTTGAGAATCAATATATAAAAGTATCTTGAAAATTATCTTTCTGTGTTCTTAGTTACTTTTCATATTGTGATCAACTATTCTGATTCTTACCCGAGTGTGATTCTAGTTGAGTTTGAGAGAAAACATTCGTGTTTAAGGGCTATCAAACAAGCAGATCTATGAGTCTTCCTGCTAGCAACGCTTTAATGGTTGCTGAAGGCTCATTAACCCCTCAACCTTAGCACTTCTTGACTTATCAGCAGCCATCCTGCTCATCTGGTCCCTATATCATTTATCCTGAGACTCCAAGGTCTTAACAGGCTCAACACAACTCCTTCCAGGAAAGTTGTGCCTTTGTCTTAGGAGGTGGACACTAAGGAGATTTTCAATACTGCTTTGATGATCTTGAGTGCTTCAGCCCAGATGACGTAGAGTACGTGGACATTGTCCAGCAAATGGCTCTTTTAACTTACAGAGCAAAGAAGTTCTTTAAGAGAACTAGAAGGCACTTCCCTCAGAACCCAACTACCAGCAATTTCGGGTTTGACAAGACCAGAGCAAAGTGTTACAACTGTAACCAACTGGGTCATTTTGCAAGGGAATGCAAGGCTCCCAAGACCAATCTGGGAACCCCACAGGCCTCCACACATCCTTCAAACTCAAAGCCCACTGAGAAGTCAACTGAGATGGCCGCAATGGCTCAAGAAGTTGACTGGAGCTTCGTGGTACAAGATGTGACTCCTGCTCAAGCTCTCATGGCCGGAACAGATGATGCCCAGGTATATGAACATCTCTGCACTCCAGCCTGTATAGCTAAAGTTAAACTCTATCAGGATTACAATATGGAAATCAGATCTGACATTGAGTCTTTAAATATTCTAAAATCTGATTTTAAAAGAGCTGAATTTGACTATCAAAAGAAAATTGATGAGTTGGAGAAAACTGTATCTCTTTTGAAACATGAACACACCAACTGCAAGACTCAAATCAAGGATCTGATATCCAAATTGTCTGAGGCTCAAGCCCAGCTTGTCACTGCTGAGGCTCAGGCCAGGAAGCATGCTATCTCTGAGAAAAGCTTCCAAGCAATTCTTGCGTTATCCTCCCATTCCAAACTCTGTTATAAGAACAAGAAGGGTTAGGAACCAATGAAATTGCTCCACCACACTCCTATGATTCTATCAGACAACATAGATGTGGTACTGAAGAGCAAGAGGTTCCAACTGCTGACCCTTTCTTTCCACAGTTAAAGGATGAGGCACCAATAGTGGCCACCACAGGGAAGGAACAGGTAGATACACCTATTGCCTCCTGTGATGATCAAATCCTAACCACCAAAGGCAGAAGAAGCAGAGCTAAAGCTGCTAGGAGAACTGCTAAGAAAGTGGCTTAATCTAAACTAAAAATTGACCCCAAACAGAAGGGTGTCTTTGTTTTGCTAGTTTCCAAGTGTTGGGTACTTTTGATTTAGGAAAGGAATGTAATACCAGCATTCCTGTCCTACCAAAGGATCAGAAGTTAAAGGGAAAGGTTGCTGACGAAGAAAAGAAAACCAAGAAACAACAACCCTCACTTCCCCAAAAGACTAACATTGCATGCATCATGTGTGGCCTGCAAAATCATATGGCAAAAGATTGTTACTACAATCCTGCAAGCACACATTATGCAAACAATGTTAGGAAAGGAGTCAGGGAAGGTTTCACATTTGGACCTTTCCATACGGTTCAAGAGTTGAAGAAGGGAAAGCTAGTTTCCAAAGCCAAGTTGCTTTCAGAAGAAACTCCTTCTTCCGAAGGGAAAATGGCTTCGGAAGCAAAAGCTACTAAGGTTCGGAAGAACAAGAAAGCTCCCTTGAAACCATCCCAGAAGAAGACTTCTTCGGAAGAAAAGGTGGTGAGGACTTCTTCCGAAAAGAAAGAAGCTTCGGAAGAAGACCATGCTGCAAAAGCTTCTACAAGCTCATCCTCCAAGATCAGCAAAGGGTGGACTGGAAGATCAAGGAAGATGCTGCAACCCAAACCTCTTCCTCAAAGACCTCTATTGAACCCCCATGCATATCATTTGGTTCACTCATGTCATTATCCTTGGAAGAACCCAAGAAAAATAATGCTTGGGTTTCCAAACAATACTGAATTCTCATCTTATGTGCAGGAACATCCATTTGATAAGAACAACAATGTATGGATTGTAGATAGTGGATGCTCCAGGCACATGACAGGGAACAAACATCTCCTTCAACAATTTCAACATTATGATGGAGCGCCTGTCCAGTTTGGAGGTGAGGCCGGAGGATATATTTCTGGCAGAGGGAGTATATCCAATGGTATGCTAACCATTGACAAAGTTAACTTTGTCAAACAGCTTGAACACAATCTGTTAAGTGTTTCTCAATTCTTTGATCAAAAGCACCAAATGCTTTTCACAGAACATGAGTGCATTATCCTCAAACCAGGGATGACAATTCCTCTGGAATTGGTGCTTCTTAGATCTCCCAGGAAAGGGGATATGTACAAGCTAGATATGAACAATGCTTCCCCAATGGGTGAAGTATCATGCTTTCTTTCCAAAGCTGATTGTGATGAGTCAACACTGTGGCATAAATGTATGTGTCATGTAAATTTTAAGACAATGAATAAATTGGCTAAAAATACTTGGTACATGGTTTGCCTAAAAAGGATTTTTTCTGCAAAGACAACTGTGTTGCATGCCTGAAAGGGAAACAACACACAGGACATCTCATAAATCTAAATGTGTTAACTCTATCACCACTCCATTGCACTTATTGCACATGGATCTTTTTGGTCCCACGAGTATAATGAGCATTGAAGGAATCATACTGCCTTGTGATAGTTGATGATTTTACAAGATTCACATGGGTATTCTTTTTAAGAACTAAAGATGAAACTGCTGAAACATTAAAATGTTTTATTCTTAAAATAGAAAATCAAATTGATCACAAGGTTAAAATAATTAGATGTGATCAAGGGACTGAGTTTAAAAACTTCGTTCTTGACTCATTCTATAACTCAAAAGGGATTGCCAGACAATATAGTGCTCCCAGAACTCCTCAACAAAATGGTGTTGCTGAGAGGAGGAATAGGACACTTATGAGGCTGCTCAAACTATGTTAGCTGATTCAAAGCTACCTCTAACATTCGGGCAGAGGCAGTCAGCACTGCATGCTACGTGCAGAACAGTGTCTTATAGTTAAGCCCCATGGAAAAACTCTTATGATCTATGGAACAAGAGGCCACCGTTCATGGCTTTCTAAGGTCCTTTGGCAGCAGGTGTACCATACTTAAGACAAAGGACAATTTAGCAAAATTTGCTGAAAAGTCAGATGATTCCATCTTTGTTGGATACTCTTCAAGTTCCAAAGCTTACAGAGTATACAACATCAAGAATCAACAATTTGAGGAGTCATCCAATATAGTTGTTAATGAGCACACTCCTTGTGTTAGGGGGAATGGACCTGATCACATCTTTGATTTAGAATTGTTTCCAAACTATTCTAAACCCTCATGGGAGAATGTTTCAGTTGGAATAGGTGCTCAAAATGATGCTGATGCTGCTACTAATGATCAAATGTTTGAGCTTCCCAGGCCTAGACCAATTCTCCAAGTGCTACAATACATCAAACTTCCACTATTCACAGATCCGACAGCTTAACTATATCAAGGAATAGTGAAGCTTCAACAAGTGAGTCACCTATTGAGCCTCAAAGCTCATCAGGTGATCCACCATAACACCAGGCAGAAGGAGGTAGTATTTTGAAGGAACAAGCAATTGTTATACTACCTCACAGCCAACTATGATGATGTTTCTCATTCATTCAATCAGTCCTCATTGATGACTTTGAAACAACAGCTGGACAGAGTGTTCTAGTTCCTGAGCAGAATATGTCCAACCTGGATCTATCTCTGCAACTGGAAGTGATTCCTGGCTTCGGATTCACAACACTCATCCAACTGAGAACATCATAGGGAATGTCTCTGAGGGTGTGAGAACAAGAGGACAGACTCATCAGGGAATGTCTGCTTGTACTCATGCTTTCTATCTGAGATGGAACCCAGGAAGGTAGAAGATGCCTTAAAAGATTGTAGTTGGATTGAATCGATGCAAGAGAATCTGCTTCAATTCAAGAGACAGAAGGTATGGAACCTATGTCCGCTACCATCTGGTCAAGTACCATAGGCACCAAATGGGTTTTTCGAAACAAGAGAGATGATAGAGGCTTGATCGTCAAGAATAAGGCAAGACTTGTGGTTCAAGGATACACTCAAGAGGAAGGAATCGATTATACTGATGTCTTTGCACCAGTTGCAAGACTTGAGGCGGTTAGGATCTTCTTTGCTTATGCTACATCCAAGGACTTCACAGTATACCAACTTGATGTCAAGTGTGCTTTTCTATACGGGGATATAGACAGGGAAGTGTACGTATGCCAACCTCCAGGATTTGAAGATCCCAACATCCCAACTATGTGTGCAAATTGGATAAAGCTCTATATGGGCTGCACCAAGCACCTAGGCTGTGGTATGAGACTCTGTCTCAGTTTCGTCTAAAGAACGGCTATACTAGAGGTACCAATGACAAGACTCTCTTCAATAGAAAGTCTGGAAAGGACATCTTGCTTGTACAAGTCTATGTCGATGACATCATATTTGGTTCCTCAAATGACCAAATGTGCAAGGACTTTGAGAGCATTATGAAAGAAGGAGTTGAGATGAGCTCCATGGGAAAAATGGACTTTTTCCTTGGAATTCAGGTAAAGCAACTGAAGGAAGGGTTCTTCATTAATCAATCTAAATATGTATCTGACATCTTAGAAAGATTTGAGATGAAGGATTGCAAGCCTGCCAAGACACCCATACTCAGAAACCATAATCTTTGTCCTGAGCTTGAGGGGGAGGATACTCATCAACATCAGTATAGGGCAACTATTGGTTCTCTGATGTATCTTACAACAAGTAGACCTGATATCATGTTTGCTACTTGCATTTGTGCAAGATATCAGGCTGCTCCTAAGGTGTCTCACCTAGCTGGTAAGAGAATCCTCAGATACCTCAAAGGAGCACCTAAACTAGGTGTCTGGTATCCCAAAAGCAGGATTTCAATCTTTATGGATACTTGACAGTGACTACGGACGGCTGCATATTGACAAGAAATCAACATCGGGAGGATGTCAATTTCTTGGTGGAAGGATCATCTCATGGCAATGCGAGAAACAATCCTGTGTCTCTACATCAACTGCTGAAGCTGAATACATTGTTGTGCTGCTAGCTGCTGTGCTCAACTACTATGGATTCAAAATCAGATGTTAGACTATCGATTCAACTTTATGAGCACTCCTATCCATATTGACAATAGTGCTATCTCCATTACTGAAAATCCGATGAAGCACTCCAAGACTAAGCACATTGACATCAGGTATCATTTCATTAGAGACATTCACGAAAAAAATCTAATCAAGTTAATCAAAGTTGATTCAAATGAACAATATGCTGATCTGTTTACCAAAGCTTTGATGAACAAAGGTTTAAGTATCTCATAACAGCTATTGGGATGATAAACATTGATTAATCTGATCTCTTTTGAAAACCTTTTAATATGTAAGTCTTGTGTCAATACAATTTAAGCCCTGTTACAAGGAATTCTCTTTGAAATTTTCTAAGTGTAAATTCCTTCCGAAGAGAAATTAACCATGAGAAGACATTATTATATCTTCCGAAACATAATTTCTCGAAGGATAACTTTCTTCTCGGAAGAATTTTTGGTCTCGGAAGAAGCGATTGATTGCATATCAGATCTACTTCCGAAACTTACAAATTCTCCATTCGGAGCAACTCTAACCTTCGGAAGCATAGAATTGGCTTCTGAATTAAGAATTGCCTTCGGAAGACAAGTTAACTTCGGAAATGTTTTACACTCGGAAGAGAGATCTCATTGTGTAACGTAAATTTCTTGGGCCCATACCATAAAAAGCAAAGATTTTGTTAATGATGTCGGATTATTTTGGGCCCTCACTGATTTTAACCTTACCGCCACTGCCATTTCATCCACTAAACCATCACATCACCTTATCCTAACCCCCATTACCGCCTTTCCATAATCTTTTAAATAATCTCGACTATTCACTTTCACTCTCTTACTTGCAAACTTTACAGCCCTAGAAATTTCTCTACTCATCTTTACCCTGCTCAAATCATTCCATTCAACTTTTCAAATGGCCTTCACCCACAGCACAATCAAGTCGCACTTCTTGATTCATCAAGAGATGCCGACTTTTCAGATATCATCTCCTTCCTAACCCAATCTTCATACTACACCGCTCTGACTGTTAACCCCACAATTTACACAAACCATATGTCTGAATTTTGGGCAAATGGTCAGATTGAAACCCTAAACGGGGTCAGTGTCATTCGATCGAGTATCTGTGGCCAAGAGTTGGTCATTACTGAACAGCTCATCAGGGAGCATTTAGAGCTTCATGATGAGGGCACTCCAACAGAATTTCCCAAAGCAGACTTGGACCATTCTTATCTCCAAATGGGATATGGAGGAGACGTTAGCAGGTCAACTGTCTACAAATTTAACTTCTCGTACAAATGGAAGTTCCTGCTACACGTGGCACTGATTGTCGAATAAATCCGGCGGATGGGATCAAATCCCATTTGAACTTGGGTGCCTTGTTCATGGGTTGGTAAAAGGCCTCTGCTTCAACTATTCAAGATTTGTGCTGACTAACCTCATGGGAAATCTTCAGAAAGACACCTTCTTCATGTATCCCAGGTTTCTCCAGCATATAATCAACTGTGAGCTAGACCAGAGCACATGTCTGTGCAGCTGCTCTGACTGCTCCCCAGATGAGGCCGACCATCTTCAAGACTTTGAAGAGAGTGTCCACCAACTTCACAGGAAGAGATACTCCACTTTTTCGAGGTATGATGAGCCAACGGCTCCTAGTGACATCCCTGTTAACCCCACAGGTGATGAACCCACACCAGCAACTACCCCCACTATGCAACACTACCCATCACCATCACTTATCAGAGACGTCCCAAACGAACCCTTGTTCAATCTACTCTGTTTGAACAAGCTCCCTGTTCCATCCAAAAAGGCTAGAGTGGAACAAAGGGCTCCCACTCAGCCTGAGGTCCAACCATCCTTCTCAATTGACCTCAATTTGAATCCTGAGTCTCCTCAGTCTCAGACCCATGAGCCCACAACCCAAGCTGAAAGCCCTCAGGGTGAGTCTCTATACTCCCCTGAGCAGCCAACAAGGGACAGCCCCACCAGAGGCTCAATGCCTGTAGATGTTGACCAAAGTCCCAGGTCAGTAGGTTCAACCATCCTATCTTTTACTGACCTTTTATTTCAAACTGATGAAGAGATAACATCTCTCCATGGCAATGAAGTTGATCAACAACACCCTCTCCAAGATCAACAGAGCCGGAGAAATCTTTATCTCTAGCCCCCATCAGCAACCAACTGAGGTGAGTCCCATGATATGGAGGGGACTCATGTAGATTGAGCTGCCACTACAGAAGGTGCCTAGGGACCTTATGGACAGTGGTAACATTTCTCAGACTGAATCTACGGCAACCAAGCCCTTTGATGACTCTGAAAGAGACATCATTGAGCATGGGAAACCAGGGTGCCAATAAACCACATCTGGTGGTGAGGTGAACAACTAGGTATATTACTCATCTCCCTGTGATCTTCGAAAGAAGATGAGGGAAGCATGCAACTCCTCATTCAATATCTTCTTCTAAAGTCTCAAATCTGGAATCTCAGGTTAGGACTTTTAAGGTAAGATCTGCACTCAGCAACTTGAGATTGACAATCTCAAGGCTCAACTAGCTGAGAAACAGATAAGAGGTCTGTTAGGCATGTACCTATTCAGGTCTCCCTGACTTCCTCCTCCAACTCATCTAGCTCTCAAGATGATGCTACCAAAAAGGGGGAGAATGTTCAAAGACAAAAACACAAGGAACCACAGAGCCGGCCTTCCACTTCAACATCTTCCTCTCCCATCATTTCTGCGCCCAAAACATCTCAAGTCACTCTTCAATTGATCCAAGGATGCTTAATAATCTTTACAGACTCTTCACCAAGTGTCTGTAAGATCTTCCATTGAGCAGCCAAGTCATGATGCTGCAATGATCTACTTTGGAGCAGAAGAACTTCAAAGGCTGACTGCACCTTCTACCACTATGAAGAAGTTGGTCAACCTAAGGTCCTCATAGAACCTAAGATTCAATTCGAAGGGGAAATGGGAACTGATGGCCCAACATCTGAAAAAGTTGGGACAGAATCTGCATCTCCTTTAACTTCCGAAGCTGAAGTTAAAGCCTCGGAAGAACAAGCTGAATCTTCCGAAGCTGAAATGGAAGCTGCCGAAGGATTGTTTAAAATGTCCGAGGAACTGATCATCACAGATGCTATCCTGGAAATGGCATCTAAAATGAGCAGCGAGGACTTTCCGATTGCACCTCCATCACAGACTCCATCTCTAACTCTCTCACAATCAGAAACCTCTCTTCAAGAACCACCACAGTCAGGATCTTCAAAGGATAAAGGTAAAAAGAAGATGACTGCGGAAGAGATTCAGGAAGAGGAGAAGATTGAAAAACATAAGAAGAAAGGAAGACTTCATACTGAGAAGTTGGTAGCTGCAAGCACAAAAGAAGTTGCTTCCAATAAGGAGGTTGTCATCAATAAAAGAAGAGAACAGATCATGACCAGCTCATTGAAATGGGAGCTGCAATGAAGAAACACTCCTGCTACCATTAGAGGAGTTGGTGGATCTGGAGAAGGTAACAACCTGAAGCTTGAAGAAGAAGCCAGGTGGCCTTAGAGGAAAAGGAAAAGAAACATAAGGTGGATGAATTGCAGCTAAGGAGAAATAGGATAAACTTCCTACTCTCTAGAGGTTTTGATCTTCAAGAACTCTCTCCACACAACGATGACACAATCCCTAGGCTCTTCAACAAAGAGGAGGATCAAATGGAGAAAGAAAGGAAGAAGGCTGCAAAAGAAAAGGAAAGAGAGAAGATGAAGAAAGAAGAAGAGGCTAGGGTCACTGCCTCCAAGAAGCTTACTAAGAAAGCATGGATGAAGGACTATCTCCAAGCTTATGGCTTCTCCAGTAGGGAGGTGGGTCCTATGTCTGAAAGGACACTCCAACAGTTTGTCAGTGAAATTAAGGCTGACATCCGGTTGGGGAAAAGGAAAGAGATGTACAGAAGGGTAAAATGGATGACCTTCACTGCTTCTACCCAACCACAACTTGAACCCTCATCCTCACCATTAACTATTAACCCTGAACCCTGAACCCCGGAACCCACATCATACCCTCTACTACTCCTCACCTCAACCTCCTAAACTTCCTATCATCCAACCCAAAACATTACCAGAACCTCTGAACCTAAACCTACCCAATTACCATCCAAACCATCCCTTCAGCCTTCTCAACATCTCTCCCTTGAGGAGTTAAGGCTATCAAGACGAAGCTCACTAATTGCACCACTTTGAGCGAAGTTTCCGTGTAGAAGACTCTGTCAACATTACCTATGTAGACGGATCTTCAAGTTCCCTCATAAGAAACAGGTCCTTGATTTGCCTAGAGGAACTTTGGACCAGGCTGCAAGACTTTTGGGCCTCAATTTAGACTCTTAAATGAGGAAGAAAAGAAGCTCAGAAGAAAACTAGTGACTTTACTGGATACAGAAAAGAGGACAAGATTCCTAGTCAGCCTCTTATGCCTAGAAGAAAGATAATTCAGTGGAGGTTCGATGAACCTTCTCACAACTTTGTTGTGGAAAGAGAGAATGGTGAAGTCAAGAGACTTAATGAAACCTCTCTATTACACTCTAGCAGATTTGACATTGCTGAGTTAGCAGAGAAACCATTCTCCAACCCCTCCAACTCTGAAATTGCTGCACTCATCAGAAATCATCTCAGCAGTCTTCATTTGGCTGAGCTAACTGCAAAAGCAAAGATTGAAGAAGAGTTGAAGTTGAGAAGACAGGAAGACAAGGAAAGATCTCCCACCAAAGGTCCTACCTTTCTACAGATGGTGAAAGGTCCTGAATTGGAACCTATAGTTTGATGGGAATATGATTACAGTTCCCATCAACTAACTCTTTTTAGGGGGCAACAACAAAGGGTACATGTTATCCAAGGTGACAGACTGGATTTGCTGTCTACCAAGGATCTGTACAAGCTTCTCAGCACACATCAGGGAAGAACAAGGAGACAACAAATATTTGCTCTCCTTGGTGCTGAAGTTTTGAGAAGTTGAGGTAAGTGAAGTTTTGGTAGCATTAGCATAGGGGGAGTTTGTTGGATCAAGAAGAAGGCTAATACACCAAAAACTATATCACTTAAGTTATTTTGATGCTGCATGCAAAGGCTTCCCAAGCTCTTCATGGAACTTCCGAAGGTTGTAGAGTTCTTCCGAAGACAAAGGAAAAGTCCAGCTTCCGAAGACAGAACTCTACTTCCGAAGACAAATGCATAGTTCGAAGTTCAAGACTTAGAAGAATAAAGTGAAGACCACTCCGAAGTATGATGAAGAAGTCTCCAAGTCTTGGAAGAAGCATCTCTTCCGAAGTATAAAGTGGCTTCGGAAGTACTTACTCTTCCGAAGCCATTTAACCTTCGGAAGACACTGCTATAACCAGTGGACACAAGTATGGTCTCTGACACTCCGCTGCAAACTTCTGATACAACATGGCTTCTTCCTAAAGAACCATGTTATTGACCATACTTTATTCCACTATTTACCTTTTCCTGATAGTACAGTTGCCATCTTTAGTTGGCGACAAAAGGTAAGTCAGGGACATGTCCTGACTACCAAATCTCAGATAAGACTTTATCCGAGATACCTTAATCTTTAGTCTTGTAGTAAAGACTTTAGCTATAGGATTCCAGCTGGTATCAAAGTATATCTGGCTGTAGATAGTATTATATATAGGTTCTCCTGTAATTCATAACAGAAAATCTGCTTGTAAGAGTCTTTGTTTTTGAGTTGAGAATCAATATAAAAGTATCTTGAAAATTATCTTTCTGTGTTCTTAGTTACTTTTCATATTGTGATCAACTCTTCTTGATTCTTACCCGAGTGTGATTCTAGGTGAGTTTGAGAGAAAACATTCATGTTTAAGTGACAAACACCGATTCTACAATTGGTATCAGAGCATCTCAGGCTCTTGATTGCATGATCTAACCATCCAAATCAACATGTTTTCACTCCTCCCTACCACTCACTCCCTCAAATGGCCCTCAATAAATCTGAAGTAGAAATGGGGACGATGACCAAAGCGCCAATCATCACCCCTGAAAACTTTAGATCTTGGAGTAGAAGAATGGAAGGCTTCATTAGGTACCAAGACAGCAAGATGTGGAACTCGATTGTCAATGGAGCGTACAAGCCAAAGGTGGCTTCACGTGGTGGAAACGGTGCCATGATAGAAAAAGCTATCGAGGACTATTCTGATGAAGACAGAAAGAAGATGGACATCGACAACAATGCTATGACTATTCTCATGACTGTAATACTGAACTCTATTATGTTGGGGTTTGAGCATTGCAAGACTGCCAAAGAATTGTTGATACAATTGCTCAGATGTATTCTTGCTCCAACGACTCAAAGAAGGACTCACTGAAGCAGCAGTTCGAGAACTTCACTCATATTGCTGGAGAGACCCTCAGCCAGCAGTACTTCAGGTACATGGATCTTATCTCTTCCCTTCAGTCAGTAAAGATCACTCTTGAACTTAGAGATCTCACCAGAAAGTTCATGAGTGCTCTTCCAAATGAGTGGACATTCTACTGTGTCTCTATCAAGAGAACATAAAACTTGAACACTCTTTCCATGGCTGAGCTCTATGGCATCCTTGATGGATATAGTCTAGAGATGGAGAGTAAGAAGGGCCATCAAACAAGCAGATCTATGATTCTTCCTGCTAGGAACGCTTTAATGGTTGCTAAAGGCTCATTAACCCCTCAACCTCAGCACTTCCTGACTTATCAGCAACCATCCTGCTCATCTGGTCCCTATATCACTTATCCTGAGACTCCAAGGTCTCAACAGGCTCAACACAACTCCTTCCAGGAAAGTTGTGCTTTGTCTTAGGAGGTGGAAACTCAGGAGATTTTCATTACTGCTTTGATGATCTTGAGTGCTTCAGCCCAAATGACGTAGAGTACATGGACATTGTCCAGCAAATGGCTCTTTTAACTTACAGAGCAAAGAAGTTTTTTAAGAGAACTGGAAGGCACTTCAGAACCCAACTACCAGTAAGTTCGGGTTTGACAAGACCAGAGCAAAGTGTTACAACTATAACCAACTGGGTAATTTTGCAAGGGAATGCAAGGCTCCCAAGACCAATCCGGGAACCCCACAGGCCTCCACACATCCCTCAACCTCAAAGCCCACTGAGAAGTCAACTGAGACGGCCGCAATGGCTCAAGAAGTTGACTGGAGCTTCATGGTACAGGATGTGACTCCTGCTCAAGCTCTCATGGCTAGAACATATGATGCCCAGGTATATGAACATCTCTGCACTCCAGCCTGTATAGCTAAAGTTAAACTCTATCAGGGATCAACAGATGATGCCCTATATTGGAATGAAATAGGAGACAGACAAATTACAAGACCTGAATTGATACAGGAAACTTCAGATAAGATCCTTGAAATTAAAAATAGATTGAAAGCTGCCATGGATCGACATAAAAGATATGCCGATAAAAGAAGAAAACCCTTGGAATTTCAGATTGGAGATAAGGTCTATTTAAAGGTATCACTCACAAAAGGCATAGTTTGATTTGCAAGAAGAAATAAGTTAAATCCTAGGTATATTGGTCCATTTGAAATCACTGATAGGATTGGTTTAGTAGCATATAAGTTAGATCTGCCTTCAAAATTAAGTGAAGTACACAACATATTTCGTGTGTCTAATCTAAAGGAATGTCTAGCAGATGAGACATTAAAAGTTCCAGTTCAAGAAATAAAAGTAGACAAGAAACTCCATTTTATGGAAGAACCAATAGCCATATTAGATAGAGAAATGAAAAGGTTAAGGAGAAGAAAAATTTCCTTAGTCAAAAGTCAAGTGGAATGATAAAAGTGGTCCAAAGTATACTGGGGAAAGAGAAGATGAAATTGTGAGAAAGTATCCCCACTTGTTGGAAGTCAGTAAACCGATAAGTACTCCTCAACCTTAGGTATTATCTTCTAAACAAATTTCGGGACAAAATTATTTTTAAGGGGGGAGAATGTGACGACCCTAAAAATAAGGTTAGGCAAAATTAATTTATGAATAAGTTCTATTATATGTGTTCTTAAATATATATAAATTATGAATATTTATGTGCACATATATGTAAACTTGTATGTATGCATGCTTACATACATGTCTTACGTATGCAAGTGCCCGTCTTTGGATAAGTATATACATACATATATTATGTGTTTATGTGTATATATGTGTTGCACGTATGCATGATCGCAAGCATGCACAACTTTTTACGTATGCATGTATCCAAACTTATAAGTTTTAGATACCAAACAGTATGTAATCAAATGTTGCGACTTGGTAACACCCAATATTCACCAAAAGATACAAAAATACGACCCAAACAAACACCACAATAAATACCTCAAAGAAACTAACATCAAAAATGAAAACTAAGCAAACCTTAAATGCTTAAACCTCAACATAATCATCACCAAAGTTCTAAACCTGGATCATTAGAATCATTAACCACCTGATTAAATAAACTAAGACATTGGTTAATCTTGTAATAATTGCATGATGACTCCTTGTCTCTTTACTCGACACCTAGCTTCAACGATGTCTACGAAATCGCCACCTCTCACCCTAAAGAACAACTAAGCACTCCTATTTGTTACACCACACTACTCTAGGAGTAGGCTTAATCATGATGAACTCCACTACTTGAAGATCTCGGCCGATGGCTTGGAAACACAAGACAAACTAACTCAAAATCTCTCCTTCAAAACTCTGGCCACCCATACACTATCCCCATTCGGTCACTTCTCAATCGCACACCACCACCTTTAAATCTCGGTTACTAATACAAAATACCACTCCTTCACCTCTCAACCAAACACCATCAACATCACCAGTCACGGTCACCTCTATAACATCACCACAATCGAACACCATCATCTTCCAAACCAACTTTTACAAAGAAATCACAACTTTGGAGCTCAAGACATCCCCACGAGTTGGAGCATCGGAGAAAGAAGCTACCATCAGCTATCATCACCCTTTCCTCCTGTCAAAATCAAGGTTTCATTCCTTAAATCATAACTAGTTAAGATTACAAAGGCTATACATGTGTTTAAACAAACACATATGACTAACCCTTCTGATTTAACATTCAAGATCTTCATGAATCTTATCAACATATCAAAATTATTTAAAAGTTAGTAAGGAGGTTTTAAGAATCTGAAATAAATAAGTTAAATCTTGATAATTAAAAGTTATATAAAGAAAATTATCAATAAGGATTAAAAATTCTACATGCAACTTGTTCAATTCAGTTTATTATGTAATATGTTTAGTATATTAAGAAATATAGTTCTGCAAATTTTGATGCTATTTCTATAAGTGAAATAATATATATATATATATATTATATATATATATATATATATATATATATATATATATATATATATAATATTTAAGTATTTAAAAGAAAAATTTATGCCGGAAGAACTGAACCTGGAAAGTAGTTGAAGAAATTATATGTTGACTCTTATGATTTATGAGATTTACAGAAAATGTTTCGTGACCTAAATTAAAGTTATGAATAAGTTATGAATTTTAAAAGATTCTGCCATATGAAAATCGGGAAAAATACTTTAACTTTGGGATAAATTATGTAAAGATTACAAAAAAATTTGAAAAATTGGAAGGAACAGTCTGTATGAAAATAGTATTTTTTGGACGTATTTTGATATTTTTACTAAATATCAGTAAAATGATAAAAATCATAAAATTTGACTCTGCTACGATTTAGGATATGGGAAAATTTTGTGAAGTTTTAAATATTATGCCAAATATTCTCATCAAGTTTGAGATTTATAGAAAACCAAGGGTATTTTTAACAGTTATTTGATTATTCAAAAATTATAGAAAATAAACTGTAATTAACTAAATATGAAAAATGAGTATGTTATGTCTAATTCTCTTAGCTATTTAAAATAATAATTATATTATCTATATGTGGTGCTGAAAATTTTGAAGAAAATATTTATGTTTTCTAAACTATAAATATTTTGTTTACAGGTGATTTCTTGGAGTAAAAGTGAGATTCATAGCCCCATTTTGATTTTGATAAACTTTTGGGGGAAAAAACATACTATTGATTTTATGATTGATGCAATTTTTGGGTTATACTGTCGTTTATGTTACAACCATTAATTCGGATGTGGAACCGTTGGATAATATAGGTAGCGCTACTTAGGAAATAATTTTCTGCACTAACAGGATGAGTGTTGTGATGCTATATTATCTGATTTATGAATTATGTTATGACAGTATGGCTGATTTGATTATTAAGTAATGTTTGGTTGTATATGATGCATCAATAATATTCTGTTTAAGATAAACCTGTGAACTCACCAACTTTATGTTGACTGTTTTGAGTATGCGTTTTCAGGAAAATTACGATGAGTAACAGCACTATGTTTTCTTTTGATGTTTACAATGGCTGGTGAGAAGTCATGGGAAAAGTCTGTGTTAATCTAACTGTTAACATGTATGATCTCAGCATATCTGTGGACGCGCACTTTCATTGTTACTAAAACATGTAGCAGTTAGATAATATGTTTGTAACAGGATTATATTAGATCAATTTTTGACTATTATGAGTTGATGTAATCCTAATTTTAAACCTATGAATCTAGTTATTATATTATTTTGTTGTGTTATCTATTAAACTCTGTTAATCAATGAGTTCTGTACAAACAAGTCACACCCAAATTAGCATCTCACGCTTTCGTCGGGATGCAACATATAATATTTTTTATATTCATTATATATAAAGATGTAGCAGGTGTTATCAACCCAATTTTGGAATCAGTCTCAAACGTTGAGATATTTAAGTATTATTATTACTATTAGAGTTAATTACATAAATTGTACATGTGCTTTACCTAAATAACAGGTTTTGGAACTAATGTTACTTGTAATAAGTTAACCCATAGTGTTTTATTTTTTCCAACAAGTTAGTTATGAAGACTAACATATAATTATTAGAGTTAAGGTATATACGTATATACATATGTAGGTATGTATGTACATACATACGTAAGTACGTACGTACGGACGTATGTATGTATGTATGTTATGTATGTATGTATGTATGTATGTATGTATGTATGTATGTATGATGTATGTATGTATGTATGTATGTGTATGTATGTATGTATGTATGTATGTATGCATGCATGCATGTATGTATGTATGTATGCATGTATGTATGTATGTATGTATGTATGTATGTATGTATGTAGGTATGTATGTATGTATGTATGTATGTATGTATTATGTATGTATGTAGTATGTATGTATGTATGTATGTATGCATCTATGTATGCATGCATGTGTGTATGTTTCTATGTATGAATGTATGTACGTGTGTATGTGTAAGTACATATGTATGTACATGTGTATGAATTTAGACAAGTATGAATGTATGTATATACGTATGTATGTATGTATGTACGTACGTATGTACGTACGTACGTATGTATGTACGTACGTATGTATGTACGTATATATGTATGTATGTATTTATGTATGTTTGTATGTATGTATGTAGGTATATATGTATGTACGTCGTATGTATGTACGTATGGATGTCAATAAGTATGTATGTAGGTATGAATGTATGTACGTACGTACGTACGTATGTATATATGTATGTATGTATGTATGCATGTATGTATGTATGTATGTATGTATGTATGTATGTACGTATGTATGTACATGTGTATGTACGTATGTATGTACGTGTGTATGTACGTATAAGTGTATGTATGTATGTATCTACGTATGTATGTATGTATGTATGTATGTATGTATGTATGTCTGTATCTATGTATGTATGTATGTACGTATGTATGTATGTATGTATGTATGTATTATGTATGTATGTATGTACCTACCTATGTGTTGACGTATGTAGGTAAGTATGTATGTTGGTACGTAAGTAGGTAGGTACGTACGTATGTAGGTAGGTACCTACATATGTATGTACGTACATAGGTAGATATGTATGTGACATCCGTCACCTCAAGGTCCGTCAATTAACGTGATTATCTGTTAACTTCTCCTTGATCATTCATTCTTCATCTTTATTAACTCCTTGTGTGGATATCCTACTTACTTTATTATCTTTGTGCTTGTGTTTCTTTGGTGAACGTGTGCTATGCTTAAAGGTTTTACAAATTTCA
Source organism: Flaveria trinervia (assembly GCA_025506515.1). NCBI lineage: Eukaryota > Viridiplantae > Streptophyta > Magnoliopsida > Asterales > Asteraceae > Flaveria > Flaveria trinervia. The sequence continues at coordinate 17,020,387 of CM046443.1, read as the reverse complement.
TTGTTATTATCACTAAATATATAATTTTTTATAATAATATATTATTGATAAAACCATTTTTAAGTACAAATTACCATTTATTAGACTTCCGTCATTAATATAACAAACACTTTTAAAGTCGTTTTCAACCGAAACAAACTTTGAGAACTCGGGGGCTAAGTGCAGGGACTAAAATTGACATTTTGCAAACTTAGTCTGGGTATATATACCCCATTCCCAGACATTCTTCATCCTTTATCTTCTTCACTTTTTCTTCATTCTTCTTCACCTTACATCTTCTTCTTTGCACCAAAACGGTCCCGTTTGGTCCCGTTTTCATCGTCTAGACTTCGACTACAACTGAGTCTACTCATTCTTGCAGGTAGACGACCTTGGTCGTCCCTTTTCTTGCTTTTTCACTGCTGTCCATTTAGGGTTTCGGGTGTTCGGGTCCAACCTGAACACATGTGGTCGCGGGGTGTGTGTGATGTCTTTCTGCGTGTTCTTCTTGTTTGTGTATGTTAGTAGAGTGTTCTGGAAGTCCTTGTGGTGTAAAACCCATGCACCGAGCAGCCGGAGGCTGCTCTGCACTTCTGCATTCGCGAATCTGCCATTCTGGCGACTGGATTGTCATGCAACTGAGCCGTGCGACTAGGTGAGTCGTGCGACTATGTCATTCGGGCGACAAAGTTGTGCGACTGGGTATGTCGTGCGACTGAGTCGTGTGATCGAATGAATGCATGCGATTGAGTCAATGCGGATGAGTGTATGTGTGTGATTGAGTCAATGCGGATGAGTGTATGCATGCGATTGAGTCTGCGACCAAATGAATGTGTGCAATTGTGCGTGTATCAAACGACTGGCCAATTGTAGGAATGAAGGTTCAATCGTACCAATGAAGCTGATTTGTACGAATGGAGGTTGATTTGTGCGTATGGAGGTTGAGTCGTGCGATTGAGTGCTGTGTGGTACGACTGAATGCCAGTCGTGTGAATGAAGGTTCAATCCTACGAATGAAGCTGATTCGTACGATTGAGGGTTGATCCGTGCGAATGGAGTGTTGAGTTGTGCGTCTGGTCCTGTTGTGCGACTGAAGTTGTTGTGTGTGTGTGAATTCTTTCTCGTATGTCGTGTGATGATAAGGTAACATCAACACAATTGTCATTGCTCGACCACAAAGATTAAAGTCAACGCTATGAAGGCCACAAATATTATTACAAATCAAATCAACCTAACATTTTACAATTAACAACAAGCGATTTATGACTACTAATATTTGACAAATACATTTCTGATAACAAAGATTCTTTTACGCAATATCACCGGCAATGGTGACGGTTTCTAGTACTTAGATCTACATAAGATCTAATACGTGTGTCAGCTTTTCTGTGTGTGTTATGCGCGACCGAACCGATACAACCCGAACTGACCAAACGTTACTATTTACTTTATATGTATCATTAATGCTTAACAATAACTGTCAATAGGTGTTTGACCGTTCTTTGCATACAACACTTGTGGAACTTTGATCATTCATACCTATCACTTAACAAGTGAGTTTCGTGGCCCCTTTTTTATGCTATACAACTTTTCGATCATTTACAAACATGGGGAGAAACTATGCTCACCCATTTCATATGCTATACAACTTACATACACTTTACATACTTGCAATCAATGTGAAACTGTTTTGTGAGTACTTATGTGATACATGCTTGGGTCTATTGTGTGGTTCTTTCTTTACAACCATTTAATTCCAGTGTGGGAACGACGGATAGGTATTGGTATTACTACTGGGTTGACACCCCACCCTCGTTTGTTGGTATACTAGTTAGTACCAACAGTCGCCAGGAACGGGCCTTGGGTGAATATATTCCGACAAGATTCTTTCTGAACTTCGTTAGGTTTGGTTGTAAAGCTCATGTCATGTGATTTTGCTTTCTTATAACTGTATTCACGGTATTCCGCAATAACTATTATACAACATCATTTACTTATTTACATTTAAACCTGCGAGCTCACCAACAATTTGTTGACCATTTTGAGCATATCTTTTCAGGTGATCATGCTAATTGAAGATCTAGGTGTGCTGCCTTAGTGGAGACCCTAGGATGCATTTTGAGAATAAACTTTGTCTTTTGGAAAACATTGTTGTAGTTGTATTAAACAACATTATACTTTTGTAACTTGTTCCGGGTTGTGGGAATTGTATACAATGTTATCATCTTGGTTATGTGAATCCTTTAACATGTTTATGCTTATGGCTATGTTGTCGTGAATATTGACTAAACACGACACAAGTCGCCTTGTTGTCAGGTGTCGTCATGAAACGCTTGTCATCATTTTTATATTGCATCTCTATCGCTTACCATGTGTTATGACTATCCCGTCTTGTTACATCCCCGTGTTCCGCTCTTAGCGGGGGTGTGACAGACTGGTATTAGAGCCATTGGTTATAGAGAATTAGGCAATACACTTGACCTAGACTATAACCTAGGAACCTTCATGTAGATTTGCATGCTAGGGCTGTGTGCACTTATATCTCGTGTATGTGTTCCTCTCTGCTTGATTCGTTTATCTATCTTCCTTGTGATCTTTTCACCCTACGAGAGAGCTCTTATGATCACTCCTCATGGGACGCTATTATTGGATCTTTCGTTCCCTCTGCGCGCCGAGTTGTTTTATCAAACCCGGGTATTAAACCCTAAGAGATCTCTACAGATCATACTATTGCGCTTGACCTTGGACATTAAGAATGACCCTGAGGAGGTTATGTCTGAAACCTCGAAAGAGGAGGAAATGGACAACCTTCGCAAGACTAACGTGACTATATGCATGGGTTTGCAATTATTATGATGGATTACTGTTGGAACATTATCAATTCATGGTATGAGAATTACATGACTTGTATGTGATGTGTGGTAACCACAAGTGTGATATTAATTGGAATGCTAGACTTTGATGGGTTATATGGTTAATATGCTTTGAAATTGTTAAAGCTTATGTGTTTACTACTTCTATGAATAGAAAATGTTGCCTCGAAGAGTTACCCGCAGCAACAGTGGCGGAAGTGAAGCCCCGAGGGGCAGAGGCAGAGGCAGAGGTAGAGCAGTAAGAACAAATGATAGCCCTGCCAACAACAATTAGGGAACAGGAAACGCTGATGTGGCAGCTCTGATCACTCAACAACTGGCCGCACTGATCCCGACTATTGTGGCCTAAGTGAGCGATGCTCTTCAAAATCACCATCCCGACGGGGTTGGTGGCAATGATAATGAGGATAATAGGTACCTGACTGGGAACGAGAGTAACCAGGAGACCGGAATGGTGGTACAGCTGGTAATGAGACTGGTGTTGTTAATGCTAGAAGGGGGTGTTTGTACAAGGAGTTTGTGGCCTGAAAACCGAAAGAGTTTGATGGAAAGGGTGGAGCGATAGCCCTGACCAGGTGGCTTGAGAAGATGGAGGCGGTGATCAATATTAGCGAGTGCCTCGACAGCCAGAAAATCAAGTATGCCACATGCTCACTACAGGGCAGGGCACTAACTTAGTGGAACACTCAGATACAGGCTAGGGGAAGAGAATCAGCGATGCAGATGTCATGGGATGAGTTTAAAGCACTGATCACTGAAGAATATTGCCCCCTCAATGAGATCCATAAACCGGAGCATGAATTCTGCAATCATGCTATGGTGGGGGCTGGGTACGCCGCTTACACTGATCATTTTCATGAGTTGGCAAGATTGGTTCCACATCTGGTCACTCCCGAATCAAAGAGGATCGAGTGGTACATTTGGGGACTTGCGCCTCAAATCCAAGCGATGGTAACAACAACTCCTCCTCCTACGATTCAGAGCGCAATTCTGAAGGCTGGCGCTCTAATTGATGAGATGGTGAGAATAGGAGTATTGGGAATGGGAACAGAGAAAAGAAAGGATGTTGGGGAAACGAGTTGTTCGAGTGCCGGGAGATTTAATAAAAGGGCAAAGACAACCAGGAATTATGTGGCCATGACATAAGGCAAGAGAGAATATGTTGGGCCGCACCCAAAATGTGATAGGTGCAATTTCCATCATCCCCCAACAATGCCGTGCCGGGTATGCGTGAACTGTAGACGCCCAGGGCATCTAGCAAAAGACTGCAGAACGGCTCCGAATCTGGTGGCACCGATCAACGCGGTTAACCCCACTGGGAATGCCAGAGGCTGTTATGAGTGTGGAAGCCCCAATCAATACAGAAACATGTGCCCCAGACTGAATCGGGCACCGGGTCAACAAGGAAACAACTAGCAACCGGTGATGACCATAGCTGGAAATCAAGGCTTGGCAAATCAAACGAATATAGCTCGGGGACGTGCATTCGTCATTGGAGCCAATGATGCCCGCCAGGACCCGAATGTTGTCACGGGTACGCACTTACTCAATAATCACTTCGCATCTATATTATTTGATACTGGAGCGGACAATAGTTTTATATCTTCTGAGATTGTGCAATTGCTTGATTTGAGTCCTAGTAGACTAGAAACTAGTTACTCCGTAGAAATGGCCAATGGTAGGTTGTTCAAGCTAATGAAATCATTGGAAAGTGCTTGTTGATATTGGAGGACCATGCCTTCGATATAGACTTCATACCCCTTGAGTTAGGAAGTTTTGATGTGATTGTGGGAATGGATTGGTTATCGAAACATGGAGCTGAGATTGTTTGTCGGGACAAAGGAGTACGAATCCCCATGCCAGACGGGGAGGTACTCAGAATTCAATGAGAACGATCGGGAAGAAAACTAAAGCTTATCTCCTGCATGAAAGCACGCCGAAGTTTACGAAAATAGTGCTATGCTTTTCTGGCTCATGTGGTAGAAAAAAGGAAGAAGAGAGAAAATTGGTAGATATTCTGGTAGTAGGGACTACCCAGATGTATTTCATGATGACTTGTATGGTTTACCTCCTCCACGACAGGTGGAATTTCGTATGGAGTTGGTTCCTATAGCTACACCGGTAGTAAAGACACCATATCAGTTAGCGCCGTCTGAAATGCAGGAATTATCTAGTCAGTTACAGGAACTACTGGATAAGGGTTTCATTCGGCCGAGTCACTCACCATGGGGAGCACCAGTGTTATTTGTCAAAAAAAAGGATGGGTCGTTCCGAATGTGTATCGACTACCGTGAGTTGAACAAGTTAACTGTGAAGAATCGGTATCCTCTCCCCAGGATCGACGATCTGTTTGACCAGCTGCAAGGAGCTTCGTGTTTCTCCAAGATCGACCTTCGTTCTAGATATCATCAACTAAGGGTTTTCAAGGAGGACATACCGCAAAGAACATTTAGAACTCGTTATGGACACTATGAGTTCTTGGTCATGCCATTTGGGTTGACTAACGCACCAGCTGTTTATGGACCTAATGAATCAGGTGTGTAAACCTTACTTGGAGAGGTTTGTAATCGTATTCATAGACGATATACTTATCTACTCCCGATCGAAAAAGGATCACGAAGAACACCTTCGAGCAATACTAGAACTGTTATGAGAAGAGAAACTTTTCGCCAAGTTCTCGAAGTGTGAATTTTGGTTGCGGGAAGTGAAGTTTTTGGGTCATGTGGTTAACGAGGATGGGATTCATGTACATCCCGGCAAGATTGAAGTGGTGAAGAAATGGGATACACCTCGGACGCCTTCAGAGATACAAGATTCTTAGGATTGGCCGGATACTATCGCCGTTCATCGCGAATTTTTCAAAGATCGCTCAACGTTAACGGTGTGGATCAGAAGGAGCTTAATATGCATCAACGACATTGGGTAGAGCTTCTTAGTGACTATGATTGTGAAATCCGGTATTATTTGGTGAAAGCCCACGTGGTGGCTGATGCTTTAAGCCGCAAAGAACGCGCGAAATGAGATTGACTATCTAAACAAATTTAAAAGCTCAAATCCAAATTGCACAGAGTGAGGTGTTGAAAGAAGAAAACCTTGTGGGAGAAGAATTCCGAGGGTTGGACAAACAAATGATTTGCAAGGATGATAGTGTACAGTACTTCATAGATCGTATATGGGTACCCATATACGGAGGTGTACGTACCTTGGTCATGGATGAAACACACAAGACGCGATATTCTATCATCCTGGTGCAGACAAGATGTACCACGATCTTAAGGATTTGTACTGGTGGCCAGGCATGAAGAAAGACATTGCTATGTACATGAGCAGATGCATGACATGCTCGAAAGTAAAGCTGAACATCAGAAACCATCAGGATTATTACAGCAACCTGAAATTCCGAGTGGAAATAGGAGAACATAGCTATGGATTTTATTACCAAACTCCCTAGAACGAGCAGCGGGCATGGCTCGATAAGGGTCCTGGTGGATCGGATGATGAAGTCAGCTAATTTCTTGCCATTCCGGGAAGACTACAAAATGGATAAGTTGGCGAGATTGTACACAAAGAGGTCGTGACAAGACATGGAGTACCGGTGTCGATCATATCCAACCGTGATAGCCGATTTACTTCACGATTTTGGCAGACACTGTAGAAAGCGATGGGCACTCGACTAGATATTAGCACAACCTATCACCCACAGACAGACGACCAAAGTGAACGAACTATACAAACCCTAGAAGACATGTTGTGGGCGTGTGTAATCGACTTTGGTGGTAGTTGGGACACTCATTTACCGTTGATTGAGTTCTCTTACAACAACAACTACCATACGAGCATTGGATGTGCTCCATTTGAAGCGTTGTATGGAAGAAAATGCAGATCTCCATTTGTTGCGCCGAGATTGGTGAAAGGAAGCTAATAGGCCCTGAGATGTTCAAGAAACAACTGACAAGATCTTCCAGATCAAAGACAGACTAAAAGCTGCTAGAGATCGCCAAAAGAGCTATGCGACAACCGTCGGAAGACTCTGGAATGTAACACTGAAGATCAGTTTCGTTTACTCAAAGTCTCTCCTTGGAAAGGAATTGTTCGGTTTGGAAAGAAAGGGAAGTTAGCCTCAAGATACGTAGGACCATTCGAGATTACAGAAAGGATTGGTCCAGTAGCTTACGATTAAGGTTACCACAAGAACTTAGCTGCGTACATGATACTTTCCACGTGTCGAACCTCAAAAAGTGTTTGGCTGATGAATGCACTTCACATACAATTGAGGACATCAAGATTGACGAAAAGCTTCATGTGTTGAGGAAAACCATTGAGATCATGGATCGAAAGGTCAAGCAATTGAAGCGTACTAGAATACCAATTGTTCGCGTGAGATGGAATTCAAAATGAGGGCCAGAGTTTACATGGGAACGGGAGAAAAGAACGATGAACTTAGATATCCACATCTATTTGAGGATGACACTTTGGAACTAACTCCAGCTGAATTTTGGGACGAAATTCTCTCAACTAGGGGATACCGTGACATCCGTCACCTCAAGATCCGTCAATTACGTGATTAGCCGTTAACTTCTCCTTGATCATTCATTCCTCATCTTTATAACTCCTGTGTGGATATCCTACTTGCTTATTATCTTGTGCTTGTGTTTCTTTCATGAATGTGTGCTATGCTTAAAACTTTTACAAATTTCATCGTTATTATCACTAAATATATCATTTTTATATAATAATATATTATTGATAAAACCATTTTTAAGTACAAATTTCCATTTATTACACTTCCGTCATTAATATAACAACCACTTTTAAAGTGTTTTCAACCAAAAACACTTTGGGAACTCGGGGGCTAAGTGCAGGGACTAAAATTAACATTTTACAAACTGGGCTGGGTATATATACCCCATTCCCAGCCATTCTTCCCTTCATCTTCTTCACTTCTTCTTCATTCTTCTTCACCTTACATCTTCTTCCTTGCACCAAAACCGCCCTGTTTGGTCCGTTTCATCGTCTAGACTTCGACTACAACCGAGTCTACCCTCTTACAGGTAGACGACCTTGGTCATCCATTTTCTTGCTTTTTCACTGCTATCCATTTAGGGTTTTAGGTGTTCGGGTCCAACCCAAACACATGTGGTCGCGTGGGTGTATGTGATGTCTTTCTGCGTGTTCTTCTTGTTTGTGTATGTTAGTAGAGTGTTTCTGGAAGTACTTGTGGTGTAAAACCTGTGCACAAAGCAGCCGGAGGCTGCTCTGCAATTCTACAGTCATGAATCTGCCATTCAGGCGACTGGGTCTGTCATGCGACTAAACCGTGCAACTGGGTCAGTCGTCGACTGAGTCGTGCGACTGTGTCATTCGGGCGACTGAGTTGTGCTACTGGGTATGTTGTGCGAACTGAGTCGTTGCGATCGAATGAATGCATGCGATTGAGTCAATGCGGATGAGTGTATGTGTGCGATTGAGTCAATGCGGATGAGTGTATGCATGCGATTGAGTCTGCGACCGAATGAATGTGTGCGATTGTGCATGTATCACACGACTGGCCAATCGTAGGAATGAAGGTTCAATCGTAC
>CM046443.1:16996956-16999456 GCA_025506515.1 Flaveria trinervia | reverse complement strand
ATGTAAGTATGTATGTATGTATGTATGTATGTATGTACGTACGTATGTATGTATGAATGTATGTATGTATGTATGTATGTATGCATGTATTATGTATGTATGTATGTATATATGTATGTATGTATGTATGTATGTTATTATGTATGTATGTATGTATATATGTATGTATTTATGTATGAATGTATGTATGTATGTATGTATGTATGTATGTATGTATGTATGTATGTATGTATGTATGTATGTACGTATGTATGTACGTAGGTACGTATGTAAGTATGTATGTATGTATGTATGTATGTATGTATGCATGTATGTATGTATGTATGTATGTATGTATGTATGTATGTATGTGTGTACATGTGTATATATGTACATATGTACATATGTATATATGTATGTAAAAGTAAGTATGTAAGTATGTATGTATGTATGTATGTATCTACGTATGTATGTATGTATGAATGTATGTATGTATGTATGTATGTATGTATGCATGTATTTATGTATGTATGTGTGTATATATGTATGTATGTGTATGTATTTATATGTAGTATGTAGATATGTATGTATTTATGTATGTATGTATGCATGTATGTATGTATGTAGCATGTATGTATGTATGTATGTATGTATATATGTGTGTATGTATGTACGTATGTATGTATGTATGTGTGTATGTATGTATGTATGTATGTATGTACGTATGTATGTATGTATGTATATATGTAGGCATGTACGTATGTATGTATGTATGTATGTATGTATGTATGTATGTATGCATGCATGCATGTATGTATGTACATATGTGTATTGTATGTATGTATGTAAGTATGTATGTATGTATGTATGTAGTATGCATGCATGCATGTATGTATGTATGTATGTATGCATGAATATGCGTATGAATGTATGTATCTATGTATGTATGTGTGTATGTACATGTGTGTATGTGTGTATGTTTGAATGTATTTATGTGTGTATATATGCATGTATGTATGTATGTATGTATCCATGTATGTATGTATGTATGTATATTATATGCATGTATGCATGTACGTATGTATGTATGTATATATGTATGTATGTATGTATGTATGTATGTATGTATGTATGTAGTATGTATGTATGCTTATGTATGTACATATGTATCTATGTATGCATGCATGTATGTATGTATATCTATGTATGAATGTATGTATGTGTGTATGTGTAAGTACATATGTATGTACATATGTATGAATTTAGACAAGTACAAATGTATGTATATACGTCATATGTATGTATGTATGTAAGTACGTACATATGTATGTACGTACGTATGTAGGTATGTATGTATGTATATATATGTGTACGTATTTAGGTATGTTTGTATGTATGTATGTAGGTATATATGTATGTACGTATGGATGTCAATATATGTGTATGTAGGTATGATGTACGTACGTACGTATGCGTGTATGTATGTATGTATGTATGTATTTATGTATGTATGTATGTATGTATGTATGCTTATATGTATGTACGTACGTAGGTATGTATGTATGAACGTGTGTACGTACGTATGCATGTACGTGTGAATGTACGTATGTATGTACGTGTGTATGTACGTATAATGTTTGTATGTTTGTATGTATCTGTATCTATGTATGTACATATGTATGTATGTATGTATGTATGTATGTATGTACGTACGTACGTATTGTATGTATGTACGTGTGTATGTACGTATGTATGTAGTGTGTATGTACGTATGTATGTACGTGTATATGTACGTATGTATGTACGTGTGTACGTACGTATATGTTTGTATGTATCTATGTATGTATGTATGTATCTATGTGTGTATGTATGTATGTTCTATGTATGTATGTATGTGGTATGTATATATGTATGTATGTATGTATGTACGTATATATGTATTTATGTGTGTATGCATATATATGTATGTATGTATGTATGTATGTATGTATGTATGTATGTACGTATGTATGTACGTATGATGCATTATGTATGTGTGTATGTATGTATGTATGTATGTATGTATGTATGTATGTACATACTTACGTACGTATGTATGTACGTATGTATTTATGTATGTATGTATGTGTGTATGTACGTATGTATGTATGTAAGTATGTATATATGTATGTATGAATGAACGTACGTATGTATGTTTGTATATATGTACGTATGTGTGTATGTATGTGTGTATGTAAGTACGTATGCATGTATGTATGTATGTACGTGTGTGTGTAAGTATGTATGTATGTTTGTATGTATGTATGTATGTATGTATGTATGTATGTATGTAGGTGTTTGTATTTATGTGTGTATGTACGTATGTATGTAAGTAAGTATGTATGTATGTTTGTACGAATGTATGTATGTATGTATGAAGTATGTATGAATGTACCTAGCTATCTGGTTACGTATGTAGGTACGTACGTATGTTGGTACGTAGTAGGTAGGTACGTACGTATGTAGGTAGGTACGTACGTAT
>CM046443.1:16989456-16991956 GCA_025506515.1 Flaveria trinervia | reverse complement strand
GACAAATCCCATCTTGACGACATACGTCTCTCAAAATTACCTTATATCATACCTGAACTCAGACTTATGTAATGCCATGTTTCAGAACAGCGAAGTGCTAAGTCAAGGTATAATATTCAGTAAATATCAAGACCCAATATGTATGCAGGTCAGAGGATACCAAATGATGTTCGCCTTTACTCAAAATTACTTATGATCAATCAGGAAGATTCCATGAAGTAATATTTGAGATGCAGGTCAGTCCAATATTTGAATCCCACAAATACCTATGATCTTTGGTAGCAAACTTTTGCTCTATATTCATCCATATGAATATCTACCAATCCAAGTTCATATAGCATTACCTTCATACTTGTTCCCACAAGTATGAACATCTACGGACGTTCCAGTAAATAATTTACTCATGGATTTTAAATATGCAAAATAGGAATATTAGTTGAATCATATAACCGAATAATTCATTCAAGTAATAAAGGGTACAATATCTCATTACAGAAATTAAAGATCAAATCCAGTCACTAGAATATTGGAACCCCATGGTACAAGCATGACTTTCATGCTTCGCCTTTTCAAGAGGCTTCTTGAGCGGATCTGCAATGTTTTGATCCGTGTGAACTTTGCGAATACATATTTTTCCCTTTTCAACTTTATCCCTTATGTAGTTGAATCTTCGTTCAATGTGCCTAGTCTTCTGATGTGCACGGGGTTCCTTGATTTGAGCAATTGCACCCTCGTTATCACAAAGAATTTCTACGGAGCCCTGAATGGAAGGGACCACCCCTAGATTAGCAATGAACTTCTTTAACCATGCAGCTTCCTGAGCTGCTAATAAAACAACAATGTATTTTGACTCTGTAGTTGATAATGCCACCACATCTTGCTTAGAGCTCTTCCAAGAGATTGCTACTCCATTCAAGATGAAATGTACCTCGATTATGATCTTGAATCATTCCGATCAGTTTGGAAACTCTCATCCGTGTAACCCTTTACTACGAGTTCCTCCTCACAAGATCCATATATTAGGAACATATCTTTAGTCCTCACTAGGTACTTAAGTAAGTTCTTAACAGCCATCCAATGACTGTTCCAGGATTTTGTTGGTATCGGCTTGTCATGCTCAAAGCGCACGACATGTCCGGTCTAGTGCATCTCATTGCATACACGATGGATCCTATAGCAGACGCATACGGAATTCCCTTCATTTTGTCTTGCTCATCCTTTGAGCTTGGACATTGAGTCTTACTCAATATCGTTCTTCTTTGAATAGGTACGGTACCTTTTTTAGAGTTTTCCATCTTGAACCTTTTCAAGATCTTATCAATGTATGCACTTTGATTCAAACCTATCAACCACCTTGATCTATCCCTATAGATCTTTATTCCTAAACTATAGGTGGCTTCACCAAGATCTTAAGGGAGAAACAGCTTCCAAGCCAGGCTTTTACACCTTCCATGGTTGGAATGTCATTTCCAATAGTAGGATGTCATCAACATACAATACTAAGAAAATGGTGATACTCCCACTAGCCTTCTTATATACACATGCTTCATCAGTGTTTTCGATGAACCCAAATTTGGTTATTTCTTTATCAAAACGGTGATTCCAACTTGTTGATGCTTGCTTCAATCCATAGATTTATTTCTTTAACTTGCACACTTTGTTAGGATGTTTTGAGTTAACAAACCTTAAGGCTGAACCATATAGACATCTTCCTCAAGATATCCATTTAGAAAAGCGGTTTTGACATCCATTTGCCAAATCTCATAATCATATGAGCAGCTATGGCAAATAATATCCTAATAGACTTTAGCATTGCAACTGGTGAGAAGGTCTCATCATAATCAACCCTTTGAGTTTGAGTTAAACCTTTTGCTACAAGTCTAGCTTTATAAGTATCCAAGTTTCCATGCATAGCGGTTTTCTTCTTGAAAACCAACTTACTTCCAACTATATTGGAGTTAAGAGGTGGTTCAACCATGTCCCACACTTGGTTGTCATACATGGATTGCATCTCTAATTTCATGGCTTCAAGCTATGACATCCGTCACCGTAAGGTCCGTCGAACGACATAAATAACATGGAAATATTTTAATTAATCTTCCTTTCTTCATGAACTCCTTACGGATTCATGTCTGCTTATTTTTCCCTTGTGCCTTGTACTTCCTTCGAGAACGTGTGTTAAGCATAAAACTTTATAAATTTCATCACCATTACCACCAAATATATCATTTTTAATTTCGACCATTGTCATTAATAAAACATTTGAGACTATCAAATGCCATTAAACACGCTTTTAAACGTAATATAATGAACATTTTAAGATCGTAATCAACCGAAACAAATTTTTGGAAAACTCGAGGGTTAAGTGCAGGGACTAAACTTGTAATTTTGCAAACTTGGGCTGGGTATATAAACCCCATTCCCAGCCATTTATTCCTCATCTTCATCTTCTTCACCTTCAACATTTCTCCACTATCTCTCTCGATCTAGCACCCAAAAA
>CM046443.1:15739090-15748180 GCA_025506515.1 Flaveria trinervia | reverse complement strand
TGCTGATCACAAGCTCAGCCTGGCATTTAGTCAACTTAGTGATGAGATCTTGGATCTGAGTTCTAAAATCTGTTTGTTCATGTTTTAGTACTGAAATAGTTTTCTCCAAGTCTTCTATCTTTAACTTGTAATCATTTTCAGTTTTTCTAAAGTCAGATTTCAATATGTTTAATGACTCAAGATCAGATCTCATCTCTAGGTTGTAGGACCTGTATCTATTTACTTTAGCAATGCATTCAGGGGAGCAAAGATGTTCTAATACCTTGGCTTCATCATGATCAGCCATCAATGCTTGGTTGGAGAGAAGCATCCTCCTCCTGAAAACTCCAGTCAAATCTTCCCTCTTCAACAGCAACGCAGCATGTTGCTTTGTCTTCTCAGCCTGAGGGGGTATTGTTGGTGAAGTTTGGTCTGAGTTGTGTTTGACCCCATTTGCTCTGGGTGCCTTACACTCCCTGGCGAAGTGACCCATAAGGTTACAATTGTAACACTTAACTTTGCTTTTATCCAGGCCAAACTTTCCGCTGGTAGCATTGTTTGGAAATTTTCTTCCTGTCCTCTTGTAGAACTTCTTGGCTCTGTGAGTGAGAAGAGCCATCTGCTGAACTATCTCCATGTATTCCAGGTCATCTGGATGGATACAGTCTAGATCTTCAAGAGTGAAGAGATAATTCCACAGCTTTCATCTGCAGACACAAAGGCTTGCGAAGAACTTGTCTTGGAATGGACTCCTTGAGTAAAGTTCTCCCTTGGTGTCTCCGGAAGGTGATGAAAGGACCCTTTTGTGGGTTGTCAGGGTAGCATAGGAGATGATGTTGGGGTTCTATGCTGTCCCTTTCAGCCACATGAAGGGCTGAACCCATTTGATTGTTAGAGTTGCCAGATGAACCTTGTAAGTTCATCTCCATCTGGTATCCACTGAGAATCCCATATAACTCTGTCAGAGTAAGAGTTTTAAGGTTCTCAGTCCTCTTGATTACCACACAATAGTGTGTCCATTGCCTAGGAAGTGAGGACATGAACTTCCTTACAATGTCTCTGTTCTCAAGAGGAACTCCTCCATCCACAAGGGTCCACAATCTCAACATACCTAAAGTATTGTTGGGTCATGGTTTCACCTGTTTTAAAGGTGAAATTTTCAAACTGCTGCTTCAGAAGATCTTTCTTGTTCTCCTTGGCTTCAGAGGAGCCTTCATACATCAGCTTCAGTGCATCCCACAGCTGTTTAGCTGTCTTGCACTTCTTAAAACCTCTGTACACAGAGTTTGGAATAGCAGTCTGAAGAGCAGTCATGGCCTCCTGTCAATCTCTACTCTTTTCCTATCTTCATCTGAGTAGTGGCCACATCTTTAGGAATCATACCAGCACCGGTAGCAGAGGGGGTGCTGGGTATGAAGGTCCATATCAACAGATTCCCACATTCTTGAGTCAAGAGACCTGATGAAGCCTCCATCCTCATGCACCAGGTGTCGAAGTCATCAAGAGTGATCAATGGGGATTTGTTCATGGTTCCAGTCTCCATATCAGTCTTTGAGATGGAAGCCATTTGAGAAAAGTTTAGTTTTTGGTGTGTGAGGGATCTTAAGATGGTTAGATCTTATATCACGAGCCTGAGTGCTCTGATACAATTGCAGGATCGTTCAAGGGCTTGAACACAATTACACACAACAACACAATGAGGAGATTAACTAAAATTAATCAAACAGTGAACTAGGTAACCAAAGGTGATGCAGAGAACACAAGTAAAGCAAGAGACAGAACAAGAGAGTATAGTTTTCAAGGTAGCAGTATATTGCTTTCTCAAGTTCTTTTACAAGTGTTACAAAGCATATAGAAAGATACAAGAACTTGGAATACTTATACTACAACCTATAGCCGGCTATACTATGAAAGCCAGCTGGATACAATTGACTAGACACTAACAAAATCAATTGTAGGATCAAAAGGCATATCTGCCTTTTGACCTTGTGACTATGACATGCCATAGCTCACATCCTTATACATTACAAAAAGGATAAAGTACATAAAGTAGAAAGTCTCAGACACAAGACCTCAATGTACAGTTACCAAAAGCATGGACCTTTTCACCAACTCTTGTAAGTTGGTGACTTATCAGAGACGCAGCGGAAAAGGTGCTTTATGGAACAGTACATCAGATAAAGCATGTGTACTAAAAGTCTTCGGAAGAAATCTGTCTTCATAGGTTGAAGCTTCGGAAGACTTTGTCTCTTCAAGCTTCGGAAGACTTCATGTTAGGCTTCGGAAGATATTGGTCTTGGCTTCGGAAGAAATTACACTTAGAGTATTTTCTAATGCTTTGTGTAATTCTTCCGAAGCATTCTTCACTTCAGTACTTAGTGCATGTTGCTGAAACACTTAGGCAGTTTTGGGTTGCATCAGACTTCAGGAATCCTTACAAAATGATCTCAACTCTTTTATTTTTAATTTCAAGAAGCTTTTTCACTTTTAACTAAATCTAAAATCTTTTCAATCTCATTTTTTATCATATCAAATACACACATGCTTGTAAACTTTAGCATCATCCTTTTCATCCAACATTTATTTTAATTTTCTGTTTCAATCTTTAAAGGACTCATTCATTCATAATGTTACCAATTCACTTATATCACGTTGCCTACTTTTCTTAATGAGCTCACGATGCAAGGAAACCGAAAACTGATAATCAAGCAAATAACTTTATTTATAAGCAAATCATTTAAATCAACCAAAACATAATGTTTCATTCAATAATCAATGTTCAATACAAAACCAAATCAAACATACCAATTGTCTCACTTTACAAGAATCGTACTCCCGAAAGTAATCAAGAGAACCTAGCCACGCATCATCTTCATTTAATCTTCAATCTTGACTTGGAGAATATTTGTGGATAATTTGGGGAGCACCAAAAATCACCTAAAGTTTGTTATTTTTCTTCTCCAAGATGTTCTAGATTGGATTAAGGTTGATTTGGCTTAAATAAACTTGGAAACCACAAAATCCGGAAAGTTGTTCAGCACATGGGCGTATCATACGCCCAAATTTTGCTTTTTCCTTAAAATACGCCCACTGATACGCCGCCCATACGCCGCCCGATGTGTTATATGCCCAATCCGACGTATCATACACTGGTACAACTAAATTGTGTCTTTTCTTGTAATTATTGATATTTACATCTTCAGTTCTTGTAGTTGGGTTTTGGTTATTTTCATCCAAAATAAGCCTCATTTAGCTCCAAACACCTATAATTCAAAACACAAACAACTTGAACTCGTTTCACCATAGTCATGATAAAAATCAATCAATTATATCAGTTAAATACCACATTATTAACACGTGATCATAAGCAACTCAATGCAGATGTTAATTACAAGTATATTTGTGGTTGGAATTATGCATGCAAATGTAAATTACAAGTACATTTGTGGTAGGAATTATGCTTCTTACATGAGGGGTGATCCTTATGGTGTATGCATCTAGGTTAAATTATGGTTAGGTTAGCCCAAATGGCAGGTTACATTTTTGTTTGTATGTGTTATCAAATCTTTAAATCTATTTTCTTAGTATCTGGTGAGTAATTCCTACATTTTGTATTAAGAGTTGAAGGTTTTTTTTTTTAAATCTTTTTGTTAACGGGTAAAGTTGTACCACAAATCGCGCGGGCAAACATTCTAGTTACACATGATTCCATTATTTTATTTTTTTGCATTGGCAAGAAGGGTTAAACACTTAAACATACGTATACTACTTAGTCCTTTTCAATTAATAATGTTATGTCAAGTTACATCAAAATAGAAGGTAGACGGGCAACAAGCTGTGCCGCCACCCCTTTCTGAATAGCAAATCCTAACCTTCCAAAAACAAATCCTTGCCTCCCCGGGTTGAGCAATGGTTGTCAAACAATTTACAAAAGTATTGTAAGACTTAAAACCAATATAAACCATCGTTCAAATAGTTTTTTTAAATTTCTAGACTTCGAATAATCAAACCTGATATAAACCGTCATCCAAAAAACTTTAAAATGTCTTTCAATAGTTGTTACAATTATTTTAGAACTTTAAAGTGTGATAGTATTTGTCACTCAAAAATTTCAAATGTCATTCAAACAATTTTATAAATTATCTCGCCATAGTATCCCTTAGGAGTTCACAATTTAAAGTTTGGGAAATCAAAGTTAATTTATTTTATGAAAAACTTTCATATGTGCGAAAACTTGGTGGTATGCGAGAAATGCGAAGATGTGAGAACTTTGCTATGTGACAAAACTTATGGATGCGAGAACTTCTACTGCTTTGTATAAAAAGTTTGTTTATGTGTTTTGTAATTAGTAATTAGTTGTAACAATGGAAAAGTTGTATGTGA
Source organism: Flaveria trinervia (assembly GCA_025506515.1). Lineage (NCBI taxonomy): Eukaryota > Viridiplantae > Streptophyta > Magnoliopsida > Asterales > Asteraceae > Flaveria > Flaveria trinervia. Next base: position 15,743,818 of record CM046443.1, on the reverse strand, counting down.
GTACTTTGAAGGTCTTCTTTCTAATTGCATATTTTGAGCGAAATACATTAAAAACCTTCTTTACTCGGTTCGTGTTAGATTCATTTCATATGTTTAATCACTGAAATCATTTCTAACATTAATTGCATTCGTTTCGCATCTGCAATTTGATCCTCGATCCTTACTAAGTGGATTCTAGGTGTTTCTGGATCATTTTACAATCCTAAATGCCTTTCTATTGTTTTAATGAAAATCATAATGTTAACACTTCCAATAGTATCTAGGAATAGATCATTCACATCTTTAAGATCTTATATCAGATAACATATACACTACGTCATTGCAAGCTAAAACATAAGTATGTTTACTACCTATGCAACAGATGCAACAAATAATGACCACAATCAATCATGACAACAAAGAATAAATAACACAAAATTACCACTAAATTTAAAAATGAGTTACATACTTTCCTACACTTAAGAAATATCCATCTCATGGCACCAATCATGTAATCCTGTACGAGCGTATCATGGCACCAATCATGTAATCATGGCACCAATCATGTAATCCTGTACGAGCGTATCATAATTTCAATCTACCGTACAACAATTAAGTACCAATGATTGCAAAAAAATTGACAACATTTTGCGTTTAGATCCTTAATAAACTGTGAACAACAAATGGTAAATAACACAAACACATAACAATTTAAGTAAAACTCATAATCAAAGTAACAACCTAGGTTTCAGGGTGTTTTGATTTTGACAAGAGTGTTGGCTCTTATAATACGGCCACCACATCATTACCAACACCCCATCCACCGTTACCCCATCTCGGAAAGCCAAAAAACAATCAACAGAGTTCGTTTGACATCACCTTTACTTACGAACATGATAGTGATGATTGGTGATGGTAATCTTGAAAGGATATCTACATGTGCTCGTCTTTCTTAGCAACGGATGGCCAACACCACTAACGAATAACAAACCACCTCAACCAGCATAATGTTTCCATCACCGGACAACCGCCACCTGGGATTACAGAAAGTGGATGAATAGACCCAATCACCATTCGTAATTATGATTGAGGGAATGGTATTCGGCGCTAACCACGATCACACCAACTAGAAGGAAAAGGACACATTAATGATAAAAAGCCATCGAACCAATTTGAAAAGGAGAGAGACAAAGTTACCACCACTTCTATCCGGCCAAAACAACTATAGATATAGAAACTAGGAGCATTCATATAAGATTTTTCATCCTTATTCTTATAATTAAACTAAAAATCATTTTTTTATACTTCTCAATCAAATAATACATTTTATATCTTTATTATTATTTTTTCTTTTTCTTCCATTCACAACCACTTTAAAAATATTAAAAAATTTATATGGGTGAACAATGTTTACTCTAAATATACAAATATACAATAACATTTTTTTCATACTCTATTCATGATCAATATGTGAATGCTCTAATGCTCTAGATTCTACAAGACGCTATCCATGAAGTTCAACTTTGAATATAGTACAATTAGCTTAGTTTTAAGGGTAATCATATACATCTCGCATAAAACAACTTAATTGCATATTTACCCAATTCAAAATTATAATTTTACATATCCCCTATTTTAATATTTCAATTGCATATTTATCTCATTCATAACAAGTTAGGCGTTGTTTGTTTTGGTCTGACGGGCTGACCCGACTGACTCGGTCAGTGGGTCAGCCCATTTGATACGCGAATGGAGCTTCTGACCGGGTCATAGGGTCTGACCCAAACTTGAAAAAACAAGTTGCTGACCCAGCCAATACTCTCCCCTTCCCCGATGGTGCCCCCTTCCTCCCCTTGAGCTCTCGGTCGGCTTCATCCCCTCCCCTCGCACTCTCGATCGACCACCTCCCCTCCCCTGAGCTCTCGGTCGGCTTCATTCCCTCCCCCCACGCTCTCGATCAGCCACCTCCCCTCCCACTGAGCTCTCGGTCGGCTTCATCCCCTCCCCTCGCGCTCTCGATCGGCCACCTCCCCTCCCCTGAGCTCTCGGTTGCGCTCTCATCCCCTCCCGACCGAGCCCTAACCGAGCACCAAGTTTTACTACCGAGCATCTCCCTGCGGTAATCATCATTCCTTTATGAATATAGATGTATATGTATATGGGTATGTAGATGTGTATGTATATGGGTATGTAGATGTGTATGTATATGTGTATATTGTGTATGTAGATGTGTATGTAGATTTATGTGTATGTAGATGTGTATGTATATGGGTATGTATATGTGTATGTATATGGGTATGTATATGGGTATGTAGATGTGTATGTATATGGGTATGTATATGTGTATGTATATGGGTATGTAGATGTGTATGTATGTGGGTATGTATATGTGTATGTATATGATGTATATATGTATGTATATGGGTATGTATATGTGTATGTATATAGGTATGTATATGTGTATGTATATGGGTATGTAGATGTGTGTATATGGGTATGTAGATGTGTGTGTATATGGGTATGTAGATGTGTATGTATATGAGTATGTATATGTGTATGTATATGGTATGTATATGGGTATGTATATGTGTACGTATATGGGTATGTAAACTCTTGTAAGGCTGTTTAAAATTCGATGTGTTGTTTGGATTATGTTTGATTTATATTAACTTCTGTTTTGTATGACATTTTAAATTATTCTAATTTGGCTATTTTTATTAATTACACAACACCAGTTAAATTCAAACTCGTTTAAATAACGGGGCAATAATGTTATTTTTATCATTCAGCAGAGTCAGTCAGATACTAAATCAAACAGCCAAGTTTCAGTCAGATGTAAAATCAATCAGAACCTCTTACCTTCTGACTCAATCAGAACCTCTTATCTTCTGACTCAGTCAGAACCTCTTACCTTCTGACTCAGTCAGAACATCTTACTTTCTGATTCAGTCAAAATCTCTTACCTTTTGACTCAATCAGATCTTACTCAGTCAGCGTAATCAAACAGCCTCTTAGTATATATCCCCTCCCTTAATGAAGAGAAACTTCAAATTTACTCATTTATTTATTAATAACAAATTAAAGATTGACAATGTAACCTTTCTCTTTACCGAAACTAAAAATAAATTTAAATTTTCATATACACATATTTTTGGCTAGCTTTTTTTTCTTTTTATATATTTCCCTTTTTATTTTTTTTCATGTTTCATTAACGAGAGTTTTTTACTTTCTTAATATTTTTTTCTTTTTTGTGTTTTTTAATAATGTTATTTGTATACGTTGAGTCTATTCTTTTTTTTTATCAAACTTTTGAAGTATGAATAATAAAATATACACAAATATAATTTGTTACATAACCAAAAAATATCATGACAAAAGACAATTACAAACAAGTAAAATAGTTTTCATGGCAAAAAACAATCGAAACATCATATGATCTATAACAAAAAGTTAAAATGAGTAATATGATACTGTTTTCGTTAAAATAAGATGGGTTATATGTAATTTTAATTTGAATTAGATAAACAAACAATTAACAAGGTTTTATAAATAATATATACATTTGGCTTTAGTTTTTATGAGTATCATAATGATAGAGGAAGATCATAAGAAAACTATATTGTTTTGTAAAAAACTAAATAAAACTAATGAAACTAGTCATATAATGTATAGATTTTGTATCACCACCTTTCATATAAGTGTGTATGTGTATATAGATAAGGATATGAGTTAAATAAAAATCATAACATAATTTCACATATATGTCACATTTAAATTACGTATACGTAATCATTTTTTATTCAAGTTACGTATACGTAAGAATTTTCGTTCCTGTAGTTATCAAAACATTTAATTTAAATAAACAAGGGGCATTTTGGGCAAACTCCATTTCACGTTATCCTGTATCGCTCTTCACACTCATAAACTCATCTTCAACCAATCCTGTTCCCCAAAACCAGAGAGCTCACAAGCTACAAAAATGGCGATGTCTCTCTCCACCCTCACATCATCCTTCTCGCATCTCTCTTTCTCCTCACAAGTTTCACAGAAACCCTATTCCATCACACTCCCCCCTCCCTAAAATCCATCAATTCATCCCAATTCCCCAAAATCAAACCCCAATCGCTTACCGTCGTCGCCGCCGTCGCCGCCGAGCCTCTCACCGCCGATTTGGAGACCTCGAATCTCGAGAAGTACGTCAAATCCAGACTCCCCGGTGGCTTCGCCGCCCAGACGCTCATCGGCACCGGTCGCCGGAAATGCGCCATCGCTAGGTTGTTATTCAGGAAGGAACTGGGAAATTCATCATAAATTATCGTGATGCGAAGGTTGGTTTGGATTGCTTTGATTTGTTTAATCGTGTTTGCTTTGTTGATTAACTGTTTTGAATTCTGATTTTGGAGATGTGTTTGCCGAAATTGTGAATGTATGGTTGATGATTATAGTCTTTACAATCACGAAGAGCTATGAACAATACATATGGTATAGAAATTAATATTTTTTGGGAAAATTTGCCAATGCATCAGAGTTTATAGCAGTATTTGAAGTTTAACATGAATATTGAACCCGAACATGATATGTTTAACTAACATGGACATGTTTTATAAGCCAGTTACATAATTTGTTAACACAAATGGCACTCTTTTTAACATGATAGTTATAAATAAGTTAATAAGTTAGTATGGAGTGCGATAAATGTTAACAGAAAGATGGGGTAAAGGGGCGAAACGGCGGGAAAGAAAAGTTCAG
>CM046443.1:15564090-15731590 GCA_025506515.1 Flaveria trinervia | reverse complement strand
TTTGTGAAGTCTGCATGGAGGAAGTCCCTTTGCATATGATGACCACAATGGATTGTGGACATTGTTTTTGCAATAATTGTAAGTAAAGAAAACTTTTGTACCAAAATGTATCAGGAAAACAAGAATCTTAACACTGTCTTTACATTTTTCCTTTTTTTTAAGGTTGGACAGAACATTTTCTGGTGAAGATAAATGAGGGTCAAAGTAGGCGTATCAGTTGCATGGCTCACAAGTGCAATGTGGTTTGCAATGAAAGTAAAATCAGGGATTATGTCAGTGAAAAGGACCCTGATCTCGCTAAGAAGTTTGATCGGTACCTTTCAGAATCATATATCGAAGATAACAAATTGGTGAAATGGTGTCCCAGTGTTCCACATTGTGGTTATGCCATTCGGGTTGATTATGATGAATACTGTGATGTTGAATGTGCGTGTGGTGTTCAGTTTTGTTTTAGTTGTTGTTCTGAAGCGCATTCTCCTTGTTCGTGTAAAATGTTGGAACTCTGGACCCAAAAGTACAAAGATGATATCGCAAGGACCAAACTTGGATGATTATCAATTCAAAAAATTGTCCCAAATGTCATAAACCAGTTGAAAAGAACGGAGGATGCAACCTTGTGAGATGTATGTGTGGTCAACCGTTTTGGTGAGAACTCAACTGATTATGTGATTATTACAACTAAAAAGAAACAATAATTTGTATGTAGCATTGAATATCATATAATTACTTGCTTGTTTATGTGATTTTGTAGTTGGTTATGTGGTGGAGCAACAGGCCTTCAACATACCTGGGAGAGTATACAAGGCCACACTTGTGAAGAACCACATATGACTACAGCAGCACGTGCAAAATCTGAAAGCTTGCGTTATATTCACCATCTTGATCGTTTTAAAGCTCAAAAAGATTCTTTGGAGGCTGAAACTGCTCTAAAGAAGTTGTTACAATCAAAGATATCAATAATGGAAGCTCGTGATAAGGAACTTGTGGATTACAGTTGGGTGACAAATGGAGTTGATAGGCTCTCAATATCAAGACGAATTCTTGCGTATTCCTACCCATTTGCGTATTTTATGTTTGGTGACGTTTTCCTCAGTGAACAAATGACAAAAGAAGATAGAATCATCAAACAGAACTTATTCGAACAACAGCTACAGCAGGTCGAGGGTCATATTGAGAAACTCTCTCTTTTTCTTGCAGAACCATTTGATGAATTCCCTGAAGAAAAGTTTAAGGAATCTAAAATGAAAATCATTACACTTTCTGGTGTTATGAATCGCCTCTGCAAGAATCTGTGAGTACATCTTCTTGACTCCTTTGATTTTAATGAGCTTGCAGTGCTTTGACTCTTGAAGTCAATCTTATACTTTCTGTATAATGATCACAAAGTTGAATGCAGGTATGATTGCATTGACAATGAGATACTGCTTGGTTTGGGAACAACAATTAACATAGCACCTTATCGACCCAATGGTGCAGATAAGGCTGTGGAGATTGATTAAGGTTTAAAGTAGTTTTCTGTTTGAAGCTATCAACTTTTATACCTTGTGGAGTCTGGCTGCAGACAGTTAATTATTATTGTATTTGTTTACATATGTATAAAAATGATAATTTGATGTTTAAAGCAGCGACAAGTTTCGACATAAAAGTATATACAAATTGTATCAAACATATAACCAAAATCTCATTGTTTGACACCAAAACCATGAGAATTATTCATTTGCCATTAAATTTTCTTCTTAAAGTTCCAAAAGCCGTGGTACATGTAGCATCATTTGGATGGTTTTGTTCTTGGCCGTTTAGTTTTCACACCAAAAAGTGCCAAAAAGGGCGTGATTTGATTGACACATGACATCATTTGGTTGTGGCACCTTATTTCAACCACAAAGCGCCAAAAAACATGACTTCACTCAAAGTTCCTAAAAGCGCTATATTTTCACCAAGAAATCCAAAACAGTGACTTCGTTTTTTTCTTACGCGTCATCTAATTTTGATTGGAACCATAACCGCCCAAATGGCTAGGTCACTTCAAAATTTATTCAAATGGTCATTTAGAAAAAGGTTGATGCTAAATGGACACCCCTTTCTAGAGGTTTCAATTTCATGCACTCCCTCCTACTGTTTCATCTCTCAGTCAATTAAACCAACTCATGCTACAACCGTATACTGTCATGGTAACTGCTCTATACGACTGCATATCATCGCATTCATATCTATCGCCCCGTATACCATCACATCAATAGAGGAGGTCGATCTCTAAAGTAGGGTGTGTGTGGTGCCAATGCCTAGATAATTTTTGGCTTGGCTATTTACTAGATTTTCCCATGTGATATATGGTATTTTTATGCAAGTATTTCCTTGCCAAATATAATTGTCAAACTCAAATAACTTAAGAGTTTTCTATATAAATCAGGATATAGTATCTTGAATTCTTGATCATGTAAACTTATGCAAAATATATACAAATCGATATGATAAACTTCTGTAATCATACATGTTTGATCAAAGAAAGGATCCCCGTGATTCTCTCTTATTCACCAAAATTTAATAATATTTTATCTTCTAAAAATCATTCCATGTCATAATATTTCTTGATCCACATTCTTGATTGGAATAAGCAAGTGCATGCGTCATTTCTTCCATCCTCTTCATTGTCCCAATCTCCATTGTTACAGATCTATGAACCAAACATTGTTACAATCATCATATCAATTCATATCTGCAATTCATAAACAATGAGAGAAGGAGGAAGAAACCTTTCTGATCCAAACTTCTCGTTCAGATTCTCCGACACAGATGAAGATTTCAGCGAACGTCACAGCGACTTCTCAGGCAACGAACCGCAAGGCTCGCCAATGATGAAGTCACCATGGAACCCGGGTACCCCGTGGACCATGTCTAACCTTGATGACTCAAGCTGTCCCATGAACGGGCTCGTTGGCTCATTGGTTAGGGAAGAAGGGCATATTTACTCCCTTGCAGCCTCGGGTGACCTTCTTTACACCGGATCAGATAGCAAGAACATTCGTGTGTGGAAGAATATGAATGAGTTTTCCGCCTTTAATCCAATAGCGGATTAGTGAAGGCGATTATCATATCCGGTGAAAAGATTTTCACCGGTCATCATGATGGTAGGGTTCGGGTCTGGAAAGCAAGCTCCAAGAACCCGACCCATTACCATCGGGTGGGCACGTTTCCGTCGATCTTTGGCATCTTTAGGTGTACTGTGAAGCCAAAGAATTACGTGGCACCACAACGGAAACACGCTGCAGTGTGGATCAAACATTGCGACGTGATTTCGTGCCTTAGTATAAATCAAGAAGTTGGTTTGCTTTATTCGGGTTCATGGGACAGGACGTTTAAGGTATGGAAAATGTCCACCTGGAAATGTATAGAATCCGTAAAGGCTCATAATGACGCGGTCAACTCGGTCATCTCAACGGTTGAAGGGCTTGTGTTCACGGGGTCAGCAGACGGGTCAGTGAAGGTGTGGAAACGAGAAGAGAAAGGAAGGAAATCGTTGAAACATATCTATGTGAAGACGTTACTAAATCAAGAAAGTGCGGTGACCGCTTTGGCAGTGTCGAAAAACGGGTCATTTGTGTATTGTGGGACGTCTGACGGGATAGTGAACTTTTGGGAGAGGGAAAACCAACTGGCTCATGGTGGCGCGCTTAACGGGCACAAGTTAGCGGTTCTATGTCTTTCGGCTGCGGGAAGTTTGGTGTTTAGTGGGTCGGCCGATAAAATGATATGTGTGTGGAAGAGGGAGGGTATTATGCACACATGTATGTCAGTACTCACCGGCCATTCTGGGCCAGTGAAGTGTCTAGCGGTGGTCAGGGAGATGGAGTCGACCACCGCTAGGAGATGGAAGGTTTATAGTGGGAGTTTGGATAAGTCGATCAAAGTGTGGAGTGTGTCAGAGTTGGCACCGGTTATGCAAGCAGTGACTATGGTGCAGAATGGAAGTCAAGTACGGTCAGCTAAATATTGATTATCGTTGTTTCTTTAGGTCACGAGGCTTGTTTTGTGATCTAGTGCCATGTGTGTATATGTGCTTCGAGTTCTATAATGTTTTGTTCACTTTCATGTATGATTCATGATTGTACTAACCACAAAGAAGAAACATAATATGATGAAAGAGAGAGAGAGAAATGTACAATGTATATTCGTTTTATGTCTCGAGTACATAGATAGTTGTTTATGATAAAAAGATTAAAAATCTTGAAAGGTGTACGAATTAAAGTCACTCAGATGTTCTAGTGAAATTTTAGAGTGGGTTATTGGTGTCCTTATTTATTATGCAAATTCTAGCTAAGAAAACACGAGCTTATGTGTTAGACACAAGTGTATGTGAGTGAGGCTACAAGCGAGGGTAGCCTCGTAATCGAAACCACCCATTTAAAGAGTAAAAGATACGAAGACGATATTACGATGTTTGACTAATATTGAAGATAGGGTTAGTTGTAACAGTTTTAAATACATTTGTGTTACACATTTCCTTAATCCTTAAAAATGTCACTTTGTATATAAGAATCATTATTTTGAAAAAAATGTGAATGGATAGAATTTCATCATGGCAGCTTGAGTCATTTTTGTCCCTCTCAACTGTAATTTTATTTTTATTTTTAACTTTTTAGAACGACTCTTAATCTAATCCTATTAATCACGTATACTGCATCAACATCACATGATTTGAACCTCCATCACATGTTTCTTTAATTCTTTAGTGTTTTGATTAAATCCAATCTTGGTTTAATTTTATCAAATTTAACATTCAGTAATAAATTAGATTTGACATTGTGCCGAACCCTAATATGCAACGCCCCGAATAATGTCTAAGCAAGCCAAATAATAATAATGGCCTTAGACGAGATCATTTAATGAAAATAAGATGGATATGGGTTATAGACCGAGTTAACTCTTCGGGTTATGAGTTTGACGAGTTTAAGGTCCCGAGAACGCCTAGTATATATAAATGGATCAGCTTGAGCAGCTCTCATTTGCAACTCAACACTCTAGTTCTAGAGAGAGAGAGAGTAGAGAGAGAAAGTAGAAAGAATTGAAGATTCAAGGCTCGGTTGATCTCAGGATTGAAAATCGGTGTTCGTGGGCATCCAAACAACAAGAAAATACCAAGAATCCAGGTAAGAAATATTATTTAATCGTTCATTTTGATGTAAACCCGGTATCTAGGGCTTGGGTTTTTTAAAGTGGTAAAGATTCGCCCAAAACTCATGTTTTTATGTAAGAAAATATGTAAGAAGCTTAGATATTACTTATTGGGTGATAAACCAAGGTTTTGGATGTAAAAGATTGAAGTCTTGGGTCAAAAATGGGTTGGTTCGTAATTTTCAGCCCGTTCTGCGAAACTGGATGTTCATCCAGCGAAATTAGGTATTCATCCGGCGAAACTGTGGGTCTTTCTGCAAAACTATAGTTTCGCAGGTAGTTTTGCGGACATGGTTTTCCAACGAAAGTTGGGCGAAACTGGCAGCGAAAATGCCAGCGAAACTGCCAGCGAAAATGCTGGCGAAACTAGCAGCAAAACTGTTGCCGAAACTGCTGGCGAAACTAGCAGCGAAACTGTTGATCTTGCAGCGAAATTAGGCAGAAATTAACTCCTCTGAGTGTTAACTTATCTCCAGGCTGTGTGGTACGACCCTTGCTTTGAAAGCTTGATTGAGAAGCTACTCATCGAGTTCAGGTGAGTTCTAGATCCCCTATTTAAAGGTTTTAAACTAGTTTGGGGCTGGAAATGCATACTAAATATACGATTTAATTGACCAAGATTTTAAAAGGTTTTAATGGGATGATCAATTTTTCTATAAGGAAATATGCTATATAAAAGTGCTAAAATAAAATTTTTTCATGTTGACCTAGTAGCGCGACCCCAGCCAGTGGCGTTGCCCCTTGGACTCCACTAGGGGCTGTTGCCCCTAGGACCCCGCTGTCAGGGGTTGCCGCCCCCGAACCCTCGCTGTCCCGCGGAGGACCAGTTATGTTTGATGATGACTTATGCTTGTTGTGCATATGTATATGTATGTGAATGTGCGATGCATGATGTTTATGATGATGTGTGATGGTGTATGTTATGTATGATGATGCGTCATGATGTTATGCTTATGTATGTTATGTTTTCTTATGTTCCTTACTATGTATTATGACGTGACTTTATGTGGTGTGATTATGTTAATGAACGTAAAGTATTATCTTAACAAAGTGAAAGATTTAAGATAATGAAAGTGGAACATAATAATGAACGAATGAAAAGCCTTGCAAGCAAATGAAAGGAGGTTCACAACTCATTGAGAGTTGTTATCTCAACTGTGTGTGTCTATAACGTGCGATTTCGGTTAACTCATAAGGGTTCATACACACAGTAAGAGTTCAGTCTTGGTGACTGCTCCAATACGTGCGATTTCCTAATTACTGTGTGTTATACAACGTGCGATCTTGGCGAACCCATAAGAGTTCACACACACATGGGGAGTCTGTCCTAGTGACCACTCCATATGTGCGTTATGGGGACGTTGTCACTTAACCCTAGATGAATTGCTTGGTGCTCTAGTGGGAGGTTAAGTACATGACAGGACCTAGATAGAAGTGAAAGATAATAAATCTAAGAAAAGTGCGATAAGTACGAAATGTGCGAAATGTATGAAACGAACGATGATGAAGATAATAATTATTACCTGATGTACGTACGATGTGTGATCATGTGCGATAGTAATGATAATGTTTTAACGAATGGAAGGTAATGTAATGTTTTTATAAAACTAGAACTCACTCAGCAATGCTGGCTTTTTATGCATTTTCTAATTGGCAGGTAAATGTTGCTGAGGATGACGCGGGGCAGCTACTTGGCATTTTTTGGATGCCATCTATTTGATAGAAATATAATGTTTTTGCATTGTAATGCGAACAAATGATATTTTTTAATAAATGTTGTACTATTTTGCAAAAAACGATTATTTATATGAAATGAAATGGTTGTTTAAAATGATGCTATGTTTTGGTAAGTTAATGTAACTTATATGTTTTATGTGCGATGATTGGCCAGCTGTGAACGTCCCGGAGCGGGGCCTTACATGATACAAAGACGAACCGATAAAGAAATAAGCAATTAGATAAGAAAGATAAAGGCTGCATAGATCATAAGTTTTGAAACATCAATACAATTAAACATGAGTTTGTTAGATTTAACAATATGTTGGTTAGCTCCTGAGTCAATGATCCGCCCAGAGTTAAAAGCATTACAAAAGGAGCTAGTTCCAGAAAAATTTTTTTGAATTGGAACTGAACATACTAGAAAAACCAACAGATTTACCTCCTGAGTTTGAAGCATCAATTCCATGATTATCACTTACCAACCCTATTAACCTAATAACCTGTTCAGATGTAAAAGGCATAGAACCGGAAGGGCTAGGTGTGGACCCAGTTTTAGATGTGTTGCCATTACATTATTTAAAGTTCCTAGTTTACTAGATTAATTGACATGTTTCTTTTTATAGTTAATTAGGTAGGTATCCAACAAACTCATAACACCTATCAACAGTGTGGCTAAGCATATTATAGTGAGTGCATTTTAGGTTTGGGTTTGATCCTCTTTCAGTTTTCTTTTTAGAGTCAGAATTTTGGGTGTTATTTGAATAAAAAATCCCATTGTTTGATTTATGTCGGAGAACCACTACTACCATGATGTGATTCTTCTCTAGATATTATAGCAAAAGCTTCTTTTACCGTTGGAAGAGGATCATTTGTAAGGATATTTGATCTAAGGGGTTGGTAAACATTATCAAGTCTCATAAGATAATATTGAATTCATTGAACTACTTTGAGGATTTACAAGTGCGTGATGGAAGCTGCACTATAGCATCAATTTGTTTCCACATGGTGTTCAATTTGTGATAATACTCATGACTGAAGAACCATTTTGGGTTAGAGAGTTTATCCTTTGATAAAGGTAATACACGACAAAACCATCAATTTTATCATATCTCTTTTGGATCATCCCATACTTGTTTAGCTAGTTTATAAAAAACACTTGACTAACATATAGTTCTTCTGTTATTGAGTTTAGTATCCAAGATAGGACACCTGAGTTACACCGATCCCAATGTCTTCCCATAGCCTCACCGGCTTCCCATAGCCTTATCACTAGGTCTAGTTAATTTTCCATTGATAAATCCAAGTTTGTTTTTAACTTCCAAAGCCAATTTCATAGAGTTACTGCAAACAGTATAATTTCCTGTTCCTTTTAGTTTGACAGTTATTATTGAAAGAGTATTAGTGTTATTAGCACGGAGATATAAAGAGTTACTAATGTCCAGTTTGCTGATGAAGGTATCAATGGTGACAACAGTTCCAGACTCAACAACAATGACAAAAAAGAAAGAAACAACTAATCAAGAAGATTACAAAGCACAACTTTGTAGACATGTGCACCAAACCTAGAGTATTATTTTTAATTTCCATTCAGCATATGAAATCCTCCTCCTTAGAATGAGAAGGTATATTAAACTAGGATCTAATCTATATTCATATGTATACATCTATATAGCCTAAGGGATTAAATTATAGTGATTGTATTATAGGTATGTATCGTCTTACCACAATCTCTGAGATTTCTTAATAAAATCAAATTTTGATTGTTCTTTATTGTTTTTTTATAAGATAATATTTCCTGTGCTTCCATTAGAAAAGAAAACTTGAATGCGAGCATTATAATCTAAATATACCAATTTCCGAGGAAGTGAGTAAACATGACTAAAAACGTCACATGAAATACCTTTTATATATGTATAACACTAGGCATTATTTTACTTTAAATAAACCTATGTCTAGTTTTCAGTTTTACTTTTCATACTATGCTCAATACTTATTTTAATTTATGACAGGTGTCTAGAATTAAAGCAAGAAACAATGCCAGCCCAATTGATGTGGGAGTGCTTAAAATCTGGATAACATAAATTATGCTCATTGCTTATTATGCTCTTAAACAGGTGCTCAAAATTAAAGTCTAGAGTGATATATATATCAAATGAAGGTTTATGCTCATTTATATTACATAATCCCTGGTTATTATGTTAGAAAAGGTGATAGATTTCAAATTCAAAGTTGAAAGTCGTATTTTTTGGTACATAATGTAAGTAGATTTGTTAATCTTATAACTTGCATACTTCGGAGTAATAGTCATGACGATAGGTTTTCATACTCACATTTGAACTTTGAGTTCATGGTGGAACTACTCGCGCAAAAGGTGTGTGCAAAAAACTAATTTGCTTTAATTCACTCTGCAAACTTATTACATATGATTATTTTAGTATAGCACCTCTCACTCTCTCATGAGCCACTGATTCGATACATGACAGGCGACAACAAACACTATTAAGCCCTAGCTAGGTCATGACTTCATACACTTGTGGTGATAGTCGAGGTGCAACAAGTAGCTCAAGTGGACTAGCTTTATGATTAATCAATCCAGGACTTTCGGTCATGTCAATCGGCTCATTAGATGGATTTTGGAACTCAAATCCTTGAATTATGCTAGCTAATATTAACTCCACAACTTCAAGGGCAAAAGTCATTCCCAAGCACATTCTTCTACCACTTCCAAATGGAATCAAATCAAAATGTTGACCCTTCACATGAATTTCTTTTTTGCTTGTCAAGAACCTCTCAGGTCGAAACTCAAATGGATCGGTCCATATTTGTGGATCGTGATGAATCTTCCAAATATTTAGCCAAAGGTGAGTGCCTTTAGGTATGGTGTAACCTCCTACAATGCAGTCTTCTATGGACTCATGAGGAAGAGAAAGGGGTGCAGCCGGATAAAGACGCATCGTCTCTTTGATAATGGCTTCAATATAGACCAAGTTGTTCATGTCCGACTCTTCAACTTTTCTGTCTCTTCCAACATGGTTGTTAAGCTCTTCTTGGGCTTTTTTTAATGTCATAGGGTTGTTGAGTAGTAAAGCTAAAGCCCATGTTAAAGTTGCTATTGCCGTGTCAGTTGCTGCTGCAAATATTGCCTATCAAAAGCCAAAAAAGAACAAAAACATTTATTAGAAAACAATTCTTGAAGGAACATCCAGCCACTCATTGCAACCAATATAATATGTTTGACCACGAGCAGCTGACAAATTTATATATGATTGCTCAAGCAAAAACATCCAAATAGGTTGTAGGGTTAATAGGTTTAGCATTTGAGTCATGTGTCTTAGTTAAATTATGTTGTAAGTTTATTTTTAAAAGACACTTAGGGTGTGTTTGGTTCGGATAATTTGTTAGAAGTGGAATTAGAATTGAAATTTAAATTTAAATTAAAAAAATTATATTTGAAATCCAGTATTTCCCAAAGCATCTGGAATTCAAGTGAATTGGAATATATACATGGAATTTAAATTTCAAATGTGTTTTTGGTGACAAAAGACTTATAAAGGGTTTTAAATTTATCGCACATTGCAAACCACCACCTCCTCAATGACCACCGATCATCGCCGCTACGTACTACCAACCACCATCGTCGTCATCAACAACAATCGACTGCGACCACAAACCATGCCCGTTGCTGAAATCCAGTCACGCCCATCGCTGAAAATCGACAGTTACCATTGAGGGTGTCTAAAATAGACTTTGTTCAACGTGACATTTGGTAGTCGGCCGCAGTCGTTGGAGACAGGCATTTGTAGGCAGCAAGTACGGTTAATGGCGACTTTCGATTGTCGATAAAGGTTATGACCTGATCGTTTGTCAAATGGTTTTAGGTGATCGAAAAAAATCAGATGCCAAGGGGCGAAGGCTACCATAGTCAAAAGTTGTGTTCGACACATGAAAACGTTTGTAACTGGAGGTCAGAGGTGGCAGGCTTCGACGTTCTATGGGCGGCGGCGGCGGACGATCAGACGATGGTTGGGTCGGCAACAGTCGTGGACGTCGGCGTCGGGGTTGGCAGGGGGCGACAACGGTCAGGAGCATTAGCGGTTGACGAGGTCGGAAAGGGTTGTTGATAGTGTCGGTTGGCGGCGAGCGGGGGCGGGGACGGTTAGTGGCGGAGGCGAGGGTCGGTGGAGTTTGAAATCCTTTAAAATTTGGAAGGATTTTGATATCCTTCGTTTAAAGGAAATTGAGGGAATTAATTAGAATTTCAATTCCAATTTCTTTCTAACCAAACACGTTAATAATAGAATTCAAATTTCAATTCCATCGAATTTCTACCAACCAAACATAATAGCCCATGAAATTCAAATTCTGATTCTATTAAATTTCATTATATTCCTGCATACCAAAGGCCCATAGTTGTGTAGTAGTGGGTGTTAAGTCGTGTAACACCTGGATATTTTTAAAGGAAAGAAAGAAAAGAATAAAAGCAAGGAATAAGAAAGAAAAGCAATAAAATTCAAGTTGAGGGGTTAAAAGTGTCAAAAAGGACAAAAGTTTTAAAAGTTGGTGTAGAAGGTGGGCATGGCCGCCCATGTTTTCTTCACACACACTTCATTCGGATATTTCTAGAGAGAGAAAGAGCAAAGCTCGAGTTTGAAGAATAACAAGAGCAGAAATTCGAATTTAAGGTAAGAATTCTTGGTTTTAAGTGTTCTTAACCGGCTTGTGTCTCGGTTGTGTTTGTTTATGTGTTCGGTTGTGTTTTTTGGTGGGTTTTAGGTGTTTGAGCTTTTAGCAAATGGGTTTTGAAGAAGTCATACCCAAAGGCTGCTAAGGTGAGTTCTAGAACCCACTTTTTACTTGTTTTAACTGATTTTAGGGGGCTGGAAATGCATGTTTAAACGTTTTTAAAATTTTGGGTGTTGTACCCGTATATGTATGTGTGTGCATGAATGTCGGTCGGGTATGATTTTGGGTGATTATGATGTTATGATGTTGCCATGTTCTTGTTTTGTTGCTTAAAATGTAAGATTTAAAGTTAGAACATGTTGGTAAGATGATTAGGATTGATTTGAAATGATTATAATGTAGGTTGGTTGCCCATGCGCCTAAAAATAGCCAATGCGCCCAACGGTTAGAAACTACCTAAGTATTCCCAAGCGCCCAAAACCCCATGCGCCCAATAGTATTCATATGCCTAGAAATAGGCTGAATTTGACTAAGTGTCCACACGCCTAGAATTTCCATGCGCCTAGGCACTCATGCACCTGCATAGTGCCCATTCGCCTAGAATGTAGCCTAGAATGACTAAGGTGTTGTTTGTTTTTTCTGCAAAAAAACATCTGCAACTTGTAGACCACATCTGCAGACATCTGCAGCAAAAGAGGTGAACCAAACGTCTGCAGTCTGCAAGAAAAATACTGTTTATTTTAACATCTGTAGAATGGTAAAAAAAATTCTTTAATTAAATTAAACCTATTAAATTAAACTTATTCTTTTAACACTTGTTTCCTTGGACTTGTACCACACACCATCCATACGTACATACAACATATATACACATCCATACGTACAAGCAACTGGCGGGCGAGGTGTGGGGAGGGGGGTCGGCGGGCGCAGGTAGGGGGAGGGGGAGGCGGGCGTAGGTAGGGGAGGTGGAGGCAACCGACGAACAAGGTGGGAGGGGGGGCCGGAGCAGGTGGGGGAGGGGGAGGCAAGGGCGGAGGTGGTCCGGCCGATGGGGGAGGTGGGGCGGTAGAGGTCCGGCCTGTGGGGCGACCTGTGGGGGAGGTGGGGTGAGGTGAGAAGAGGTTAGAAGATCTTAGAAGTCATAGGTCCATATCTTCTCCATGCAGACCTTATGAAGACATTTTTTGATGATACGTCTTCCAAAAAACAAACACTCTGTGCACTCAAAACCTCTTCCCGCGTTTGCGTCTGCGCAGATGAAGAGGTGGGAAAGATGTTTTGGTAAAAAACAAACACCACCTAAGTGTTGGCCATGCGCCTGGTAAACTTCAAGGCCACCGACCTCTTCTTCAGATGTATCCTCGACAACCTGGTGGTTCTTCGGTCTCCGCTTTTGGGGGCATACCTCTCCCATTAGGGAGAGATAAGCTCAGACCTTTTGCTTCGTAAACTTCTCAACTCAGGAACAATTATTTCTATACTGCACCGATCATCGACTCTGGACCTTGGAAATCACAATCTTAATGGGCCTATACCAGAGAATCTTGCTAACTATGCCTAGTTCATTGGTTGTTACCCTATCAAGATGTGTCCCTTCCATTGACCCCCTTTCCTTCCCTCCCTTTATGGAGAATTCCATTTCCCCTTTTCTCCACTCCTTTTTCTTCATTTCTTATTTTCTTATTACCAACAAGGCAAACTCAAAAAATCATCTCCAGTCCCGATCACTAAAAGGGAGATACTCGCAGTCGAGCTCTCGTCCCACTCCCACTGCCAACTTCGTGATAGAATAATCATGAGTAGGGATACAGATAGGCTTCCCTCCCACACTTAAGGCATTGTGTTACACCTTAAATGCTATTAACTACACATGCAAGGAAAATAATTAAATAAAGAAGCAATAAGTCATATGAGAACAAGGCGGCTAAATGCAACAGAAAGTTAAAGAAAGGAGCAGCCACCACAATCTAGCAAAGAATCAAGAAGGCAAGAAGTTGTCATTGAGAAAGAAAGACATGAGAAGAGCAACATTTATTTGCTGAATACTATTGAAAGGTAGAAAGAAATAAAAGCACGGACTAAAGAATGAGAAGCAATAGCAAGATTAGCGAGAACAGTGCTTTAGGGTATTGCAAGAGAAAGCAAGAAACAAGCATGCAATAAAGTAAGCAAAACAATTCGAAGCAAGCAACCAAGAGAGGTTCAAATCAAGCAAGCAAGTAGCAAGAAATGAACCTGATCAGTTCATATAGCAAAAGCAAGTGTTCGAGCCATGTATGGTTCAACTATCAAGAAGTAAGTAGCATTTTAGCAAGATCAAATATTTGTGATTTGATAGCAAGAAAAAGCAAGACGCAAGCAAGAAAGAAAGAAGCAAAAGAAACAAGAACTACCATCAAGATTAGGGGGTGAATGTAGGATAATCTTGATTGGTTTAAATTCAGGTCAAGTTACAGATCACGGTTTAGTGTTTGAGTCATGTGTCTTGGTTAAATTATGTAGCAAGTTTAATTTTAAAAGAGTCTTAGTAGTGGAGTAGGTTTAAGTAGGAGATCTATTAAGTAGGAGCACTAACCTATGTTTACATGTGTTCTCGTAGTCTATTTATATATATGTATTAAACATGTAACAAAAGTAAGAGAGTTTGTGAGTGTAATCTTGAGCATGAACTATAGAGGTCATCCATCCTAATTTGCCCTCAAATTAAACGCACTAGTAATATTTTAGATGGTAGATTCCTTATGATGTCGGATTTGCTACAAACTATCATGTAAGTCATACCAAGCATGCAGCTTTGACAGTCACATCAGTGCTGAAGCCGTAAAGTTCCTCTCTAAGTTCTTCTTGAACTCGGGATAACAATGCAGCCATAAAGACTGGTTGTTTGCTGTTTTCGTCTACCTGCGGTTTACAAGTAGAATTCATATTCTTTTTGTGATCTTCTAACCATACATTCATTATTTTATCCATCTCGATTGCAGTCTTCTTCATCTTCTTCTCATACCCTCCTAAATCTAACCACCTCAACCACGGAATGGCATCTGATGGAACAAACGCACCCAACAGGTCCACAAACTGCCTAATTGCCTCCAAAAACTGCTCTCCTTTTTGTTCACAAGAAGAAAAACTATTGTCAAAAATCATCCTTACAACCATGTTCACAATTAAGTTTCCAAACCATTGCTTCATGTCAACCATTACAGTTTCAGAAGATCCTTTATTTTTTTCCCAAGTTCTGTAGATGTCTATTATGGATGACTTTACTTCAGAGACTCGGATATGTGCAAGTGCTTGAAGGCGTCGAGGAGTCACAAGTTCAAGCACAATTATCTTGCGAATCTGGCGCCAGTATGGTCCGTATGGTGCAAGGCCGATATTAGCATACTTGTAGCCCAACAGCTCGGATGCCATGGCTTTTGGTCGGCTAGCAAAGACTCTATCATTGGTCGTTAAACACTCTTTAGCCATCTCAGAACTATTAACAACTAGAACTCTATGAACACCAAGTTTGAAAGTGAAAACTGAACCGAACTTGTCAGCCATAGAGCCCAACACTTTGTGAGGAAGTTGGGAACCAGTTAAAAGATGCAAGTGACCAATTATTGGCCATGATCCAGTAGCTTCTGGTACTCCATTTCTTTTCGGTTTAAGATGATTAAAGACAAGACAACATAATATGCTGGATACAAAAATTATGAGTAGTAAAGGTAGATCCATAACAACGTTTCTAGAACAGTGAAAGATAATAGAAAGTACGAGTGATGACGGAAGTGGGTATGGATTGTTTCAACAAGTTTTTAATAATTCATGATAAGAAGGTAGAGCTGTGTGGCCATGGTAGAATGGGGCCATGGTAGAATGAGTGGTTTATAATGATATAAGAGTAGATACTTGTCCTCTTCTATTAAGCAAACACAAAATTGTTGGCCACACCCCAGCCACTTGGTTATAAACATGATTTAGAAAAAATAAAAACAAAGCTGTATGAGGATTTAGGGGCACAAGTATACATCAATGTATTTTAGGCGTAATCTTATAAGTGTTTCTTGGAGAATTATACGTAAGTTGAACAAGTCGCTATAAATGATCCGACACATTGTTGTTATAGTGGAAAACTATTTCCATAGGCAAAACTCACTATGATAACACATCTTCAAGTTGGACAAACCTTAGTAATAGTTTGGATGCATTGTTTTAATAAGTTGTTCTAACTAGTAGACTCTTATTGTTAAAATGAACTAGAACCGGAAAATTAGACGCACCATTGCAAATGAGTTAACCAAACCATTCGTATGAGTTTAGATGCACCATGATAGTAAATAATGTACTACACATTTAAAAAATACTTTTAAAAGAAAAAAAATACATCAATACTATTTAGAATCAAAGAGAATAAAATTATACATTTTAATTATAATATAATTTTCAGAAATTGGTTACAACATATATTAAAAATAGGGTGTTGCTGAACATAGTCTCTCAAAAACTCCATTATATTAAAGGCACGTTGAATTATGTTAACACATAAAAAAAGCTGGTGATGCTCAGCTAGTTGGAACAAATAGAAATGTTAGAAAATGTACAACCTGTTAGGCTCTTTATTCACTCACAAAAACACACACACAATCACAATATATAGTTCATTTGGTTGAACACTTAAACTGAGAACTTGAACTCTTACTTTTCATTCATTTCAAAACCATTTACTGAGAAGTTGAACTCTATTTTTCATTCATTTCAAAACCATTACATAGACTCACAAAAAGACCAAGCATACGTGACCCACTAACTCCTAATGCATCTACTTTTATCCCTCATTTTGACCCACTAATACCTACAAAGAAAACACTTTGAATGTAACGGAAATTTAACCAAAAGTCTTTACATATTAAAATTTTAAATCTTGTTCAGTTTCAATAAAAAAAAGAAATACTAATTATTTTGAAAAGGCCATTGTTCATTAACCAGTAGCAGCCTGCCAGCCCTAGTTCACTTGTTTTTTTTCCTTTGCTGCTAAAGGCTCACTTTTTCCCTGAGACATGCCAAAAATGTTCAGATTATGCTATTAAGTTCTAGAATTTAAGCAACAAAAGATTTTAAAACTATTACATGCCAGATAATACATGTATAAGAACTATTATCCAGGTCACTCGTGTCCCGCTCTTTTCACTAGTACACCATACGGGTATACTCTTTTCTGTCCCAAGGCCTCTTTACGAGCAATTATATCACATTATAAACTTTAAACAAAAGTACTATAAATAGACATGCACTTTTAATTATATTAGAAAACTATACTGTAACAACCCTAAAAATTAAAGTTAGACAACTTAATATATAAATAAGATATTCATACATATTACCCAATATTTGACTAAACATTAATGAATTATATATGTTTTAGTATATATATGTAGTACGTATGCATGATTGCATGCGTGTATGGAATTACATGTGCATATATTCATATGTATAAACTCTTGATACCAACTATTATTTGATCAATCATCTCACATTTTAGCATCAAAACACACACCAAATGAATAATGATACAACCCAATAAAACACCACAATGCAAAGATAACATCAAGAAAACTTAGCATCAAACAAAACTAAGTAAACCTTAAACACTTCAATCCTAACTCAAGTCTTAACCTTAATCATTAAAGGATTAGAACACCCAAACTACACCTTAACCTCGGTGATAACACCAACCGCCCAAGACCTCACCACCCTATGAACTCGCCACCTTGCATCCCAAGTTCGATAACTTGACACCTAGTTGACTTACTCACCAAAGCTAGTATGTAGCCATCATGATTATGCCATTAACGGAAACCGGCAATAATCCATATAAACATCACCTCTTGGCAACTTCACAACCACAACATGATCATCTCTACTCCTTCACCCTCGGTTCACACACCACCATACTACCACAACCGCTTCGACCACCACCACCTTCCACACCCTTTCAAGCTCTCGGCTCTTGCTCACAAGTATCACACCATGAACCGCAGGAAACTTCCACTATCGCCACACTTCTACCCCCTCTCGGTTATCATAGCTATCAAACACTAACAACTTTAACCATTGGTGATCAAGCTCAAAGGATCATTCCAACCGGTTCATCAAAGAAAGAAGCTACCATCAACTACCTTTTACCCTCTCTTTCTATCAAAATCAAGGTTCAAACTCCTAATCAAACTCCTATGTGTGTGGTGTGTGTTTAAACAACAATATAACCAACCCTTTTGATTAAAACATGAAGATTCTTCACTAAAATTTACAAAAACTTTATCTTTATCCGAAAATCAGTTAAGAAGGTTTAGAAATATGAGGAATATTGTTAACTAAGGAATTAAACAAAAAGATTACAAATAAAAGGTTGAAACTATGTGTAATCTTGATAAATTTGGTTATTACTTAATGAATTTGATTGTGGGAATAAAAACTATAAATATGTTAGAAATATAAGAAGTAACATTCTGCAAACTTTGGTGCAATTATAATAAGTAAATATTTATAAAAATTATTTAACTTATTAAAAGAATAGTATCAACCGGAAGAACTGAACCTGGTGAAACTAGAAAAATTATATGATAATTCTTATATCTTACAAGACCTATAGAATAAATTTCATGACCCAATTTGTAGTTATGCTCTAAGTTACAAATATTTGAAGAATCTTTAATTCAAAATTCGAGAAAACTATTTAAATTATAATATAAATCATGAAAATTTAATACAAAGTATAATAATTAGATTAGAACAGTTTTTTTGAGATTTAGAATTTTTGGATATATTATGCTATTTTTACCAAATATTTTCAGAATAATAAAAATCATTAAAAACAATTCTGTTATGATTTAGCACTTTAAGAAATTATGAAACAGTATGAATTTTGGTATATAAATTCTGATAAATTTTGGTGAATTTTAGAAACCTACAACTATTTTTTCTAGTTTATACAAATTTAGTAAAGATTCTAGAAAGAAACTATAAATAGTTAATATATGAAAATTTGGCATGTTTTATTAGATTTTTGTATGTATCTATTGTAAAAATTTCATGACATATGAATGAATATAACTTCTGTGTTGATTTTTATAATCTGGATTGCTGAAAATTTTAAAGAAATATTAATTGTTTGTAAATATTTTTATAGAGAATCTACAAGAGTAAAAGGTAACACTCATAGCCTCATTTTGTATTTATAAGTTTTTAAGGAAAAAGCATACTATTTTGAGATTGATGCATATATATAAGATTTTTAAAATATACTTTCATTTATGTTACAACCATTAATTCAAATGTGAAACCGTTGGATAACATAGGTAGCACTACTTAGGAAATATTTCCTGCACCAATAGGATGAGTGTTGTGATGTTATTTTATTCAATTTTTGTGATTTATATTATGATAGTTATGAATCACCCGAATTATAAGTAGGTTTGTGCAGGATCGTTCAAGGGCTTGAACACAATTACAACACAATAACACAATGAGAAGATTAACTAAACTTAATCAAACAGTGAACTAGGTAACCAAAGGTGATACAAAGAACACAAGTAAAGCAAGAGACAGAACAAGAGAGTATAGTTTTCAAGGGAGCAGTATATTGCTTTCTCAAGTTCTTTTACAAGTATTACAAAGCATAAAGAAAGATACAAGAACTTGGAATACTTATACTACAACTACAGCCGGCTATACTATGAAAGCCAGTTGGATACAATTGACTAGACACTAACAAAATCAATTGTAGAATCAAAAGGCATATCTGCCTTTTGACCTTGTGACTATGACATGCCATAGCTCACATCCTTATACATTACAAAAGGATAAAGTACATAAAGTGGAAAGTTTCAGACTCAAGACCTCAATGTACAGTTACCAAAGCATGGACCTTTTCACCAACTCTTGTAAGTTGGTGACTTATCAGAGACGCAGCGGAAAAGGTGCTTTATGGAACAGTACATCAGATAAAGCATGTGTACTAAAAGTCTTCGGAGAAATCTGTCTTCATAAGTTGAAGCTTCGGAAGACTTTGTCTCTTCAAGCTTCGGAAGACTTCATGTTAGGCTTCGGAAGATATTGGTCTTGGCTTCGGAAGATATTACACTTAGAGTATTTTCTAATGCTTTGTGTAATTCTTCCGAAACATTCTTCACTTCA
The DNA here is from genome assembly GCA_025506515.1 of Flaveria trinervia. Classification (NCBI taxonomy): domain Eukaryota; kingdom Viridiplantae; phylum Streptophyta; class Magnoliopsida; order Asterales; family Asteraceae; genus Flaveria; species Flaveria trinervia. The sequence continues at coordinate 15,711,841 of CM046443.1, read as the reverse complement.
GTACTTAGTGCATGTTGCTGAAACACTTAGGCAGTTTTGGGTTGCATCAGACTTCAGGAATCCTTACAGTTTGGCTGTAAACTTATTTATGATGCATCAATATATGTATTATGTTTAATGACAAACCTATGATCTCACTAACTTTATGTTGATTGTTTTGAGTATGCTTTTTCAGGAAATCATCATTTTTAAGAGCACTATGCTCTCTTTTTGATGTATACAATGGCTGGGGTGAAGTTACGGGGAAAGTTTATGTGAATCTAACTATTAATTTGTACAAATTTAGCTTGGCGGTGTATGCTCATTTCCATCATTACTGAAGATGTAGCAGTTTCATAACATGATTTGTAATAGGATTATGTTAAATTTTGTCTACTAATGATACGATGTAATACTAACCCCTATAATCTAATATTATGTGATATGTTATGTTATGTTCTATTGTGTTGATTATTTAATTTTCTAATCAATGCGTTCTGATCAAGCTAGTCATATCCAAAATATTCACGCTTCCGTCGAGATGTGACAGGTTAGTATCAGAGTCATTGGCTATAGAGAATTAGATACTATAAGATACCTAGACTATAACCGTAAAACTCATATTGTAATAAACTTTAGTATGCCTGAATTATATATATATATATATATATATATATATATATATATTATATATATATATGTATATATATATATGTTATGAACATATGTGAATTTTATGACTACATGTATATCTTATTTCTACAAATTAATACATTAAAAATTTATTACATGTAAAATATGTGCAAGATCATGTGACTAACTATTTTGATTTATATAAGAATTTTTGCATCTATAAGTACCCATAATTCAAATGATCATCATAGTGAGACTGACCCCTCTAAGTGTTCAGACCATACCAATCTTAAAGAAACAATACTCAAACCAGAACCCCAGCAGGATATGGAAGCTCCTCAAACTAAAATTAAGAATGACCTTAAACCAAATTTTATGTCCGGTGCGTACCAATAAAAGTCGAAGGTTATACAATTAAAACCCCCAAGAAAAATATATGACGTGGTGAAATAATTTTCGTTAAGGAAAGTGAAGACTTGGAAATACAAAATTCCGATTTCCTCGAGGACGAAGAAAAAGGAACTAAAAGGCAAAGGCTGGATAACGATCAAATAGACACGACCGAACTAACCCTTAAAAGCTTAAGAAAATACAGTAGGGAATCCGGAAGATCCAGAAGGATATTAAGGAATTAAAGGCACTAAGAAAATATCATTACAAAGATATGAAACTGGGTTTGCAAGAATTAGAATGATCTCCTAAATCTAACATGTCAAACCTTAGAAAATAAGAACTTAATGATATATATCTTTTGTGTTTGAAATCATTATATATTAGTGTTAGACAAATTATATTAAAGTTATAAAATTTGACTTTTTAATATCAATCATAATTAACTATAGTGAATCATGCCATCAAAAAGAAACACTCAACCCGTACGAAGAACGACGCGAGTTGGACGACCCAGAACCAGACCCGGAGAAGAAACTCCTGTGAAGAGTACTACAAATGAGAACGACAGGATTTCTCAATTAGTAACCCAACAAATAGAAGCTGCAATACCTACGTTGATAGCTCAGCTACGATGAAACCTAAACTTTGGAGCTACATCACACGGAAACGAAGAACCAGAAGGCGTGAATACCGGAGGTCGACAAGAAGACGGAATTATAAATGAAGTTAGAAAAGGATGCTCCTACAAAACCTTCATGTCATGCAGAACCCGGGAATTTGATGGAAAAGGAGGAGCTGTACAAGCTCTGTGCTGGTGGGATGAAAGAGAAACATTATTAGAAATTAGTAATTGTGCTGACAATTACAAGACACTGTTTGCCTCATATTCACTTAAAGGAGAGGCACAATCCTGGTGGAGAATGAAAATACAGACAAAAGGGAGGCATGTCATGAACAGGATGAGCTGGGAAGAATTCAGGAATATGGTAATTGAAAAGTATTGTCCCTATAATGAAATAGAAAAATTAGAAATTAAGTACTTGGCATAAGAATGAAAGAAGTAGCACATCAAGAATATACTGATAGATATAATGAACTCTCTAGATTAGTGCCACATCTGGTAATACCTGAAACAAAAAGAATAGGAAGGTATATTTGGGGTTTAGCACCATAAATAAGAGGACTAGTCAAATCTGTCATGCCTAAGACTTTTCAGGATGGAGTAAGCTTATCAGGAAGTCTAACTAATAAAATAATAAGAAATGGATCCTTATGTAATCCAAAATAGGGGAGAAAAGGAAATGGAATGAAAATCACATGGGAGGGAAATTTGGAGGAAACTCCTAGAAAAGGGTAACCCGATAACCACAAAGGAATTTCTTAGGAGTGGCACAAGAAAAGAAATCACAGATAGGGCCATGGTGCAATACTTGTCAAAGATATTGTCACACCCCAACCTTGACGGCGGAAACGTCGAGATGTGAGGGTTAAGATTGTTCACAGCCATATAACGCTATATCAAAATATAATTATTATTATCATAAGTCTTGAAATGAAATACAATCATAAGTCTCAAACAAGTAATAAGTTCAAACATAACATAACATAATGTAACTTTTTATTTCATTAACTAGGTCCAAGTCCTAGATTATTGCACGCTTCAAAAGGATCACTTTAAACTTGAGGTTGACCTGAAACATGATAAAAATAAGAGTCAACTAAAAATAGTTGGTGAGTTTCCAAGGTTTTCATACATAATATGAAAAAGGTTACAAGTAGCAATTCATGTCATAGGTCATAAGCAAGTAAGGTTATAGAACACATATCGTTACAACCAAACCTCGACTTGATTACAAGTATAAAAGATTGGCTAAGTGTATTTGGTTCCCATGATGAACAAGCATACGTCATCAGGAGCTGGCAATACCTCGGCTTTAGCACCAAATAGGCTTGTCAGGCCCAAAGATCTAAGACGTCGCCAGGCTAGTAATAGTTAATGATTGCAAACAAAAATATGTATTTCATATAAACACTTACAAAACACAAATAACCATGACAAAAATATGAATTGCAAGTGATTACAAGTTTAAACGTTTACAAGTGTATGAGAATAAGTATCATGTTTCACCCCAAATTAGTGTGAAAATATAAAAAGGGGCAAGGAAAACTCACTTGTTAAAATAAGTGCAAGAATGGAGATTAATAAGAATAATAACAAACGTCGCTCCAAGATGTATCGTCACAAGACACCTAAATATAAATGCTTACAAGATTAAAGCTTTACAATAAGTTTAACAAGGACTAGGAAATCAACTTGATGTTTGGGGTTTTGTTGATTATATTTGCCAAATAAGAACTCAATTATATTTTCGTGGGAACGATTTTATTTATAATTTATATAAATATATGGATTAAGAATATCTTTTATAATAATTTTGTAATGTTTATAAAGTTTAGATAATTTTATAATTAAATAAAAATGAACACAAATTAAACAATAATTTAAAGGCAATGTTTGAAATAATAGTTCGTGTAAATTAAACTACTATTTAAAGTCTAAATTTTTATAAAAAATATGCTAACTATATTATTAACTTTAGGATATTAAATAAAAATATAAAGGTATTTTTATAAATAAATTACAGAAAAATGATTAAATAGTTTTAAAAGAAACAAAGTTTATGAAATGATTTTTCATAATTTTTAGAAATTTTTAACATTAAATTTGAAGGCCAAAAAGGCCTAAAAAAATACTTGAGGTTCCTCGGATTCGAACCGGGGACCTCTTGTTTAGTGGTTGTGTGTTTTACCAGTGAACTAAAGGCTCTCAGCCGCGTTTAGATTAGGTTCTTAAACCTTAAAAACACTGACACAAGATCCCACCCGATTCTCATGAACCCTAGAACTGTTTACCCCCAAATCGAAGGTCAAAACAACATTGTGAACCCAATCAAGTTTGGGGCTTTTGTTCCCCTCATCAAACCGAGTTCATTGATGTAATTAACTTACCCGATTGATAACGAATTGATAATGAACACTCAAACAACAGTCGCGGCTATACAAGAACCAATTCCAGTGGCAATCGTTGATGATAATCCAATTGATTTGGTGGATAGCTTCGCGTGATGCCCTCGATGCAAAGCCCTATGTCGATTTTTGGTTCAATTCGTTCGGAGATTAGGTTCTGGTAGGGTTGCAGGTCGCGGAACAAAAGGAATTGGAGGGGATGTTGATGTTGATTCCAGGCGAAATTGGTGATTGAATTCGATTAGAGTTAGATAAGCGTTCGATTAGATTGAGTTAATGTGGTTATTATTAATGTTTAATGAACGAACGGTTAACGTGTTGATGTCGAACGTCTTCAAGCCCAATCGACCCCCTTTAATCACGATTTAAGGCTCATAAAGTGTTCAAATCGGTTTTAGGATGCGAATGGAAATCGATTTGGCATCCAATTTTGGCGGTTATAGGCGATTTCGGGCTCGCCGGACCTCGGCCGGAGGTGGTCGCGGCGGCTGCCGGATTCACGGGGAGAGAGAAAGGGGGTTGGGTGGGTTTTTAATAATTACACAAATGGTCCCTCTAGTTTATTTTGGAATCATTTTATACTTCAAACTCTTATTTAAAGTTTCAAAAATTAACAAAACTTCCCCCTTGACTTAGATAAACTTAAAGTTTTAATCATTATTCTTTATTAAAAACTTTTATAAATTATTTATAATTTTTTTATACTACTAGTATTTTAGTTATTATTATTATTATTAATATTATTATTATTATTATTGTTGTTATTATTATTTTAGTTAGTATTACTAGTATTATTATCATTATTATACCTTATAATATTGTTACCATTATTAGTATTATCATAATCATTTTTATTGTAATATTTTAATTATTAGCTTTCATACATTACATTTTAATAACAACTAGGAAAATAAGCTAAATTCCCCCATAAATTTCAAGTTTGACAACAATGGCCCTTGAAAGAATAAACGAAACTAACTTTTATAATTAACAAAAATACGATATGTTACACATATCATCATGATAAATACATGATGGTAATCTGTTATAATTGCAAAAAGAAGGGATATATATTCCGAGACTGTAAGGGCCCCACCAACACTAAACCAGTCTGTTATCAACGTGGAAACAAAAATCACTTTTGGAATGAATGTCCACAGTTAAAGGGCAAGACTCCACTCAACCAAAACAACCCCCGTGGAAGAGTTTTCGTGATGCAAGCTGAAGAAGCTCATCATGAACCGGAATTAGTATCAGGTACGTTTCTCATTAACAATCTGTACACAACAGTGTTATTTGATATAGGATCAGCTTGTAGTTTCGTTTCAAATACATTTAGACCGTTACTTAATTTAACGTCTGAGAAGCTAAAGCATAAATATATGATAGAATTAACTAATGGTAAAGTAATTGAAGGTTGTGAAATTATTCCTAAATGTACTTTAAACCCAGATGAATATTGTTTTGATATAGATCTGATTCCTAATGAATTAGGAGATTTTGATATAGTTGTGAGTATGGATTGATTAAGTAAATATCAGGCTGAAATTTTATGTGAAAAAAAGATGATAAAGATCCCTTTGGTTAAAGAAAATAAAACACTCTATTTGTATGGAGAATAACCTACGGGTGTTATGAAAATGATTTCTTGCAAGAAAGCACGAAAATGTTTAGCTTTCCTTGCCCATATAGTTGATACAAATCTAGATAAGGTAAGTCTAGAAAATGTCCCGATTATCAAAGAATACCCTGATGTTTTCCCTGATGAGTTACCTGGTATGTCACCCCATCGTCAAGTGGAATTTAAAATAGAGTTGATACTAGGGACAACCCCTATAGCTAAAGCATTGTATCATTTATCACCCACAGAAATGAAAGATCTGATGAATCAATTACGAGAATTATTGGATAAAGGATTTATAGACCCTAGTGTATTACCTTGGGGAGCACCAGTTCTATTTATTAAAAAGAAAGATGAAACTTTTAGAATGTGTATTGATTATAGGGAACTCAATAAAGTCACTATAAAGAATTGGTATCCCCTTCCAAGAATAGATGATCTGTTTGACTAATTGCAGTGATCTAGTTATTTTTCCAAGATCAGTTTGAGGTCAGGATATCACCAGCTAAGCGTCCAAGATGAGGACATACCAAAGACTGCATTTAGGACTAGGTATGATCATTATGAATTTCTTGTAATGCCCTTTGGGTTAACAAATGCTCCAGTAGTATTTATGAATCTAATGAATAGAGTATGCAAACATTATTTAGATAAATTTGTCATAGTTTTCATAGAAGACATCTTGATCTATTCTATAAATAAGAAATATCATGACAAGCACCTAAGATTAACTTTGGAATTACTACAAAAGGAAAACTTATATGCAAAATTTTCAAATTGTGAATTTTGGAAAAGGGAAGTACAATTCTTAGGACATGCAGTTAATCAAGAAGAAATTCAAGTTGATCTAGCAAAGCTAGAAGCTGTCAAGAAATGGGAAAATCCAAATACACCAACAAAAATACGCAAATTCTTGGGTTTAGCAGGGTATTACAGAAGATTCATAGGAAAATTTTTAAGAATAGCTCAACCCTTGATAGAATTAACTCAAAAGGATAAACTGTACGGCTCCGTTCCCGGGACGCTTACAACTGGCCAATCATTACTCATAAAACATATAATTACATTAACTTGAAATAAACGTTGCAGCGGAAATATTAAAAACAATATTTTCAATATAAATGCTTTTGCAAAGTAATACAACATTTGTTACACAATTTCCTTTGTTCGCATTACAATGCAAAAACATTAACAAAAGAATGCCATCCAAAATGCCAAGTAGCTGCCCCGCGCCATCCCAACAATGCTCACCTGCCAACTGGAAAAAAATACATAAAAAGTCAGTGTTGCCGAGTAAGTTCTAGTTTTATAATAAAACATACTTTATATTGTAACACCCGGTTATTCTTTTAAAGTTAATAAAGAAAGAATAAAGTGAGGAAAAAAGGAAGAAAAGAAATAAAGTTCAAGAGGAGGGACTAAAGGTGTCAAAAGGACAAAACTTTTAAAAAGTTGGTAAGTAAAGGTGATGGCCGTCCACTTCTTGCACATCACCTTTCTGCTTACGGATTCTAGAGAGAGAAGTGCAGAGCTTTCAGGTTTGAAGAAGAAGTGCAAAAGTACGAATTCAAGGTAAGAATTCATAGTTTTTGAGTGTTCTTAACCGGTTATATCCTTAGTTTTGTGCTGATGTATGTTTTTATGTGTTCGGGTATGTTTTTGGTGGGTTTCTAGGCGGTTGAACTCAACTTGCAAACGGGTTTTGAAGAAGTCATAACCAAAGGCAGATAAGGTGAGTTCTAGGACCCCTTTTTTACTTGTTTTAAAATGCTTTGGGGCTGGAAATGCATGTCTGAACTTTTTATAAAAGTTGGATTTATACCCCTATGTATGTATGTGTGTATGATGCGGGTGGGGATTGATTTTGGGCTATATTTACGTTTCATGTTGTTATGTGTATGTTTCTAAGGCTTAGAATGCATAATTTAAGCTTAGAATAAGTTTGAGAATGATTAGGGACTGAATCATGATGTTTAAGTGTGAAATAGGCTGCTCATGCGCCTAAATAGGGTTCATGCGCCTATTATGTAAAATTGCTTAAGTGTCCCCATGCCCTCGAAATCTCATGCGCCCATACAGTGGTCATGCACCTAAAAATAGGCAAAATTTGACTAAGTGTTCATGCGCCCAGATAGCTCATGCGCCTAGGCACTCATGCGCCTGCATAGTGCTCATGCGCCTAGAATTGCCCAGAATAAGACTAAGTGTTGACTCATGCGCCCCAATAGTGCTGATGTGCCTGAAAATGGCCCATGCGCCTAAGTTTTCCTCATGCGCCTGAGAGGTCATGCGCCTGCATAGTGCTCATGCGCCTAAGGACTTAGAATATTTTCTGACTTTTTGGGGGAAAATGTAAAGTAGGCTTTGACTTGAGATGTTCCCGGGGGCATAGTAAGTTGATTTTTTGAAGTCAATGGTGATGTTATGGGCATAGTATGATTGTTGTATGATGGATTTTTATGCATGATGGTATGTTGATTTATGTTATGCATGTGTAATGGTGCCTTGTATGGCGATGTGTTGTATGTTTATGTTTATGTTCCAGTTATGTATGATTATTTTCCCGTGGTTTTATGTTGAATGTTAATGAATGAAATGAAAAGTATTATGTAACGTAAAGTGGAAGATAATGAAAAGAGGAACGTAATGAAAGAATTCATGCATTAATGAAGGAATGAAAGTAAGAAAGGCTTGCAAGCAAACATAAGGAGGTTCACACCCAATGAAGGGTGTTAGCTCAACCGTGTGTGGGTTAGCTACCCCAGAAGGATGCACACTAGGCTTGATCCATGCGATTAAGCAAACGTATGGAGGTTCACACCCAATGAAGGGTGTTAGCTCAACTGTGTGCGGGTTAATTACCCCAGAAGGATGCACACTAGGGTCCAATCCTTGTGATTGACATATGTATGGGACCCTTGCCGCTTACCCTAGGTATTGGAGTCAGCTTCGTGCACAATGTTCGGGGTCTATGAAAGACCTTAGGCCTAGTACCGGCTTTATGCATACGGTGGGGTGAAGCACATGGCATTGGTCCGAATGGAAGTAAAGATTTAATGACGAATGTACGGAATGAACGAACGATGATGAAGATAATAATGATATTATATATGTGTATGTATTATGCATGATCACATACGATTGTAAGGAACGGTTTTAAATGAAAGATAAAGTATGTTTTATTTTAAAACTAGAACTCACTAAGCAATTCTGACTTTTATATGTTTCTAGTTGGCAGGTAAGATTGCTGAGGATGGCGCGGGACGGCTACTTGGCTCGTTTTGGATGTCATCCATTTTTATAATGCTTTTGTGATGTAATGCAACAAGTATTTTGTAATGTGATAACGATGTATTATTTTGCAAAATACTTTATAATGAAAAGAAATGTTATTTTTGAATGTTTACGTTGCAGTATTTAATTAAGTTAAATGTAAATATATGTTTTATGTGCAATGATTGACCAGCTGTGAGCGTCCCGAGAATGGGGCCTTACAATCTTTCGTTTAAAACCATTCTTTATTTTCATTCAATAATAATAGGTTATAGAATGTGATCAAACATCGTATGTACACATAGATAATATTTATTATCTTCATCATCGTTCGTTTCATACATTATTATCTTTCATTTTTATCTAGGTCTTGTTATGTGCTTAACCCCCCTTTAGAGCACCAAGCAATTCATTTAGGGTCAAGCGACAAGGACCCTATACATATGGTCAATCAGAAAGATTGAACCCCTATGTGCATCCTCATGGGGTATTTAACCCGCACACAGTTGAGCTGACAACCAATCATTGGGTGTGAACCTCCATACATTTGCTTGGAAGCCTTTCTTTCGTTCGTTCATTCATTAATGCATGCATTCTTTCATTTCGTTCCTCTTTTCATTATCTTCCACTTTACGTTACATAATACTTTCATTTCATTCATTCACATTCAATGTAAAGCCACGAGAAAATAATCATACATAAAAATAAGGAACATCAACATACACAATCAACATCATCATACCGGGCATCATACATACATAACATACATCATACATACCATCATGCATAAGCATCAATCATATATCATAACTTGCCTAACATAACATCTATGACCTCAAAAGGCCAACTTACATAGCCCCCGGGAACCTCCCAAGTCAAAGCCTACATTCACTTTTTCCCCAAAAAGTCAGAAAATATTCTAGATGTTCATCCGCATTTGCCTTTTTGTTCATCCGTATTTGCCTTTTTGTTCATCCGCATTTCTTTTTGTTCATCCGCATTTCTTTTACTCATCCGCATTTGTTCATCCGCATTGACTTTACTCATTCGCATTTGCCAATGCTTATTCCTCATCCGTATTTGCTCACACTTAAACTTTCTCATCCGCATTGACTTTACTCATCCGCATTTGCCAATGCTCATCCGCATTTCCTCATCCGCATTTGCTCACACTTAGACTTTCTCATCCGCATTGACTTTACTCATCTGCATTTGTCAATGCTCATCCGCATTAACTTTGTTCATCCGCATTTCCCCAGTCGCATGAATTACTCATCTGCATTTCCTCAGTCGCATGACTTACTTTTCCGCATTGACTTTCCATCCGCATTGAATTTCCATCCGGATTTCCCACTACTCATCCGCATTTCTTTTGAACACTTGGGCAGATTCTAAAACTTAGACATATGAACTATTGTTTGGGCATTTGAGCAGCCTAGGGCATACTTATCAGCAGATTCAGTCCCTAAAACCTCGTCTATCATGTTCTAAGCTTAAATCTTACATTCTAAGCCTTAGAAATACAACCATAACATCAACAAACATGAACATAGACCAAAATCACACCATAATCGCAGCATACACAGATTCATTCATACGGGTATAAAACCCAGTTTTATAAAAACATAAGTTCATGCATTTTCAGCCCCAATAATGAGTTAAAACATGTAAAAGAGGGGTTCTAGAACTCACCTTAGCAGCTCTCTTGGGTATGACTTCCTTCAAAACCCATTTGCTGCAGGTTCAACACCTAAAACACATTAAAAACACACACAGCCGAACATACAAACACACACAAGCATACAACCGAGGCAATGCCAGATAAAAACACTTAAAAACCATAAATTCTTACCTTGAATTCGAATTTTCAGCTTGTTCTTCCTTCTAAACGAGAGTTCTGCTCCTTTTTCTTTCTCTCTCTAAAAACGCAGATCTGGATGTTGTAAGAGTAGAGTGGGCTGCCATGCCCACTTTACACCCACTTTCAAACTTTTTTGTCCTTTTAACACTTTTTAACCCTCAACTAGGGTAAGAAATCTTTTCTTTTTTCTTCTTTCTTTGACATTAAAAAAATAACTGGGTGTTACAAGTCCACCCCCTTATTTAGGTTTCGTCCCCGAAACCTGTTATTCCTCAAACAATCATGGGTAATGCTTTCTCATCTCTTCTCTGTCTCCCACATAGACTCAGATCTCTTCCTGTGCTTCGAGGAACCACTTTAATCATTAACCTCTTCTCATTTCGATCAATGATCACCACTGGTTGCTCCACATAATTGACTCGTTCATCTACCTCGATATCCTCCAGTGAAACAATAATATCCTTATCTGCTAGACACTTTCTCAAATGAGATGCATGGAATGTCGGGTGAATTCCACTTAACTCATTTGGTAACTCAAATCTATAGGCCACCTCTCCTACTCTAGCAATGATTCAGAAAGTCCCTATGTATCTCGGGCTCAACTTACCCCGCTTTCTGAACCGAATGATACCCTTCCAATGTGACAACCGGTAAATTTCCGTTACCAAACTCCGTTAGTTCCGTTAAGTATTGCATACACGTGTCGTGAACACACACTAGTTGTCTTTTAACGTTGGTGACCTAATAATAATGAATAATGTTAAATTAATGAGAATCTAATTGATTATGCGATTATTGTGTTATGTTTATGTGTTTGCATGTTTTTAAAATGTTAATTAGAAAATTAATCGCGTAACGCGGAAACACGCCTATTTATTCGTATGTCTTGTGTTTTTATAAAGACAAGATATATAATGATTTTCATTAGTTTATATCTTTATATTATTAAGTTAAAAACACTTTACAAAGAGTTTAAAGTATTTTTTTATAAAATACAAATTACAAGGGTTAAAAGGGTAAATGTGTAAATTAAATTAAACAAAACAAATCCCAAACCCTAATCCCCACCCTTCGGCCGCGACCTCCATCCCCACACCCTCTCCCTTGCGATTTCAACTTAGAACAAGCATCAAAGCATCGATTTGGTTCGATTACAAGGCATACAACACGTAGGAATCATCAATTGCAAACTATAGCATGTTTAAAGGTTAGATTTTTCGTGTTTTTGTGGATTCTTGTTGAGGGCCGAACCTAAATGCATGAATGGGGCTTCATGGGGTCGAATTTGATGTTGTTTGATGATGTTAGTATGTTAGTTGGATTGATTACATGTTGTTTAATGTTGATTATGCATGAATTCTATGTTTTTAGTGGATTGATCATGAACTTTGATTACGAAGCAAACCCTAGTTCGAAAATGGCATGATTATGTGAAGTTGATGATTGTTTGATGAATGTATGATGATTAGTAGGTTGTATGAATGCTAGGTTAAATTGATTTTGCAAGAAATTGGTGAATTGAAGTTGGTGTTCATAGGTTACTAATAATAGTAATTTTATTTTGCATGTAATGATGATATAGTGATGGATTGATGTTATGGATGTGTTCATGATGATGATTAGATGCTAGACTGTTGTTATGAATGCTAGAAATCTTTGAATGGATGTTGTTGTTCATAGCTTGACAAAAGTAGAAACTTTTGTTCTTGAAGATTGTTAGATTATGGTGATAGGTAATGTTGATCATGTCTAGATATTGTTATGAGCTTGAGATGGTATAATTATGATGAATTCATAAATACATTGGGTGGTTGATAGATGTTGGGATGTACTTCCCAAAAGGGAAACTTTATTTGTATTAAGTCTGAAAAATGGTAGTTTGAACATGTTTGGGATGTTAGGAGCATGTTAGTATGATCATGGATAAATTCTAATGTGGTAGAACATGGTAATTGGTTGTATGTGATGCAAGGGAAATCATGAATGATATTTGGACATTTATGATCATGTATGATATTGATGTTGATTAGTAGTTAGGACATCATGTTTGGGACTGGAAATTGATTATTGTGTGGTTGTTGAATGCAATGTACATGGCTAATGAATGCAATTATGATCATTATACACGCGTGCGAATCTGAGGCTTCTACTTAGTAGGATTGTCAGGGTTTAGGATGTGAAGTCGTGAGTGGCTTCACATGGCATGTGGTGAGTGGTTTGATCTTTGTGTGTCATGTTAGTTGTGTCATAACAGTGGTTATGTTAATGTTCTAGATTCGCATGACTTGTATGATACTTGGATGTATGATGATCTAAGTGTTACACCTGGATGATATAGCATACATATGATTTGTTTGAATGATAACTATGTATGTTATATGTGTATGATTACTTGATTGGTTTACAACACCTAAAGTCACTAACGGGTCAAACGGGTCAACTAGGTCAAACATGTCTGTTTTGTTTGAAATCTTGAGTCCTTGGTTGTAGTGTACTTAGGATTTCATATGTTCTTTGATTACACGTACTTATGTACTTATATGATCTAGGTAACCTCTGAAGGTTGTCTGTCTATTCTGTTTGACAAGTCAAACTCTAAGTATCTATACGCATATCAGGTGAGTTCATGCCCCACTTTTTATTTAATCTCTTTTGGGGGAGATAGCATACTGGTAAATCACGAACGCTTTATATATTCAAGTTGTGTACAATATTATATAGTGTTGATATCATGGAAAAGTCCTCACACTTTCGAATTGTTAATATTGAATAGCGGGGAAATTGGGTAGTACTACTGGGTCTGACGAGCCCCACCTGTGTGGCTCGAGGTCAACCGGGTGCAATTTGTCCTAATGAACATTGTCACGACCTGTTTAGTCATGGCAGGAGGCAACAACGTAACACAGTCAGCTTCAATTTCGAAATCACTATGAAATAATATTTGTTGTTAATGGACTAGCTATCTGTTACAATGCGCTACTTGTATATCTCTGTTACTAAACTGTTTATGTTTGATTATCTTGTGAACTCACCAACCATTGTGTTGACATTTTAGTATGCTATTCACAGGTCATTAGCTTGCTTTCCATAGGAGCACTGCATGGTTCACTACATTCTAAGACTCGGTCTTCAAGACAATTTTAGCATTTTAATGATTATTTGTTTACTCTTTTGGGTTGGCACATGTTTTGCCATGGTTATACTTTTATTTCTTTGACTTGTTTTCAAAAACGCTTCCGCACTGTTTAAAGTTTGTACCTTGGTTGATTTTATTTAAATTATGGCATATAGAGTCGTCTAAGTAACTATTGACTGTGATCCTGGTTTGTTCACATGCCTTGCGGTAAAACTCCGCAAGTGGATTTTGAGGGTGTGACAGATTGGTATCAGAGCCATTGGTTATAGGGAACTAGGTTGCATACACACTAGACTATAACCGCACACAGTTAATTAGTTACCTGTGCCTTATTCTCATCTACTGTATACTCATTGGCATACACGCCACACTCTCTACAGCATGGCATCGTCTTCGAGAGCTCCGGGTAAACGACCTGAATCACCTTCACGATCTGAATCCTCACCTCCCGCACCTGTACCTGATGATGGATTCGATTGGCCTCGATTGGCTTATCCTCGAGAGGAGATTGACTGGATCAACCATTTGCATTGATGAAGCGTGACCCTCCGTGAGACTGGCGTTTCTATCCTAGATTTGTTGATCATATCATGTTTAGGGAGCGCGTACCTGTCCTGAGGCCCAGGACTAGGAACAATGCCGACCAACCAATGCCTTCACTCCCACGGACGGTGCAGTCCAACGAGCAACTTATTGCTGCACTAATGGCTGCACTGGATACTGAACAACATTGAGTAGGCGGCTCACGGGTGATGTCTGTACACTACAGCAAGAGGTGTACAACCTGAGACATCAATTGATTGAACTCGAGGAACAACACGGGAAGACCTTGAACGGTTGTCACCATATGCAAGATGGTCTATGGCACTCCAAGGGCGCGTGACTGCTCGTGAACAGCAGGACGCCATAGCTGATAATAGGAATGCCATTTTAGAAGCTCAACTAGCGGCACTTCAGATTGCTATAGCTCCTGCTCCTGCAGCAGACCCTGAGGATGAGGAGGATCCTGAGGAGGGACCCGAGGAGGAGGAACTGGAGGAGATGGAGGATGATAGTGATGGGTCAGATGTTGTCGATTGACTTCTTTATATGACTTAGACTACGTAGTGTTTTCTTTTTGAAACCTATGTGGGAAGGGTTGTTTCCCCACACGAACGACAAACTTCAATTTTGACATTGATAAATACATTGTGACTCATTTACATTTATTTACTTTGGTTATTATTTTTGTTATGAATGTTGTGGTTGTGATGATTCATTATTTTTTTATTTACTGTTTACTATGCTTCCATGAGTTAAATATGATTGATGTTACTCATTATTGTATTTGTGAATGTAAAGTGAAAAGAATGGACGCCCGTGGACGTGGACGTGGACGTGGTCGTGGACACGGACGTGGACGTGGCACGGAGAACAGGTGGTGGTGCTATTAACATGACCCCCGCAGAATTAGCTGCTCTAATTAATGAGCATGTTCAGGCGGCAGTGGCTGCTGCCCACGCGGGTCAGCCAGCAGGTAAACAACGATAGAAAGATAAATCTGATATCCTTCATAACTGTATGGGATGTCTAATTAATGTGTGTTGTGTTAAAACAGGACCACCAGTGTGTACCTACAAGTCCTTTATGGACTGTAAACCACACACCTACAGCGGTACAGAGGGTGTTGTAGGGCTTGTACGATGGTTCGAGAAGACTGAGTCTGTCTTCTCCAAATGTAACTGTCCACCAGCGGATCAAGTAAAGTATGCCACCGGGACTTTAGAGGGTGCAACTCTGTCTTGGTGGAACGCGCAAGTCCAGATGCTTGGACAAGCAATGGCAAATGGACTTCCATGGGATGAGTTCAAAGCAATGATGACCGAGGAGTACTGTCCTCACAGCGAAGTGCAGAAGTTAGAGATGGAGTTCTGGCAATTGAAAATGCAGGTCTCGGAAATTGAGGCTTACACCACCAGAACCCATGAGTTAGCAACTTTGTGCCCGGGAATGGTGAATGAGGTGCATAAAAGGATAGAGCATTACATACAGGGATTGGTACCTGAAATCCAAAGTATGGTAACTGCTTCCAACCCAGCCACAATTCAGCAAGCCATCCAACTAGCTCACAGGCTAACTGACCAAGCCGTGGAGCAAGGACGTCTACCCAAACGAGGCGTTGTGGCAAGCATGCCCAGCAACAAAAGAAAGTGGGATAATGCCAACAACACCAAAGCATCATCATCTTCTAGTGGTCAACCTCAACCTCAACAGCAACAACAGCCGGTTCAGCAGCAACGGAGGTTTGACAATAACCGTAACTCCAACCAGAGCCTGCAAATAATCAAGGACCCAGTGGTTATGGTGGTAGGCATCCAAAGTGCACTCGGTGTAATTACCATCATGTGGGAAGGTGTGATAGTTTCAAGTGTCAATGTTGTGGAAAAATTGGACACACTGCAAAGGATTGTCGTGGTGAACTGGTAAGGAGGCCACAACAACCTCAAGAAACTCCCAAGGGTTGTTTTGAATGTGGAAAGAAGGGAATTACAGGCGAAACTGCCCACAACTAAGGAGGAACGGTAATGGCAACAACAACAACAAAAATACCAACAACCATGGTAACAACAACAACATGGTAATAATAACAACAACGGTGGAAATGGTACTGGTAATGGCGGCAATAAAGATGGAGCCAAGGGGAGAGCCTTCGTCATTGGCTCAGGTGAGGCTCTAAATGATCCCACAACTGTTACCGGTAGATTCCTGTTAATGGTTGTTTTGCTACGGTACTATTTGATACTGGAGCCGATAGGAGTTTTGTGTCCTTAAAGTTCTGTAGTCTTTTAAGTGATATACCCTCTGCTTTAGAATCTAAATACACCATGGAATTAGCCGACGGTAAACAAATCCATGTAACAGATATCCTTAAAGACTGTAAGATAGAACTTGCTGGTCATACTTTCGCTATAGATCTCATGCCTATTACGCTAGGGAGTTTTGATGTTGTGATAGGCATGGATTGGCTCTCTAGCAAACAAGCGGACGTCATATGTCATGAGAAGATCATACGAATCCCGGTTGGTGATCAAATCCTTACCGTTAGGGGTGATAGGAGTGGTGCTGTGATAGGCATCATCTCATTCATGAAAGCTCAAAAGTTGTTAGGAAAGGGTCGTGTGGCTATTCTAGCACTTGTAACCGATAAGTAGGCAGAAGAAAGGAAAATGGAGGATATTCCCATAGTACGCGATTTTCCAGAGGTGTTCCCAGAGGATCTTTCTGGATTACCACCTCACCGCCAAGTGGAATTCCAGATTGAGTTGACTCCCGGCGCAGCTCCGATTGCTAGGGCACCTTATCGATTAGCACCGAACGAACTACAGGAGTTGTCGTCACAACTCCAGGAGCCTTTGGATAAGGGCTTTATTCGACCTAGTACATCACCTTGGGGAGCTCCTGTTCTTTTTGTTAAGAAGAAGGATGGCACATTTCGGATGTGCATCGATTATAGGGAGTTGAACAAAGTAACAGTCAAGAACCGATACCCTTTACCTCGTATTGATGATTTGTTCGATCAGCTTCAAGGATCAAGCTATTATTCGAAGATTGACTTGAGATCTGGTTATCATCAACTTAGAGTTCGAGAAGAAGACATTCCCAAGACTGCGTTTCGTACTTGATATGGTCATTATGAGTTCTTGGTCATGCCTTTTGGGTTGACTAATGCACCTGCTGTGTTCATGGACCTCATAAACCGCGTGTGCAAACCCTATCTGGATCAGTTTGTCATTGTGTTCATCGATGATATACTGATATATTCTAGGACCAAGGAGGAGCATGAAGAGCACTTATGAATGATCTTGGAACTGTTGAAAAATGAGCAGCTATATGCCAAATTCTCAAAGTGTGACTTTTGG
This sequence comes from Flaveria trinervia, assembly GCA_025506515.1. NCBI lineage: Eukaryota > Viridiplantae > Streptophyta > Magnoliopsida > Asterales > Asteraceae > Flaveria > Flaveria trinervia. The sequence continues at coordinate 15,694,019 of CM046443.1, read as the reverse complement.
ATAAGAGAAGTGCAATTCCTAGGTCATATTGTTAATGAGAAGGGGATACATGTCAATCCTGCCAAAATTGAGGCGATAAAGAATTGGACTACACCCAAAACGCCGAGCGAGATAAGACAATTTCTGGGATTAGCAGGATATTACCGACGATTCATAGAAGGATTTTCTAAGATCGCACAACCTCTCACAGCCTTGACTCACAAAGGAACGACATACAAATGGAGTGAGAGTCAAGAAACAGCTTTTCAATTATTAAAACAAAAGCTCTGTACTGCCCCGATATTAGCATTACCAGAGGGAACGGATGACTTTGTGGTGTATTGCGATGCATCTATTCAAGGATTGGGTTGTGTCTTGATGCAACGAGATAAGGTGATAGCCTACGCCTCGAGACAACTAAAGGTTCATGAGAAGAACTATACCACCCATGACTTAGAATTGGGTGCAGTAGTTTTTGCCTTAAAGATCTGGAGACATTACTTGTACGGTACCAAGTGCACTATCTACACTGATCACAAGAGTCTTCAACATATCTTCGAGCAAAAAGAGTTGAATATGAGGCAGCGACGCTGGGTGGAACTACTAAATGATTATGTTTGCGCAATTAAGTATCATCCGGGAAAGGCGAACGTAGTTGCCGATGCCCTAAGCAGGAAGGAAACAGCTAAACCCCGACGGGTGCGAGCTTTACAGCTTACTATCAGTACCCAACTGCCCAAACAAGTTAAGGAGGGCAGATAGAAGCTTTAAAAGCAGAAAATGTTGATTCTGAGTCATTAAGGGGAATGGATAAACAACTAGTGGTGAAAGAGGATGGAATTCGGTATTTCATGGATAGACTTTGGGTGCCTGTTTATGGAAATTTGAGAGATCTAGTTATGAGCGAGGCACACAAATCTAAGTATTCTATACATCCTGGATCCGACAAGATGTATCATGACCTAAAGGCGCACTATTGGTTGCCTAACATGAAAGCGGATGTGGCTACGTATGTGAGCAAGTGTTTGACCAGCTCGAAAGTAAAAGTGGAATATCAAAAACCATCCGGACTGTCACAACAACCTGAGATTCCAATGTGGAAATAGGAACAGATCTCCATGGATTTTATTACTAAGCTACCCCGGACTAGTACTGGTTGTGACACGATATGGGTTATTGTGGATCGATTGACAAAGTCTGCTCACTTCCTTGCAATTAAGGAAATTGATAAGATGGAGAAATTAACTCGACTGTACCTCAAAGAGATCGTTTCGAGACATGGTGTACCGATCTCAATTATTTCCGATCGTGACACTCGTTTCACGTCACATTTCTGGCAATCATTGCAGAAATCTTTGGGTACACGGTTGGATATGAGTATTGCATATCATCCACAGACGGATGGCCAGAGTGAGCGTACCATACAGACGTTGGAAGATATGCTACGTGCTTGTGTGATTGACTTCGGGAATAACTGAGAAATTCACCTGCCATTGGTGGAGTTTTCTTATAACAACAGTTATTATACTAGTATACAGGCAACACCTTTCGAGGCACTGTATGAGAGAAAATGTCGATCACCAGTTTGCTGGGCAGAAATTGGTGATAGTCAGCTAACAGGTCCCGAGTTAATTCATGAGACAACTGAGAAGATTGTACAGATACGGAACCGTATGGCCGCAGCGCGAGACAGACAAAAGAGTTATGCTGACAAGAGACGAAAACCTTTAGAGTTTCAGGTTGGTGACAAGGTTTTGTTGAAAGTCTCACCATGGAAAGACGTAGTTCGGTTTGGCAAACGAGGGAAGCTAAATCCGAGGTATGTTGGGCCATTTGAAATAGTGGAAAGAATAGGTCCAGTAGCCTATCGACTAGCCCTACCGATTCGCTAAGGGAATCCATGATGTATTTCACGTATCAAATCTAAAGAAGTGCATAACTGATGAAATGATGGTCGTACCTCTAGAAGAAATTCAAGTGGATGAACAATTGCGTTTTATTGAAGAACCAGTTGAGGTGATGGACCGTGAGGTGAAAACACTTAAGCAAAGCAAGATACCTATTGTCAAAATCCGTTGGAATTCGCGACGTGGACCGGAATTCACATGGGAACGGGAAGATCAAATGAAGCTTAAGTACCCTCAACTATTCGAAGGGACGATGCCAGCAGACAAAGGTATTGATTTAAATTTCGGGACGAAATTTCTTTCAACATGGGGATGATGTGACAACTCATCCAAAACTCACTCGATTTCGATTTCTGTGTGCCAATGCAGTAGACCAGTGATGGAACACTCTCACCATGTAACGCAATTTTTGGGACGAAAATTCTTGCAACATGGGGATAATGTGACATCCAGTAAATTTCCGTTACCAAACTCCGTTAGTTCCGTTAAGTATTGCATACACGTGTCATGAACACACACTAGTTGTCGTTTAACGTTGGTGACCTAATAATAATGAATAATGTTAAATTAATGATAATCTAATTGATTATGTGATTATTGTGTTATGTTTATGTGTTGCATGTATTAAAATGTTAATTAGAAAATTAATCGTGTAACGCGGAAACACGCCTATTTATTCGTATGTCTTGTGTTTTTATAAAGATAAGATATATAATGACTTTCATTACTTTATATCTTTATATTATTAAGTAAAAAACACTTGTTTTTATAAAATACAAATTACAAGGGTTAAAAGGGTAAATGTGTAAATTAAATTAAACAATACAAATCCCAAACCCTAATCCCCACCCTTCGGCTACGACCTCCATCCCCACACCCTCTCCCTTGCGATTTCAACTTAGAACAAGCATCAAAGCATCAATTTGGTTCGATTACAAGGCATACAACACGTAGGAATCATCAATTGCAAACTATAGCACGTTTAAAGGTTAGATTTTTCGTGTTTTTGTGGATTCTTGTTGAGGGCCGAACCTAAATGCATGAATGGGGCTTCATGGGGTAGAATTTGATGTTGTTTGATGATGTTAGTATGTTAGTTGGATTGATTACATGTTGTTTAACGTTAATTATGCATGAATTCTATGTTTTTAGTGGATTGATCATGAACTTTGATTACGAAGCAAATTCTAGTTCGAAAATGGCATGATTATGTGAAGTTGATGATTGTTTGATGAATGTATGATGATAAGTAGGTTGTATGAATGCTAGGTTACATTGATTTTGCAAGAAATTGGTGAATTGAAGTTGGTGTTCATAGGTTACTAATAATAGTAACTTTATTTTGCATGTAATGATGATCTAGTGATGGATTGATGTTATGGATGTGTTCATGATGATGATTAGATGCTAGACTGTTGTTATGAATGCTAGAAATCTTTGAATGGATGTTGTTGTTCATAGCTTGCCAAAAGTAGAAACTTTTGTTCTTGAAGATTGTTAGATTATGGTGATTAGGTAATGTTGATCATGTCTAGATATTGTTATGAGCTTGAGATGGTATAATTATGATGAATTCATGAATACATTGGGTGGTTGATAGATGTTGGGATGTACCTTCCAAAAAGGAAACTTTATTTGTATTAAGTCTGAGAAATGGTAGTTTGAATATGTTTGGGATGTTAGGAGCATGTTAGTATGATCATGGATAAATTCTAATGTGATAGAACATGGTAATTTGGTTGTATGTGATGCCAAGGTAATCATGAATGATATTTGGACATTTATGATCATGTATGATGTTGATGTTGATTAGTAGTTAGGACATCATGTTTGGGACTGGAAATTGATTGTTGTGTGGTTGTTGAATGCAATGTACATGGCTAATGAATGTAATTATGATCATCATACACGCGTGCGAATCTGAGGCCCCTACTTAGTAGGATTGGTAGTGTTTAGGATGTGAAGTCGTGAGTGGCTTCACATGGCATGTGGTGAGTGGTTTGATCTTTGTGTGTCATGTTAGTTGTGTCATAACTAGTGGTTATGTTAATGTTCTAGATTCGCATGACTTGTATGATACTTGGATGTATGATGATCTAAGTGTTACACCTGGATGATATAGCATACATATGATCTGGTTGAATGATAACTATGTATGATATATGTGTATGATTACTTGATGGTTTACAAACACTAAAGTCACCAACGGGTCAAACGGGTCAACTAGGTCAAACATGTTTGTTTTGTTTGAAATCTTGAGTCCTTGGTTGTAGTGTACTTAGGATTTCATATGTTCTTTGATTACACGTACTCATGTACTTATATGATCTAGGTAACCTCTGAAGGTTGTCTGTCTATTCTATTTGACAAGTCAAACTCTAAGTATCTATACGCATATCAGGTGAGTTCATGCCCCACTTTTTATTTAATCTCTTTTGGGGGAGATAGCATACTGGTAAATCACGAACGCTTTATATATTCAAGTTGTGTACAATATTATATAGTGTTGATATCATGGAAAAGTCCTCACACTTTCGAATTGTTAATATTGAATAGCGGGGAAATTTGGGTAGTACTACTGGGTCTGACGAGCCCCACCTGTGTGGCTCGAGGTCAACCGGGTGCAATTTGTCCTAATGAACATTTTCACGACCTGTTTAGTCATGGCAGGAGGCAACAACGTAACACAGATAGCTTCAATTTCGAAATCACTATGAAATAATATTTGTTGTTAATGGACTAGCTATCTGTTACAATGCGCTACTTGTATATCTCTGTTACTAAACTGTTTATGTTTGATTATCTTGTGAACTCACCAACCATTGTGTTGACATTTTAGTATGTTATTCTCAGGTCATTAGCTTGCTTTCCATAGGAGCACTGGATGGTTCACTGCATTCTAAGACTCGGTCTTCAAGACAATTTTAGCATTTTAATGATTATTTGTTTACTCTTTTGGGTTGGCACATGTTTTGCCATGTTATACTTTTATATCTTTGACTTGTTTTCAAAAACGCTTCCGCACTGTTTAAAGTTTGTACCTTGGTTGATTTTATTTAAATTATGGCATATAGAGTCGTTCTGAGTAACTATTGACTGTGATCCTGGTTTGTTCACACGCCTCGCGGTAAAACTCCGCAAGTGGATTTTGAGGGTGTGACATCCAAGGTGAGACTTTCAACATAACCCTACCACCCACCTGGAACTCAACCGGTCTACATCATTTATCAGCATACGACTTCTATCTATCTTTGGCTACCTTCATGAAGGCCTTGATCTTTTCAAGCTTCTCAGTCATAGCCTCGATCACCTTGATTGTTCCTAACTATTTTTGACCAATATCACCCCAACAAACGGGTGTCTTGCATCTCCTACCGTATAGCATCTCATAAGGGGGCATACCAATACTGGCATGATAACTATTGTTATACGAGAACTCAGCTAACGGTAAGTGGTCATCCCAACTTCCTCCGAAATCAATTACACATGCCCAAAGCATAACTTCCAATGTCTGAATGGTCCGTCCTGACTGACCATCCGTTTAAGGATGATAAGCCGTGTTAATATATAACCTCGTCCCCATCACGTCGTGGAATTTCATCCAAAATTTAAATGTAAACCGGGTGCCACGATCAGATACAATAGACACCGGCACACCATGACGAGTTACTATTTCCTTGATGAATAGATCCACCAACCTCTTGGACGAATATGTCTCGCGGATCGGTAGGAAGTGAGCACTCTTCGTCAAACGTTCAACTATCACCCATATGGCATCATACCCTTTCGGGGTACGTGGTAGCTTTGTAATGAAATCCATGGTTATGTGCTCCCACTTCCACTATGGTACATCCAAAGGTTGGATCTTCCCATACGGCTTTTGGTGCTTGACCTTCACTTGTAAACAAGTAAGGCATTACTCATATACTCCACCACATAACACTTCATACTCGGCCACCAATAGTCTTTATTCATGTCTTGGTACATCTTTGTAGCACCGGGATGAATAGAGTATCTAGTCTTGTGAGCTTCATCCCTGATATTCATATGTAGATCCCCAAAACGAGGAATCCATATCTGTCCAAATCAGGTTCTAACACCAAGTGTGTTTTCACCCAATTCCACAATCAGACCTCTCGTTCTTTCAGAGTTAAGATGATCTTCTTTCAATGCCTCATCTTGGAACTCTTTGACTTGCTTCATCACATCGGAGGTCATGATCAGCTAGTAAGCTTTCACCCGAATCGGTTCGGGTCTCTCTTTCCGGCTAAGGGCATCCGCCAGCACGTTGGCTTTGCCCGGATGGTAATGGATCTCGCAATCATAATCCTTTATGAGCCCCAACCATCGTCTCTACCTCATGTTCAGGTCCTTCTGCTCGAAGAAGTACTTCAAGCTCTTGTGGTCAGGGAATATGGTGCACTTCGTCTCGTAAAGGAAGTGCCTCCAAATCCTTAACACAAAGACCATGGCTGCTAGCTCCAAGTCATGAGTAGGATAATTGACCTCATGAACCTTCAACTATTGGGATGCATAGGCTATAACATTTCCTCTCTGCATTAACACACACCCTAACCCCGAGTAGGAAGCATTGGAATAAACCACCAGGTCTTCACTTCCATCGGGTAATGACAAAACAGGAGCTTGAGTCAGCCTCGCCTTTAACTCTTCGAACGCCTTCTCTTGATCTTGACCCCATACAAACTTTACATCTTTCTGGGTCAACTTGGTTAGTGGAGAAGCGATCTTAGAGAAGTCTTGAATGAATCTTCTGTAATAACCCGCCAAACCCAAGAAGCTACGAATCTCGGATGGCGTCTTTGGAGACTTCCATTGCATCACCGCCTCCACCTTTGCTGGATCCACCATAATCCCCTCGGGATTCACTACATGACCCAAAAACTGAACTTTGCGCAACTAGAACGCGCACTTGGAGAATTTAGCATACAGTTTCTCCTTTCTCAACGTCTCCATCACCTCCCGAATGTGACCGGCATGCTCCTCTTTACTCTTGGAATAAATTAGGATATCATCGATAAACACAATCACTGATTTATCCAACATCGGCCGACACACTCGATTAATCAACTCCATAAAAGCAGGTGGCGCATTGGTCAAACCAAATGACATAACGAGGAACTCATATTGACCATATTGCGTGCGAAAAGCTGTTCTAGGAATATCCTGCTCTTTCACCTTTAACTGATGGTAGCCCGATCAAAAATCTATCCTTGAGAACCAACTGGCGCCTTGAAGCTGATCAAACAAATCATCAATTCTCGGTAGGGGGTATTTATCGTCAACTTATTCAGCTCACGGTAGTCAATACACATCCTCATACTACCGTCTTTCTTCTTCACGAATAAGACCAGATCACCCCAAGGAGAGATACTCGGTCTAATAAACCCCTTATTAAGCAGCTCTTGCAACTGATCCATCAACTCTTTCATCTTAATCGGAGCCAACCGATACGGTGCCTTGGCAACAGGTTGGGCACCCGGTATCATATCAATCTGAAACTCGATCTCTCGGTCAGGTTGGGCACCCCTTATCAAGTGACTATGACTATGAGATCAAATATCACACAGGAAAGGAAAATGTAGTAGATGATGCTTTAAGTAGAAAAGACTGAGCTAAGCCATTATGAGTGCATGCCATGAGAATGGAATTACTTTCAGATTCTTAAATCAAATTTGGAAGGCCCAACAAAATGATAGGTTGAAAATAAAAGGAGAAATAAAAATTTTGGAGGAAAAGACAGATGGAATCCTATAATTCAAGGGAAGAATTTGGGTACTAGATAATGCCATGCTTAGAAAAATTATTCTTGAAGAAGTACATAAGTCAAGATATTTTGTACATCCAGGAAATAATAAAATACACAAAGACTTGAAAAGCCAATACTAGTAGCCTGGCATGAAGAAATCAGTCGGAGAATTCGTAGAAAAATATGATATTTGTTCAAGAGTAAAAGTTGAATACCAAAAACCTTCCAGATGTTTGCAACAACCAGAAATCCCAGAATGAAAATGGGACCAGATTATCATGTATTTTGTAATTAAATTACTAAGAAATTCAAGTGGATATGACATAATTTAGGTTATAGTAGATAGATTAACCAAATCAGCAGATTTCTTTCCATTAGAGAAGACTATAAGATGGAAAAGTTGGCAAGGATCTACATGAAGGAAATTGTATCAAGACATGGAATACACATTTCAATTATATCAGACAGAGAAAGTAGATTCACATCCAGATTTTGGCAAACTTTGCAAAAAGCCTTAGGAACTCAAATAAGTCTGAGTACATCATACCATCCATAAACAGACGGAACAGAGTAAGGAGACAATTCAAATATTAGAAGATATGTTGCGAGCCTTTGTATTGGACTTTGGTGGTAATTGGGATATACACTTAGCTTTAATATAATTTTCCTATAATAATAGTTACCATGCTAGTATTGGAACAAATCCATTTGAAGCCCTATATGGAAAAAAGTGTAGATCACCTTTGTGTTGGAATGAAATAGGAGACAAACAACTTATAGTTCCTGAAATGATACAAGAAACATCTTATAAGATCACTGAGATTAAAAATAAATTGAAAGCGGCACGTGATCAATAGAAGAGTTATGCCGATAAAAAAAGCCATTAGAATTTCAAGTCGGAGATAAAGTCTATCTAAAAGTATCACCCACAAAAGGAATTGTTTGATTTGGAAGGAGGAGTAAGTTAAAACCTAGGTATATTGACCCATTTGAAATCACTGATAAAATTGGCCCTATAGCATACAGATTAGATTTACCTCAAGAATTAAGTAAGGTACACAACACTTTTCACGTGTCCAACCTAAATAAAAGTCTAACAGATGAGATACTAAAAGTGCCAATTCAATAAGTCAAGATAGATAAGAAACACCATTTTATGGAGGAACCAATAGCCATTATAAACAAGGAAGTATAAAAATTAAGAAGGAATAAAATCCCCATAGTGAAGATTAAGTGGAATGCAAGAAGAGGACCAGAATTTACATAGGAAAGAGAAGATGAAATAAAAAAGAAGTATCCCCACTTATTTGAAGTCAGTAACCAAATAAGTTATTCTCAACTCTAGGAATTACCCTCTAATAATTTTGGGATGAAATTATTTTTTACGGGATGAGAATGTGACAACCCTAAAAATTAAGGTTAGACAAGTTAATATATAAATAAGATTTTCATACATATAACCCATTATTTGACTAACCCTTTATAAATTATATATGTTTTGGTGTATATATATGTAGTACGTATGTATGATTGCATGCATGTATGGAATTTACGTGTGCATGTATTCATATGCATAAACTCTTGATACCAATTATTAGTTGATAAATCACCTCAACATTTTAGCCCCAAAACATACACAAAATGAATAATGATACAACCCAATAAAACACCACAATGCAAAGATAACATCAAGAAAACTTAGCATCAAAACAAAACTGAGTAAACCTCAAACACTTCAATCCTAACTTAAGCCTCAACCTTAATCATTAAAGGATTAGAACACCCAAACTACACCTTAAGCTCAGTGATTAACATCTACCAGCCCAAGGACACCTCACCACCCTACGAAGTCGCCACCTTGCATCCCAAGTTCAAGAACTTGACACCTAGTTGACTTACTCATCAAAGCTAGTATGTAGCCATCATGATTATGTCATTAATGGCAACCGTCCAATAATCCATATAAACATCACCTCTTGGCCACTTCACAACCACAACACCACCATCTCTACTCCAGCTCTCGGTTCACACACCACCATACTACCACAACTGCTTCGACCACCACCACTTTCCACACCCTTTCAAGCTCTCGGATCTTGCTCACAAGTATCATTCGTGAACACGCAGGAAACTACCGCCATCGCCATACTTCTACACCCCTCTCGGTTATCATAGCTATCAAACACCAATAACTTCAACCATTGGTGATCAAGCTCAAAGAGGATCATTCCAACCGGTTCATCAAAGAAGAAGCTATCATTAACTACCTTTCATCCTCTCCTTATGTCAAAATCAAGGTTCAAACTCCTAATCACTAACTAACTAAGTTCACAAGATATATATATGTGTTTGAACAGCACATATAACCAATCTTTTTAATTAGAACATGAAGATTCTTCACTAAACTTTACAAAACACTTCATCTTTAACCGAAAATCAGTCAAGAAGGTTTAAAATGTGAAAGTTATTGTTAACTAAGGAACTAAACAAAAAGATTATAAATAAAGGGTTGAAATTATGTGTAATCTTGATAAGTTTGGTTTATTATTTAAATTACTATGATTGTGAGAATAAAAACTATGAATATGTTAGAAATATTAAGAAGTAACATTTTGCAAACTTTGGTGCAATTATAATAATTATAGTAATTATAAAAAATATTTAAGTTATTAAAAGAAATGTATCAAAAGGAAGAACTAAGCTTGCTGAAAAGCTGGAAATAGTATATGATAATTCTTATGTCTTACAAGACCTATATAATAAATTCATGACCCAATTTGTAGTTATGATCAAGTTATAAAATTAGAAGAATTTATAATTCAAAAATCGGGAAAAATATTTAAACTATAAGATAAATCATGAAACTTTATACAAAGTATAATAATTAGATTAGAATGGTTGTATGAAATTTAGAATTTTTGGATATATTCTACTATTTTTAACAAATATTTTCAGAATAATAAAAATCATTAAAAAAATTCTATTGTGATTTAACACTTCAAAAAATTATGAAGCAGTACGCATTTTGGTATGTATGATAAATTTTGGTGAATTTTAGAAACTTGAAATTATTTTTGTTAGTTTATTAAAATATAGTAAAGATTCTAGAAAATAAACTATAAATAATTAATACATAAAATTTTGTCATGTTTTATTAGATTTTTGTATGTGTCTGTTGTAAAATTTCATGATATATGAATGAATATAACTTTTGTGTTGATTTTTATAATCTGAGATTCTGAAAATTTTAAACAAATATTATTATTTGTGAATATTTTTACATGAAATCTACCGGAGTAAAATGTGAGACTCATAGCTCCAATTTTAATTTATAAGTTTTTGTGGGAAAAACATACTGTTTTGAGATTGATGCATATGTATAAGATTTTTAGATATACTATCATTTATGTTACAACTATTAATTCAGATGTGGAACCGTTGGATAACATAGGTAGCGCTACTTAGGAAATATTTCTTGCAACAACAGGATCAGTGTTGTGATGTTATTTTATTCAATTTTTGTGATTTATATTGGCATAGTTATGAATCACCCGACTTATAAGTAAGTTTGGTTGTAAACATAGTTATAATGCATTAATATATGTATTATGTTTAATGACAAACCTATGTTTTCACCAACTTTATGTTGAATGTTATGAGTATGCTTTTTCAAGAAATTATCATGTCTAACAACATTATGTTCTCTTTTGATGTATACAATGGATGGGGTGAAGTTACGGGAAATGTTTATGTGAATCTAACTGTTAATTTGTACGATCTTAGCTTGACGGTGGATAATCATTTCCATCGTTACTGTTTTGTAGCAGTTTGATAACATGTTTTGTAATAGGATTATGTTAAATTTTGTCTACTAATGATATGATGTAATCGTAACCCTTGATAATCTAATATTATGTGATATGTTATGTTATGTTCTATTCTGTTGATGATTTAATTTTCAATCAATGCGTTTTGATCAAACTAGTCACATCCAAAATATTTTACGCTTCCGTTGGATTTGACATATACAAACATGTAACGGAAAAAGTACTAGAATAATTCAACTTAAAATTTTAATTTTACTTGCTAACGTGAAACATGCTCTTCACTTTCACTTTAAATGGTATCCTATAGTTGTAACGATTAAATCGATATAAATTCTAATAATCATTGCCACCTATGTAGGAGCTCGAGTCAATTGGTTGAGTTTCTAATTAACACATTGTATCGCCTCATAAATCGAGTTTAGAAAAACAGACTGCTATAGAATTAACCTTATACATATTATTAAATACAAGTCCAATTATTATTCTTACATGAGTATAACTCGCAGCAAATTTTATATCTTCAAAACTATATATATGAAGTCTACAAAACTATCTTTTTTCTCTTATACTGCGTCAGAAGCAACAAATGGGCAGTAGCCCATCCAACGCATACCAGCCTCACAACTGGCTTCTTTCTTAAGCCATTAAGTTCTAGTCTCCCCTTTTACACACACACACTTTATATAAAATTTTAAATGAACTCATCACTAAAGGTGATGGCTTTCATTAATTGGTATTAATATGTATGTTTAGTTGTTGCCCAAGATCTCAATGAACAACATTTGAATCACTATATTCAATACACTTACTCTTCAAATTGATAACACAATCACAATAATCGACTTCTTCATGTACATACGCGCGCGCATATATATATATATATATATACATATATATATATATATATATATATATATATATATATAGGAGGGTTCCTAAGAAAACCATGATTTAGTAGAAAACCAAAAAAACCAAACCATTGATCTATTTGATCAATGGTTGATAAACACAATGGCATTTTAGTAAATATATAAAATTAAAGTATATTATATTAATGATATAAGGGTAAACTTGAAACAAAAAATCTTAGTTTTAAAAACCACCATAAAAAATTCCTATATTCACTCTTCACTCTCCTCTCTCATAAATTATACATATAAAAATCCAAAATTTGATTTCATCTTCAATTTCTTCCTATACATGAACAATTGATTTCATATCCATTATTTGAAAAAAAAACAATAGTGAACTAATGCATCCCATATGTTAACTTGCTTACGTATACATAAACACATAAGTAAAATTGCTTACGTATAGGTAAACATATTCAAATCAAATTGCAAATCTTTTGACAAACTAAACTTGATGTCATTTACGTATAGAAACTTGTTTCGTACATGTAACCTGATGTCATATGCATAACAATAACACATATGTAGACATGGTTACGTATATATAGACATAGTTAAGTATATGTAGCCTAACTACATATACGTAACAATCACAAAAAGAAGCCTAAACTTAGGTATTAAAAAATTCGAGTTACATATATTTAACTTGATAAGTTACACAATGTAACAACATAAGTTGAGCTTCCATAGGAATGAAAAATTGTTGAGTTTCTTTATCAAACACCAAGTGTAGATTTTAAAACACTCAATGTAAGAGGTAATGTTTTTCTATTTTAAATAGATTCATATCGAGAAAATAATTTGTTAAAGAAACTAGGTAAAAAAGAATAAAAGATGATTCATAGAAGATATGAAGATGAGTTGCATATACACATAACCCAAATTGCAATTCAAACTTCATAATCTAAAAAACTAGAACTTAATACTCCAAAAAAATTAAACATGCCTCAATGAAATCGAAGAATTCCGATGAAATCGTCTTAAATCGTGATGCAATCAAACATCACAACTGATCTTTTGATGTTGACCGCCTTAAATTCTTTAAAACCAAATCAAATGATTGGTCTTTTGATGGAGATTTGACTAAAATCGTGGTGCAATAGGAATCCATGGGCAATGGATACTTCTTATTTGTTCTTTTGTTTCTACAAGATCATATGATTAAAAATAGATAATTCAATTACTAAAACAAACTGATGAGCAAATTAAGGAATTGCAACGGTGAAAGATATATACCAAAAATAAGAAGGTGGTGATTTTACTTTGAAGCCCTTTAATTAAAATATAAATAATTTATTTACAAAATTATGTGATTGGTTGAATGAGGTTTTCTTGGTTTTCTTATAACTTGTTGGTTTTCATTTGAATCCTCCTCTCTCTCTCTCTCTATATATATATATATATAACACATCACAATAATCGACTTCTTCATGTACATACGCGCGCGCACACACACACACACCACACACACACATATATATATATATATATATATATTTCTATCTTAGAACATATACACACTTGACCCCTTAACTTTATATATATAGATAATGAACGCACAACATACTTTAGGCTATTTACTTATTTGACTCATTAACTTTAAACCATGTGAAAGGAAATTATAATCTAACATTCCCCCCCCCCCCCCAATTCCTTGATCCATATCTTCAAGACCGCTTTGGTTATTCATGATTAAAGTATTCAGATAATGAAAACCAAAAATCTATTTCCTTGGAAATTTTCTTATTATCTTTAGTAACTGCCATCAAGAGAGTCGGTTGATCTTATCATGTGTAGGTTACCATTATGACTTTTCAATAGATTTTATTAAAAAAATTTATTGTTTTACTAAAAAAACTAAAATAAATGTTCTTACATAAATATTCAAATGTAAAGATTGATACAATATCTTTATAAATAATTTCTTAATCCATATATATGATAGGTACGTGTATGCGAATAAAAGATGATACTAAAGTCCATATGAATCTCCGTAATCTTGACTTGATTCTTCTTCAGAAGCGAATTTGTCATCTTCCATTAGAGATACATCTTCCGAATTATCAGGTTGGTCCATTTTTTCCTTCATTTTCTTCTTAACAGGACAGTTTCTAGAATCATGATCATTTACCATTTTATGACAAAAATTGCACAACCTTAAGCTTCTTATTTTTCTTGACTTTTGCCTTTTCCCCTGGACCAATTAGTCTTCGTTTTGTTCCACAACCTTTGTTTCTTATACTTTGTGGAGCGTTGACTTCAACATCTTTGGGTTCAGATTGTCCTACCAACTCTTCAATTACAACACCTGTGTTATGTTTAGTATGCTGAATTGGAAATTCATCCATTATTTTTTGTTTTAGTTTCTGGACATGCTTGTCAAGCCATGCTAAACGCTCTATGTCATGTCTTATCAGATCAGCACATTCCTGCATGTTTTCCAGAAACCGATGTCTAAGTATTGAATTTTTACTTTGATTCACGCCATATCGGTTGGCAATACTAAACAGTTGTTTAGGTAGAGCATCTCTTCGCAATCGATCATGCATGTATTGATCAGGGATTTTTTCAATTTTATGATGTCTAAAACACAAAAAACATGACAACACAGATAACCAATACGTGTGAATCCCATGCAAGAACATGTAATCAAGTGTTTCAGGTAATTGTAATGTTACCTATGAAATAAAAATATATGAATGAATAAAATAGTAATATTGTTCAATGAAGCATAATATAATTATTAACAAATGAAGGATAAAATTTAGACAAGTATTAACCTTGAACTCATTGATAATGTCCGATCTATTGTCTTCATGTGCAATCACATAAACATGGGATCCATCTAGTATCTCGCGATTAGATATGTAACATAACGATGTGCATTTATGTATCTCCTTTTGAACTTCTAAAAAGATGTTGCATTTGTAAATCTCAGCCGCATGACGTTCGATTGCTAAAGATGTAAGATGTTTTGGTATTGTTGTTGCAGTGCTATATTCTAGAAAACGTTGGTTATACCTTTGCCCATCCATTGCAGAGTTAAAGCATAACAAAAATTGAACAAGAGTATTAGATGCACTTGAGTTGACTTTAAAAAAGGAGTTAGAACTTTCACACCTACATGTAGTCTTCATTAAACTACACATGGGTATATCTTTAAAATAACTAGGAACCCATTGATCTCTAATAGAGAACATGTTAGTCAACCATGGGTTATCTTACAAACTGTACTCTTCCATCAGCAAATTCCATCAACGTTCAAAATTAGATGGCTTCATATAAACATTCCATACTAACTTATGTATAGATGCACGCAAATTAGTGTTGTTCAACTTGTTCCCAATAACCTGTACATCAAAAATAAAAGTGTTTACACATACGTATATTTTAATAAATAGTACATACATATATGTAACTCAATGCTATGTGTTCAAAAAGTATCCATACAAAGAAATCCGAGGTAAAAACCGTAAACATTATAGTAAAGAAATATATGAAATTTTAATTTTGATGGAAGTTTGATAGTGATATGCCACATGTACAAACGTGGATTGATTTGTCAAAGACTGCAGTGACCGCTACTTTCATTGACGCATCTTGGTCCGTAAGAATTAACATTGGTGTTTCTTGTTATGGGCTTTAACGAAACATTTCAGTAACCACGTATAAGATTCAATTGTCTCATCGTACAACAACCCGGCACCAAATGTGACACACCTTTTTTGGTGATCAACACCGGTGAATGGAACAAAAATCATATTATACCTAAAAAGAAAAAAATGGTTACACAAATTGTTTTAAATAATAGGTAAACAAATGAGACTTACTTATTTGTCTGGTAGGTTGTATCAAATGCCAAAACATCACCAAAAACTTCATAATTGACCTTCGAAACATTATCCACCCAAAAGAATGATCTAACCTCACTATCAACAACAACATATTCAAAACTAAAATTTTCTTTATACATCTTGCGTTCTTTCAGTTTATCTACAAACATTTGAGCGTCTCTTTTACCAATGTACTTGGTAATATCACGACTGAAATTTTTATAGTCCATTTTAGTACCATGCACCATATGATGGCCATCCTTTAAGGCAACTTGTAACCGATGAGCTTTGGTTGGCCCAATATTTGCCAATCGACATTTGGCAATATACTTTTGATTAACAAAATTCAACTTTCATCTTTTACGTGTCAAATCCAAATTGTCAGAATTCACTAATCCGTGGTTATGAACCTCATCGATTTCATATAACTCAAAAGCTGACGTACCTAATATAGCTCTTAGTTTTATACGTGCTCGGCAATTAGTTACTTTAAAATTTGTACGATGAATAGTTGACTTTGATGAGGAATCCAAAGTGTCAACAACTTGACCATTAGGCTTACCAGCTTTGGTACACAACATGTATATGTGAGTAATCATCCCGTCCTTTTTTTTCATTGCACCTAAACGAGTAGGATAACCAGCCTTCTCAGCTTACGCTTGATACATATTCATCACATCTTGTCATGTATCAAATTTGGTTCCTACAACAAGCTTGTAATCAGTTGGAACATTAGGAGTCCAGAATCGTGTTCCATTTGGAGATTCATATACATTGGTAGATAAAGAACCTTGACATTAAGGTAAAATGTAATAAGTCAGTACATTATTAAAAATTCAATAGAGTTGATTATTCATAATAACAGGCAAGGGGATATTATATATTAACACTTGCATACACGTAAACATTCTTAAAAAGACATAACATCATGCTATATACATATACGTAATCAAAAATTTAAAGTGGAACAAACTAATCGAACGTATTAGGTATATAAATTACCTTCATTTTCAACACATGTAAGATATATGTGTCTATCTCCACGATTCAAATTTGATGGGATAAGATTTATAGAATTGTCTAAAACGAGATTATTACTGGAATTGGTTACTAATGTCATCGATACATGTTGAAGGATTTGCTTCAACAAACTCTTTAATCTCCATCCCAATTCCATTAGGATTTGCAGAAAAAATCGATACATCCATTCTAAAATAGATAAACCCAGATTATACAAGAACAGAGTATCAGACAATCAAAATAAAAATCGTTGATAGAGACTCACCTCCTTCGTATATATGATAGTTTAATTCGATTACCAATCTGAAGAAAAACATACGAATGACACAGATGCAAAACTTGTAACTGATGAATTTATCAAAACAACGATCCCATAAAATGTGCTAATTTAGTTCGCTTGTAATCAATTGAAACAGATAATAAATAGGGATTTTATATTAATTAAAAATAAATACTAACAAAATTACATAATACCCTTTAAAAATAATAAATCTGATTAATTAAAGAAAAATTCTGATTGGATGAATTTGGTTTTCTTGGTTTTCATAAAATTTGTTAGTTTTCTTACGAACCCTTCTCTCTCTATACACACACACACACACACACACATATATCTATCTTAGAACATATACACACTTGACCCCTTAACTTTATATATATAGATAATGAACGCAGAACATACTTTAGGCTATTTACTTATGTGATTCATTAACTTTAAACCATGTGGAAGGAAATTATAATCTAACATTTACCCCCTAATTCCTTAATCCATATCTTCAATGTCTTCATCTTTGATATCTTCATTAACGAATATAATGTAGAAGATACTTGTGTTTAAACTTCGGTTTCCTAACCATCCTTTGCTTGATTTCCAAATCAAACTTTGTCTTGAACATGAACACATTCTTTCATGTTTACTTTAACACACCCAACTCCATTTTCTTGAATCTTCACTGGTATGTCTCTAACCGTTTCTTGTTTCTTTCTTTTTGTAACTTGATTTAGCATCTTCGACAATCTTGTTTCCTTGTGTTAATGCATCGTTGATGATGTATGTTGATACTGCATGCATCTTCTATGTTCTTTGTATTCTCCTATAACATGACTCTTTTCAGCGATTAAACAAGACCGCTCTGGTTATTCATGATTAAAGTATTCAGATAATGAAAACCAAAAATCTGTTTCCTTTGGAAATTTTTTATATCTTTAGTAACTGCCATCAAGAGAGTCGGTTGATCTTATTATGTGTAGGTTACCATTAATGACTTTTTAATAGATTTTACTAAAAAATATAACTTTGCTAAACCTGAATCTTGAAGTAAATTGCTTTTTCCCCGAGAACGTTAAAAAGCCAAAACCTTTAATTTTGTTAAATTGATTATTTTTCAATTCAATAATCAAGCAATTTACTTTTTAATGTTTAGTATTTTTAAGGTAATCATTGATAACACTTTCCTGTAATTCCTTGTGGATCCGACACCCTTCATATCATTTACTATTAAGGGTGGTTAAGCACTTTTTAATTAATATTTTTGATCAACCACATGACAGCGATAAGAAGTTTATTGACTTTAAGTGTTCATCTTGATCACTTGTGTGTTCAATCACACCATGCGATTCATTCCGTGTATATCGTACGAGATCAATCTAATTGTGAAATCTTGAAATTTACAAACGCAATAATTGTTCGCTCGAAATTAAATGAGACATCATGCGATATGTATAGAAATGTCTATCTTGTCTTTATATAAAGGCGGAAGTCTAAATGTTTTATGTTAAACAATAACCATTTGAAAACCAAGTATAGAATGGGAAAATATTGTTATGCATTTTATAACAATATTCCCAAAAAGTATTTTGGGGGTTGCTGGCATTTAGGGAGATATATCCTTCTATGAAAATGACGATGAAAATATACACAAATGAAATTATATCAAGACATGAAGTCTGTATATCAACTGTTGTTGACCATGTCACTAAAAACATGTAGGTGTACTATGTTAAAATTTGAAACTAAAATCATGCTTGTATATTGTGGGAGAAGACCAAGTGTCTAACCCGGAAAATTCAAATTCAACTAAGAAAAGGGAATCCATTGACATTGATAAATACAATGATGCACTTAGTTATGATTTCTCAACTATAAATTCTTTTTTACAAATAATTACATTAAGATAAAATTTATTGAACTTTATAAATTTGCAAATAGGTAAGGATGCTCTTATATATGACATTACATTGATATGAAAAATAAACTACAAAACATCTAAAATAAAACAGATATGGCTACACCCCGCTCAAAACCTTTATTTCTTCTCGTCAATGTTTAGGGTACATGTATCGAGGTAGTCGTGGCTTAACAACTGCTACAAGTGGTTTCGCGAAGCAAATATTATCATGATTTTCAAAAAGATCAACGTCTTGCTTATCACATGGAGCCTCCCATGTGAACCCCTGAACCATCCTTGCTAACAACATTGTAATCATGTTTGTGCCCAACGTCGTTCCCGGACAACCACGTTTTCCGGTGCTAAATGAGATTAACCTCAGATTAGTATCAGAAAGAACCACTTGTTTACCTTCCCCACCTAGATGTCGATTTGGATCAAACCGTAATGGTTCCAACCATACATTTGGATTCCTTCCGAGCCCATATCGACTTAGGAGAACATGGCTACCCTTAGGTATGAAGTAACCAGCAACTGTAGTGTCGACTGTTGAAACATGGGGTGGAACAAAAGGTACAAATGGGTGTAATCTAAAGGTTTCCTTGACACATGCTTTTAAGTAATTGAGTTGGGGTATGTCCTGCTCTCCCACTAGCCGATCATGGCCTACTACATGATCCAACTCCTTTACAGCTCTTTTTAGTATCATAGGCTCATTCATCATCTCATTAATCACCCATTCTACTGCGTTAGATGCATTATCAATCGTAGCAAATATATTTCCTGTAATGAGATAAGACGCATATAACTTTAGAGAAGCACAATCATGCAAACAATATTGAAAAAGTCAAAAACATTGTTAACATTATTACCGGTTTCTAAGGGATTAATGTGCATGTAATTATAGAGATAAATGACGAGAAACTTACAATAATTTGGGCTTTAATCTCCTCCGGTGTAAGTTTAGGATTTTCAAGATTAATAAGAACATCAAGCAGATCACATTTTTCCTTTCTTGATCCGTTGTTCCACATTTGAATTCGTTCATCAACAAATGGATCCTGATACTTTCGAACTATAGCAATTGCACTCCTAGTGTTCTTTTCATGGCCATCAAAGTCAGCCTTCCCTCTTAACCATGGAAAATAATCAGTGATGCAAAATGCGAAAAGATGCTTCAGGATGGTAAAGTATGCAGCAACATGCTCAATTTCTTCTTCACCAGGCCCTCCGTCTTCCATTCCTTGCCCAACGAGCCTTTTCCCGTAAATAATATTCCTCAGCATGTTGGCAACGGAATGTTGGCTTAAAGTTGAATGTTTATTAATGCGCCACCAACAAATGCATCTTGTTTCTCTATTTGTTTATATAGGTACCTAAGCAATTGATCAGCTTCTTCATCACGTTTGGGTTGGAGCAATTTGTGTATTGGTGATGAAAGAAGCTCCCAATATACAACTCTTTGCATCTTCTTTGATTGTTCTCCAAAAGGGGACAGGCCTGCCGTGAGATATCCATCACTTATCAGATTAGCGGATAAGAAATCAGGCCTTGATATGAATATGTCATCTTGTTTCTTGAGGAACTCACATGCTATGTCTGGGGATGAAACTGCAATCACATGGGTTGATGGTCCGAGACGGATGCAAAGGATCGGGGTGTGATAATGGTCCATGAGCTTATGGATCCACTGGGAAGTCGGTTTGTTTAGAAGCATCTGGATGGTGCATCCGATGAATGGTAAAGGGGTTGGACCAGGTGGTAATGAATGTAGGTTCCTTGAAGATTTCTTGTTTAGAAACCTGCGAACAAATATGAATATGATGACAACCACAATAATGGTTACGTACATCATTTGTGAAGATGATGATACAAGATGTTGAAAATGCGAATTCACAAAGGCTTCAAGGGAGGTTTTAAGTAATGCAGAAGTAGTAGTGAACAATGAGGACATATCATTTTGGTGGTTACGATTTTCTTTATATATGGAATTACTGGCAAAATGTAAACACCCATTTTGGTGGTTACGACTTCAATAAATAAAGTTGCAGGCCTTCAAGATCCAACGTCATATATAGTGTTTTTGAGACCGGATCGGCCCGGCCGATCCGACCAGTTCGACCAGGAATTGGTCCGGTGTCCGGTCTGGTCTGGTATGATTTGTTTTTTAGTGGTCGGTTCGTCCTGAACTGCTGATTGGACTGAAAAACCGGACCGCTTCGGACCAGTTTTAGTTTTATTTTTTAGTGGGTAAAAGCGGGTTGTTAAACCATAAATTAGTAAGTCGGATATACAAATATAGTTAAGTTTTATATATAACTATAATATATATATATATATATATATATATATATATATATATAAATCATATATAAATTACTTATATTGAAATATATATATATATATAATTAAAATATAGTTAAACCGTTGGACATCGGATCGATTCTTGGTCGAACTGGTCGATCGGCCGGGTCGGTCCGGTCTGGTATGATTCGTTTTTTAGTGGTCCAACCGCCGGTTCGTCCCGAACCGCTGGTCGGACTGAAAAACCAGATGGGTTTGGACCAGTTTTGTTTTTTTTAATGGATAAAACGAGGTGTTAAACCATAAATAGTACGTCGGATATACAATATAGTTAAGTTTTATATATAACTATAAAATATATATATAAATCATATATAAATTACTTATATTTAATTACATATATAAATATAATTAAAATATAGTTATATCCGATCCAACCGGTCCGACGGTCCGACCATCAAACTAGTAAAACGTCCGGTTCGACATCCGATCCGGTTCTGAAAACATTAGTCAGATAAATAATCATGGAATAAAATACATATTAGGAAAAATCCTAGGCAAAAGCGTGCGACTAAAATTAGGAAAGGGAAATGGGCAGAATGGTTATGACGGATGTTGCGCCGTTTCGGTACCAATGAAAACTAGTCAAAGTGATTAACGTGTGTATCTAACCTTAGGATATCAAGGCTATGACATAGTTTTCTCAATCACATTTTCTCTTGTGGGGTCGGAGTACATATGGATAGATAGACACAATTCATATTTTTTGAAATAGGGTCATGTATTTATCGTTAAATTACGATTGTTACAGTGCAATAGATTTAGCTGGTTTTCCATCCATGTCAGTAATACGTTGTACAACAATAAATAAAAATAATTTATAAAACCTTTTTTGTCGGAGCTTGTGACGTTTTTTTCTTCGTTAAATAAAGAATATCCATCTTTTGGAAGTTTGGAGAAGGAGACGTGGACTAATCCGACGGCTATATAGAGAACAAAAGAAATCTTTATTTTTTCTTAAAGCAGAATGATGTTTTAATTTAATCTGACCGGAATTAATTACTAATAACTCAATTAAGTTAAAAAAATATGCCACTTATAGAAAACCATTTATTAATTTTAATATTTAACCACTATAAAAACATGTTCTGAAATTTATACATGTTTGTGCTTTTAAACCATGGTCAAACAATGCTTGGTTAATAGCCTTCCAAAAAAAAAAATTAACAATGCTTTGTTTATGCATATGCTAAACCATGCTCCAAGCCAACATTTTTAGAACAATTCCTGTTGGACCAAAAGAACCAATGAGCCTGATCAGAGAACCTCTAAGTCCCACAGGACATCACAACAGCTGAAGAAGACCTGATCAGCTGTTCTACAAAGTCTGAAGAATACAACTGCTGAAGTATTTCTGAAGTACTGAAGACAAAGACTGAGACAACAGCTGAAGATCTAAAGTCTGAAGACTTCAACAAGTACTGAAGACAAAGACTGAAGATCAACAGCTGAAAGACAAAGTCTAATGGTCAAGTACTGAAGACATCAGCTGATGTAACAGCTGATGACAACAGCTGAAGAGGCTTCTTCAGTTGTTGTGATGTTTTTCTTCATCAGTAGTTTTCTTTTCCTTTCAGTAGTTTGTTTACTTTTCAGTAGTTTTGTTTCCTTTTCAGTACTTGTAAACAACTGAAGAGGTTGTTCTTCAGTTGTTGTAGTATCAGTAGTTTTATGTTTTTCAGTAGTTGTAAATAAGATGTTTAACACTATTTGAACATTTGTAAGAGATGTCAGTTGTTGACATCTTCAGTAGTTGTTAAACATCAGTAGTTATAAAACGGTTACATGTCACTTTCAAGTGACATCAGCCTACGTCACTCTTTCCTTTATAAGAAGGATGACTCACCTGTTATCGTGCCTTTGAGGCCGACAATCTTAATGCAATATTCCTTTGTCTGATATTTCTCTCTCTATAACAAAATTCCTTTATCGCTTTATATCGAATGTTCTTGCTTGAATTGTCTAATTCTGAGCTATTCCGCTGCTATATCTGTTCAATCGATTAAACCAGAGGCTGAGATCCTAACAAATGGTATCAGAGCTGGTTAATCATTGATCGATCTAACATTGATCATTGAAACTGTTCAATCGCTCTAAGTTTGATCGAATTAGCAAATTCGCAAGGATCTGTTATAGAGATTGAGAGTGTATCGCTTCTGGCCGTTTTATTGAGGTTTTGTGTGGTTCTGAGCTAAATTTATTGTGATTTTACTTGAATCTGTCTGATTTTCCACAATGACTACTTCTTCGAATGATCCTTTCAATACTGATCCTCTACCAAGCCTCCGATCTTGGTGAGGAATGAGTATAACATTGGCAAAGAAGATTGCTCCATCACCTGTCTGTCCATAGCTCAGGTTGTTGGACATCTGTGGTACATGGACCACATAAGCCAATGGTGAATGATCCGGAAACAAACCAGTTGGTTCCAAAGAAGAAGGAGCAATACTCTGATGAGGACAAGAAGTTGTTTGAAAAATGCAAAAGCCCATGGAATTTTGGCTATGGCTATTCCTAATGAGATTTACTCTGGCTTCTGCATTGTGAGTCTGCTCATGACCTCTGGAAAGCCATCAAAGAACAATTTGGTGGTACTGATGAGGTTTTAGCAAACAACAGGGAAATCCTCGCCCAACAATATGAGACTTTCTCTCATAGAAAGGGTGAGACTCTGACTCACAATTTGAGCGGTTTTCATGTTTAATCTCTGAATTGAAAATGGTTAAACATGAATATACCAGGAGTCAGATGAACCATAGATTCCTAAGATCACTGCCTGAGAGATGGAACACATATACCATTGTTCTACGCTCAAATGCTGATGTTGATCGCCTATCTCTCACCCAACTTCATGGGAAACCTGCTTACATTCGAGAGAGAGATAGAGCAGAAAAGGAATTGGCTTCATCTGGCAAGCTCACTGAGGATTTTGTCCAAGGGAACATGCCCTGATTGGACATCAAGAGTCAAATATGCGTCATCTGAAAGCCAGTATGATGAGCATATTGATTTCTCTACAAACACTTCTGAGCCTGCCTTTGTGAGTGTTGATAGTTATCTTCTGGTAGTAATAGTGACAATCTATGTTTCATCATGGATGATCTCAAGGGGATTGCTGATGATGACTTAGAAAGATGGATATTTTGAGCCAAATGGCCTTGATAAATATCAGATCTCAGAAGTTCTACAAAAAACTGGAAGGAATTCCTAGGACTCTCTGGCAAAACCAAAGTTGGTTTTGACAAGAGTAAGTTGAAGTGCCATAAATGCCACAGGCTTGGACACTTTGCAAGAGAATGTAGATCATCTGGATCTAACTCTCCTGCCCTTTTGTGACTTACCCTGGCAATAGTCATCAAAACGAGGGCAACAACCTGTCAATTCTGGTTATCATCATCAACCACAATCTCCTGCATATTTTGTTCCACAGGGGCCAATGCCATATCCATACCCCTGCTATTACTGCCACAACCAGCCAGGTTCAAGCACCACTGCTCAGCAACCACATGCACTCCCTGAGCCTCAACCATCCCAATCTCATCAACCTAATCAACTTCAACAACACAGCTTCTTCACACCAGGAGTTGTTGACTGGAGCAGTTTACCGGATGATGTGTCTGGTAATGAACAACTGTTCTCAGGTGCTGGTCAACATGGTGGTGAGAATCCTTTTGGAAATCTAGCTCTCATGGCTTTGGAATCCTCTGATGGATCATCCTCAAGTACCTCTTCAACACAGGTATCACAGGTATCCTCTGAGGCTAAGGCCAAATTAGTTTCTGAAACTTGCATAGCAGCATTTGCCTCTATTAGAGAAGCAAATGTGGCTTTAATCAATAAAAATGTAGAGCTAGAACAAATAATTTCCAAGAATAAAGCTGAGTTTGAGTCTGTGCTGAAAGAGAAAACTGATGAGATTTATAAATTAAAATGCCAATCTCTGATGATAAGGCTAGGAGGATGTACTCTTAGAGAAGTACAAAGACCTCAAAGATACTCTTGCTGTCACCCAAGTAGAGTGTGATCGATGGGTACAATCTTGCAAGGGCTTTGAAATGCTTCTTAGTAAGCAAACAGCTTCCAATGTGAAGTTTGGAATTGGTTATAATCACACTGCTCCTCTACAGATTTTGCTTCAAGAGCAGGAGTAGAATTTGATGGAGAAAGTAATGACCAATCCACCTCATCATGTGATTCACTACTTGATAAAGCACCATCAGTAGTTGAAGTCAGTAGTAATCCCTCTGTGAACCTATCAGCTGTATTGATGGTTCAACTGCTGACACTCACATGATCAATGTGTTGATCAACCCAAGTGTTATCCCTAGAAGTACTGAGAGTACTGGAGAGCAGGGGATAACATCTGGAGTTCAAATCCCAATGACTGACAGCACTGAAGAGAAGAAAACTGTCAGTAGGAAGGATTTGAAGCCTACTAAGGGAGTTGACAAGAAGGCAAAAAGTGCTTCTAAACTGCTGAAGAGCAAGTCTTCAGTAGTTTCATCTCCTTCAGTTGATGATCAACAGACGATGAAGAAGAAACCATGTGAAATATGTGGTCTATTCAATCATCTCACAGATGATTGTTGGTACAAAAAGGGATCCAAACTCAAACAAAAGGAGAAAATTAAAGAAAACTTGGCTAAAATGAAAACTGAGTTTGAGTCCAAGTTTTACCAGCAGCATCAAATCCTGTTACTCCTATGTCCAAAAAGAAATCTAAAAGGGAAGGAGTGCAACAGGCAACAGCTGAGGTTGCTCAAAAAAGATGGTGCAACACAAGAACTCATCATCAAACACCAATACCAATGTGTCCGAAGAGCTGAAAGCTCTTTCCCAGAATCAGACACAGCTGGTAATGATGGTTCACATCTGTTGGGAAGAGTTACCCACTTGATGGCCCTGTGTTGAAACCCTAGAAAAGGAGATCCAAGCCAAAGGATTCCTCTTCTACACCATCTCCTTCACCTCAAGCTGTTGTGTCCAATAACCTGTTAGTTTACCATCTATTGATGAGACCAGGCCCAAAACCAAAAAGGTTTGGGTCTCCAAAACTAACTGATTATTTATTATGCAGGTTTCTTCAACATGCCAAGTAGCATCTGGTATGTAGACAGTGGGGGATCTATGCATATGACTGGGAACAACTCAC
The DNA here is from genome assembly GCA_025506515.1 of Flaveria trinervia. Classification (NCBI taxonomy): domain Eukaryota; kingdom Viridiplantae; phylum Streptophyta; class Magnoliopsida; order Asterales; family Asteraceae; genus Flaveria; species Flaveria trinervia. The sequence goes on along the minus strand of CM046443.1, from coordinate 15,667,091 downwards.
TTCTTAATGACTACTCTCCAGGAAGGAAGGTTTTTGTTTCCTTTGGCAATGATGCAAGAGGTTACATCATCGGGAAGGGCTTTGTTCCAATGGGAAATAAAGTTTGATGATGTCAACCAGTGGAAAATCTCAAGTATAACCTCTTGAGTGTCAGTCAATTGTGTGACAAAGGCCATGTTGCCCTTTTCACAAGCCAGAACTGCAGGATTCTGTCATCCAAAGTTCTGAGTTTGATTGCCAAGGTATTGGATGCTCACTCTCCTGAAGGCCAACAGGACAGGAAGAGTGTATGCCTTAGATCTTTCCAAGAAATAGATCTCAAAGGCCATCCTTGCCTATTTTCCAAGGCCTCTCCTCAAGAATCTAATCTATGGCATAGAAGGAGGGACATGTTAACTTCAAGAACATGAATCAGCTGATACACCATAGTTTAGTAAGGGGAATGCCTACGAAGGAGTTCAAGTGTGAAAACAACTGCACTGCTTGTTTGAAAGGAAAACAACACGAGTTTCTTTCCCACCTATTGAAGAACCAAAGTCCACTGCCTGCTTACAACTTCTTCACATGGATCTCTTTGGTCCTGTGAGAGTGATGAGCATGGCAAAGAAGAAATACTGTCTGGTAAATTGGGATGATTACTCCAGATTGTATGGACTTTCTTTCTACATTCAAAGGATGAGGCTGCACAGAAGATCATAAACTTTGTGTTGTATGCTGAGAAGCAGTATTCCCTCTCAGTCAAGTGTATTAGAAGTGACAATGGAACAGAATTCAGGAACAATACACTTGATGAGTTCTACCTTTCCAAGGGAATAAAGAGAGTTTAGTATTTCAAGAACTCCTGAACAGAATGGAGTTGTGGAGAGAAAGAACAGGACCCTCATTGAAGCTGCAAGGTCTATGTTGGCTGATTCTGGACTGCCATTGACCTTTTGGGCTGAAGCTGTCAACACAGCATGCTATGTGCAGAATAGAGTGCTAATAAATCAGAGGTTGATGAAGACTCCATATGAAGTTCTACATCATTTGGCCCCTCTCATTTCATTCTTTAGAGCATTTGGGTGTCCCTGTTTCATTCTCAACACAAAGGATCAGCTCCAGAAATTTGATCCTAAGTGGATGCAGGGTACTTTGTTGGTTATCATCAAACTTGCAAGGCATACAGAGTCTTCAACTGCAGAACAAAGATGGTTGAAGAGACTCTACATGTCAAGTTCAATGAATCTCCAAAGGACAAGATTCCACAAAGCCCTGTGGAGCTCTTTGATTTGGACATACTGCAATATGTTCCTTATCAATCTCCTGCTGTTGCTCCTGTCAACAGTCACCACCTGGTGTTACTACTGAAGATGATGATGATAGTAGTAATCACTCTTCAGGTTTAGTGACCAACTGCCTGTTCCTCTAAACCTGACGCTCCTGTAGCTCCAGTAGCACCATCCACAACAAATGCTGATGAGATTTCTACATCCTCAACTTCATTTGAGTTGCCACCATCTTCATGGTTTCAAGAATCTGCATCAACATCTGCTGCTGCTGAAGGTCCTACAAACACTTGCACAGATTTGATTGTTTACCAAGAGCTGAAAAAAATCACCAATGTCTCAAATCCTTGGTGATATCAATGCTGGTGTTTCAACCAGAAGCCAGTTGTCCAATTTCTGCTTCTATGCTCTCTTCATCAGTCAGCTAGAGCCAAAGAACTATCATGTAGCTTTGAGAGACAATGGATGGGTGAAGCCATGCAGCTTGAGCTTCTTCAGTTCAAAAAACAGCAAGTGTGGGAGCTTGTTCCTCTACCCCCAGGTAAGTGTGCAATAGGCACTAATGGGTGTTTAGGATAAAACATGAAAATGGGCTAATTGTTAAGAACAAGGCCAGACTGGTTGTGCAGGGGTTTGCACAAGAAGAAGGTATTGATTATGATGAAACCTTGCCCTGTAGCCAGACTGGAGGCAATTAGATTGTTTTTAGCCTATGCTGCACTCCACAATCTTAAAGTTTTTCAAATGGATGTCAAAAGTGCTTTTCTATATGGTACAACAAAAGAAGAAGTTATGTGTGTCAACCACCAGGCTTTGAGGATAATAAGCACCCAGAATGGGTATATAAGCTTGATAAAGCTCTTTATGGGTTGAAACAAGCACCTAGAGCCTGGTATGAGACCTTATCAAACTTTCTTCTACAGAATAATTTCACTAGAGGCTCCATAGATAAAACTTTATTTATTAAGAAGGTGGATCAGCATAAGCTACTTGTTCAAATTTATGTTGATGATATTATATTTCATCCTCTGATCCCAAATTGTGTGAGGAATTCCAAAACTTAATGCAACAGAAGTTTGAAATGAGTGCAATGGGGAATTATAGTTCTTTCTAGGTTTGCAAATCAAACAAAAGCTGATGGAATTTTTATTCATCAGTCTAAATACACAAAAGATCTTTTGAATAAGTTTGATTTACAAAACTGTAAACCCTGTTCTACTCCCATGTGCAACACCAACAATGGATGTTGATCAGAAAGGTAAAGATGTTGATGAAACTCTTTACAGATGTTATGATTGGTTCCTTGATGTATTTAACAGCTTCTAGACCAGATATTATGTTTGCTACATGTGTTTGTGCTAGATTTCAGGCTACACCTAAGGAGTCTCATCTGATTGCAGTCAAGAGAATCTTTAGATATCTGCAAGGTACACAATCTCTAGGCTTATGGTATTCCACTGGACATTCTTGCAAATTAGTTGCTTTCTCTGATAGTGACTATGCAGGGTGTAAGTAAGTGACCAGGAAATCAACTTCTGGTGGATGTCAATTCCTAGGCAACTGTTTGATTCTTGGCAGAGTAAGAAACAAACATCTGTTGCTACATCAACTGCTGAAGCCGAGTACATTGCTCCGCAAGTTGTACATCCCAAATACTCTGGCTTCAGAATCAACTTTGGATTATGGCATTACAGAGACTAAGACTCCATTTAATGGATAGTGCTTCAGCTCTTTGCATTGTCAAAAATCCAGTCCAGCACTCTAGAACCAAACATATAGAAATTAGACATCATTTTATAAGAGATTGTTTTGAAAAGGGTCTAATTAATCCTATGTTTGTGCCTAGTGCTGATGAGCTTGCAGACATTTTTACTAAGCCTTTGGATAGTTCAACTTTCCACAACCTGGTGTTAAGGCTGGTATGCTGCAGCTAGAATAAGTGACAACTACTGATGATCTCAGTAATTACTGATGATCATTGGTAACCATGTCACATATAAGTACTGATGAGGTTATTTTACCTCAGTAGTTTTTATAACTACTGAAGGCTAAATGCTTTAAGTACTGTACTTTATCTGTTCTAAACTACTGATGTTTACAACTACTGAAATCAGTAGAAACAGATAAGTACTGATGTCCTATGAAACAACTGAAAACAGCAAAAAGGCTGATGAGTAAGTGTTGAGGACAGTATGAAACAGCTGAAAGGCTTTGAATTGACGACAACTACTGATGAGTACTCTCTCTTCAGTAGTTCACAAACTGCTGTTTTTCTTCTAAACAACTGAAGCAATACCATGTCTTCAGTAGTTTCACAACTACTGATGACTAACACCAAGTCTTCAGTTGTTTACAACACTGATGGCACAACCAGGGTCTTCAGTAGTTCACAACTACTGATGACTACTACCAAGTCCTCAGTTGTTTCAACATCTGAAGTCCAACTTGTCTTCAGTAGTTTTTAAAACTACTGATGCCTAAATCAGAGACTTCAGTTGTTTCAACGTCTGATTGTAAACACCATGTCTTCAGTTGTTTTATAACTGCTGACCACACAATACCATCAGTCGTTTCAAACTCTGAAAGTTAATACCACGTCATCAGTTGTTTCAAATATGATGACTAACACCAAAACCTTCAGTCGTTTCAGAACCCGTACCCTATATATACCTGATCCCTCTTTCAGAGTTTTTCATTCTTTCACGACCTAAAATTTCAAAAGCTCTGAAACTCTTTCACCTTCATTAATGGCGACCAGCAACTCAGCCTCGACACAACTGTGTCGCGTACCTCACTAAATCGCCCTTCTGGACCAAATTCGATAATGCTATAGATCTTATGGTCCAATCACCACTGAAAACGGCCTTCCTCCTAAATCCAATCATTTATGCCGATTCGCTACATCAGTTTTGGACGAATGCAACTGTTAATGGAGAATCTATCCATTCGTCCATCAACTCTCATAAGGTGGTCATCTCTACTGCTACCATCCGCCAGATATTACTTTTAGATGATGCTGCCTACCCGTTGGATATCCTAAGCGCCAACTTGATCTTTCATTTGGACAACATGGATACAAGGCGATCTTAGTGCTTCGACCATCCTGAAGAAACATTTTCCAGATGCTGAACGCTTGATTTTTCATATGGTAAATGTTTGCCTGGCCTCGAAGACTTCTTCTTGGGATCAACTGTCTTCCAGATGGCAACAGGTAATGTTCTCTATCCTTGAACAAGAACCACTAAACTTTTCTGAAATAATTTTTCTTGAAATCAAGGATATGGCCACAAAACCACTTTCTAACCGTTGGATACTATATCCTCGGTTTATAATGGCCATAATAGAGAATCAGCTTCATGCTGAGGGACTAGTTGGTTTGGGAGTCCCTGCTTTGGTGTATTGCCGGAGGTATACTCCCGACACAACACTGACCCAACTCTTTAAAAAGGCTGCCAAGCTGCGAAAACCCACGCAGCTGGAACCCACAGCCTCCACTTCCACATCCAAAGTCCCCTCCAAACCCACAAAGAAGAAGCCTAAGAAGGCTACTCAGGGAGTTGAGTCCCCTGAGGATGCTCCTGCAGCACCAAAGTAGGTTATCTACTGGAAATAACCCCCCAGTAGTAGAGACTATGACTCCACCAACCGAAGCCGCTCAGGTTTCCTCTCAAAAGGAACCTGATGCAACCATTCAAAGGGAAGCCACACTGCTGGGATCCTCCTCACTTGAGGGGATTACCATTGAAGAGCACCACTCGTCCCGGGTGTGCACACTGCTTCCACAACCTCTCCTGATGCAACCGCCCCTCAAAGCCCTACATAATTGTTGCAAAAGTGCTGATGCAGTTGCATTCCTCACCCCCCACCCAGACACCAATCACTACTAGGATAACCTCAACATCTGAGGGGGAGGATCACAATGCTTCTGTCAACCCACAGCACAGGGGTTATCATGTTCCATCTTCTAGTGTAGACAAGGAGGTGCGAACTTCTGGTGAGGCTGCCACTGCCTCTGACTCAGCAAATGATCAGGGTGCAGTTGGTAACATCTCTAAGACCTCACCAGCGGCAACAGCTGATGAAGGACATAGTCCTGAGGCTGGAAGTCCCCAGAACCAAGAACAAGGGGCACATGCTATACTGATCTACACTCAAGGCATGTTCATCCTGACTCTGTCAGGAGGTCAGGTGATTCAGTATCAACTGATGATGACTGAGCTTCTTCTATGATGTAGTTGCTCAAAACACCATCCTAGAGGATGAGGTTAGCAGACTCAAAGAGCTGCTAGCCAAGATGTCTCAGGATGAAAGTCCATCTGCCACCACAATACACCCACAGATGGCACCTTCTTCTGAAGGTCCCCTAAACACAGAGCCAATATATACTTCCAAGCCACCAGCCTCTGCTTTTGGCACTGATTCTCAGGAACAGAACCATCCTGATCAATCAGTTGCTACCTTCAAAAATCCCTACCTCTCATCACTCCCATGATCACAGATATAGTGATCAAAGCCATTGATGAGAGGCTTCCTACAATAATACAACCCCTGGTGGAGGAGTTGGTGACCAAATCACTTTCTACTGCTCAAACCCTTGCACCCAATGCAACCAAAAAGGGGGAGAGTCAGTCAGTTAAAGGAAAAAGGAAGAGGACAGATGGGGAGAAGGAGAAAGAATCAGAGAAAGAGAAGGTAAATGAGAAGGAGAGAGAGGAGAGTGAGAAGAGAGCTGAAGTGAAGAAAGTCAAAAAGACTTTCATGTCACATATCAAAAGAGGAAAGGAGAGTCTGAGAAGGAGAAGGAGCTGAATGATATGGTGAAAGAAGCTGATGCCAACCATAACCGTTCAATGGATAAAATCATTGATCAGTATATAGGCAGGGTTTCACATCCAACAACTAGACTCCGAGATCAGAAGGATGGAGACAGAGGAGATCAACTCAAGATGGGCTAGTTATGATGCCTTAGAAAGAGAAAGGCTGGAGATAATGATTAGATTTATAGCCAATACTTGGGAAGATCTCTGATAGAAATAAGGGCCTGGACCAGGGACAACATCTTGGCAATAACCCCAAGATTTGTTCGTCTGAAGCATACTCCAAAGGTTTAGTGATTGAGGCATTGAATGAAGCTGGGGTTGGGAACCGAAAAGAACTGACAAAATTTACTAAAGCCTCCCTTACAGCCAAAATCTAAAACAGTCTGAAAAGCCTCTATCCTCAAAATCACTACCTCCACAACCCACTAAAACAACCCCTTTACCCTCTAAACCAACCATCCACCCACAAAACCAAATCCTTTACCCCCAAAACCCACTGCCAGTGATGTACCTAGACAAAAGAAAAGAAAGGTACAAGGCTGATGAAGAAGAAGAGAGGAGGATGAAGACAGACTGCCACTCTCTGCAGTTATCACTTTGCCTAAGGCTAAACCAATGTCCATCACTCCTCCTCTCAAATGCATGATGTGATGATAAAGATTGAAGAGGAACAGATGCAAAGACATGATGAGGAAATGCTGAAAAGCATTGACAAAGCATATGCCACATCCTCTTCAATGATTAGCATGAAGAAAGAAGTATTAAGATTGTACACCCTTGCTAATACCTTTCAATACCAAAGGGAAAAAGTAAGGATATGGCCTGATCCTAGGGTGGCACACCGGATTGTCAGAAAGAAATTCCTTCAAAACAAGGGCCAAGTGAAGAGGGTTGTCGACGAAGACATCACTGTGGTTCTTGTAGTGTCCCCTTGGGAAATCGTAGAAGAGTTCAAGAAAGCCTATGAAGCCAAACAACCACCTCAAAAGATGTTGGAGAACAAAATCATAAGAAGGGATTGGTTTACAAAAGACTTGAAAACTTCAAACAAGATGAGCTCAACCTGCTCTTAGAAGGGACTCATCCAGATGAGTTTGCTTACAGACAAATAACCACGGTTGAGCTCAAGAATGGAAAACAGGCTAAGTAAATCTGAAGTGTATGGCCGAGAGGTTTGTTTGATGGTGTGCCCGAGGTGCTGACAATGGATGAGCAGATCATGTTTCTAAGGGCTTACACCAGGGAATCATATAGGTGATACACGGGAAGTAGATCTCATGGTTGGGGTAACAGCTCAGTGTCCAAGTCCCCAATACAGAGCTCCCACCATATCATGCAAAACAGATCATCAGAGACTTCTTCCCAGGCCGGTGCTGAAAAAGGGTCACTTCTCATCTGATCAAGAGGTTAAAAAGACCAATCTATCTGCCAAAATAAGTGGGACTCGTCAATAACTTAGAGGTTTTGGCTGCATTGGTTCAGGGGGAGTTTGTTGGACCAAAAGAAACCAATGAGCCTGATCAGAGAAACCTCTAAGTCCCACAGGACATCACAACACTGAAGAAGACCTGATCAGCTGTTCTACAAAGTCTGAAGAATACAACTGCTGAAGTATTTCTGAAGTACTGAAGACAAGACTGAGACAACAGCTGAAGATCTAAAGTCTGAAGACTTCAACAAGTACTAAAGACAAAGACTGAAGATCAACAGCTGAAAGACAAAGTCTGATGGTCAAGTACTGAAGACATCAGCTGATGTTAACAGCTGATGACAACAGCTGAAGAGGGCTTCTTCAGTTGTTGTGATGGTTTTTCTTCATCAGTAGTTTTCTTTTCCTTTCAGTAGTTTGTTTACTTTTCAGTAGTTTTGTTTCCTTTTCAGTACTTGTAAACAACTGAAGAGGTTGTTCTTCAGTTGTTGTAGTATCAGTAGTTTTATGTTTTTCAGTAGTTGTAAATAAGATGTTTAACACTTAGGAACATTTGTAAGAAGATGTCAGTTGTTGACATCTTCAGTAGTTGTTAAACATCAGTAGTTATAAAACGGTTACATGTCACTTTCAAGTGACATCAGCCTACGTCACTCTTTCTTTATAAGGGATGATACCCCTGTTATCGTGCCTTTGAGGCCGACAATCTTAATGCAATATTCCTTTTGTCTGATATTTCTCTCTATAACAAAATTCCTTTATCGCTTTATATCGAATGTTCTTGCTTGAATTTGTCTAATTCTGAGCTATTCCGCTGCTATATCTGTTCAATCGATTAAACCTAGAGGCGTGAGATCCTAACAATTCCTAAACCTCTGTTTTCAACAATATAAAAAATCAGATTTTCAACATTTCAAAATATTAATTACTAATTATACTAAATTCATGTATTGCATATATTAAATAGATAAATTATAAAATTAAATAAATTTTATTAATAACTAAATAACATTTAACATAATATATAATTAAAATTACGTATTAGTAAACATATAACTAATAAACTAATAATATTTAATTTCCTGTAAAATATGAAGATCGTGTTTAAGTTAACAACAATGATCGTAATTGGATCACTTTGACGAATGTAATCGATCCCAATCATCATAATCTAACATATTGACCTTGCTTAACACCATTATATTAACTAAATATAAAAAACTTAAGTTATCCTTAACAATCATAATTTCTCGTAAATTACCATTACTGTATATAACATAACACTGGTATTCATAACTCATTCATAGCTAAACTTTGATATATTCAATCGATTTTAACTATTATAATCGAACATATTTGACCATGATTGATGCTAATTGTTAATAATTATAATTACCACAACATATAAAATTAGTTTTTTTCTTCTTTTAACTAAGAAAATAAATGACTAGATGATTGAACATATATCATTAGTCAAAAATGGAATACAACAAGAATACTCGGAATAACTCTTCTAACTATCGTTGATTCGTAAAGAATGCCGAAATCATGAATTCACACTAACACACACTGTGATAGAGAGAAAAAAGATTTTTCATAAATTTCAATGATCATTCCTTCAATGTTTTACATGCATATAAAGAAACAAAATAAGAGTCGAATGGGCCACAAAATATAAACGGGCTAAAAACTAGGCCAAATGTAAAGTCTAACAAAATCTAAAAATAAGACAAAATTGAAATAACTCATAAAATAAGTTGTTTTTGGGCCGAAACGATGACCCAAACCCCCTGTGAAAATGTGCTCCTCGGTCCAACGGTTGTTTTGACCGGTCGCGAGTCAAAAACAAAGACTTTTAGCCCAAGTTATGGTTAGTTTAGTAAAACTTTTTTGATAAGCGATCTTGAGGCTCTAAAGAAACTATAACTTATTCATCCATACTTGAACTCACATCACGCTATATCAATCACATAACACCGAACTAGCCGTCTCAAAATACTATGAACTACTCATTTGCATTTTGCATTTCCAAGGTTAGGAGTCACTTTCTTATTAAGGTTAATTTTTAGTGTATAATAAAGATGGAAAGTATGACATTACCAGTAATAACATAAATGAAAAGATTCCAAGCAAGAATATTATGTGAAATAAAGTAATAACTTACCAAGGGATCAAGTTGAGATGATAATGAACTATAAAAGGAAAGATGATAGTACTCATCTATGTTCACTAGAATTTTTGAGTAAGGATACAAATGCAGTCAAGTAAAGATGATTTCCTAAGATTTTCCAATCAGAATGTTCATTGATTACTCTTATTTAGCTAGCTCAACTCAAAAATGTTGGTGAGGGAAATTTGGTAGAAAAACAGACATTTACAATAGTTTTCAACTACCTTAGGGAGTACCAACTACCTGAGGGCAAATGGTACTGACCCAGCTGAAATAGTGTCTTTTGCCAAATTAAGTGTTTCATTGAAAAAATATTCCATATTTCTCCTTCTGAACACATAAGGAGCGTTATATGATCTGATGTGAGCGTTTAATGATTTCATGTGATTATAGTGAGAAAATGTTTGGTGATTCTAATGGCACCAATATGTTAGATATTTAGTGTAATTGGATTGATTAGTTAATCAAAGTCATCGTATCCATCAAACAAGTCCGAAGGTGCATAGTGCACACTTATTTAATTTGATTTTGATATTCGGTATTAGAACCTTATAATTTCTTAGGGCAAAACTCTTTACGCAATGGGGTTTCAACGAGCAACACCCCATTGGTGAGTTGTTGGGGGTCCAAGGGCCAACACCAACCCCTCATGAAGTTTAAGGGGTAGGACCCCTGGCTAGTTGTAACACCCGTTATTTTCCTTGAAGCCAAAGAAAGAAGGAAAAGAGAAAGAAAAGAAATAAAGTCCAAAGTCGAGTGACCAAACTTGCCAAACGAGAAAAACTTGAGAAAGTGGGAGATTAAGAGGGGAGGGCAGCCCACACCCTCCCCCACACTTATAAAATTTTGGCCATAGAGGGACAAGGGGAAGAAAAGTTGTCTCAAGTTTCGGTTTTCTTGGATTCGAGCGTGAAAGTTGAGGTGTAGCGGGTTGGATTGAAGCTCTACTCGACAGTATTGTTTGTGTGAGTTCTAGGACCCCTTTTTTACACGTTTTCAATTAGGGTAGAACACATAGTAAAACCCGTTTTTAAAATCTGTGTGTTGAACCCGTATGTATGTGTTTGTGTGTGATGCGAGTGGAGTTTGTTTTTGGGCTTGTGTGTGCTTGAATAGTGTTGTGGTATGTGTTTCCAAGGTTTAGAATGGTTGATTTGGGCTTAGAACAGGTTGGAAAGGTTTGGAGGCTGAAAAGTGCACATTGGGTTCGGGATGAACTACATTCTGCATCAGCTAGGGCTAGGCGACCGAATGACATGCGACTTAGGTACATTCGCATGCGAGTCATGCGACTGGAGTCCATACACTTATGAGTCGTGCAATTGAGGGTCATTCGCATGGGGGTCATACGACTGTGGTCCATACGCCTAGGTCCATCCGCATTAGGTCCATTCGCATAGGTGTTCATCCGCATTAGTTCCATTCACATAGGACTCATTCGCATTGTGCCTATCCGCATTGGGTCAATTCGCATAGGGCCCATCGCCCGATGTTCATCCGTATGGTGTTCAGTCGCCTGGGAGGCCATGCGACTGAAGGGTGCCCATACGCCCAAGTAGGGCTTGTGTACCCGAGGGAACATAGTTTATTTACTGACTTTCGGGGGAAAGTTTAGATGTACGTTTTGACGTGGAAGGTTCCCGGGGGTTCAGGTAAGACGACTTTTGAGGTCATAGAGGTTATGTTGGGCATGCATGATGATGATGTATGATGTTGTATGTTTATGCGTGATGGTATGTATGATCCATGCTATGTATGTATGATGATGCCCTGTATGATGATGTTGATTGTGTATGTTGATGTTCTTTATTATTACATATGATTATTTTCCCTTGGCTTTATTTGGAACGTTAATGAATGAAATAAAAGTATTATGTAACATAAAATGGAAGATAATGGAAAGAGGAACATGATGAATGAATGCATGCATTAATGAACGATGGAAAGTAAAGAAATTCTTGCAAGCCTTGTATGTTGGAACACACCAATGTAGGGTGTTAGTCCAACGGTGTGTGGGTTAGCTACCCCAAAAGGATGCACATCGGAGTCTTTCTTTGTGATTGACCATATGTATAGAACCTTTGTCGCTTACCCTAGATACTGTGGCCAGGCTTCTGTGCACCATGACGGAAGGTCTATGATAGACTTAGGCCCAGTATCCGCTTTATGCATGATGGTGGGGTAAAGTTTATGGTATTGATGGAATGAAATAAAGTAATGATGAATGTATGAATGAAAGTAAGAAATAATGAATGAATGTGAATGAAAGTAATGAAAGTGAATGGTAATGACGAACAAATGAATGAACGAAAGTTAATGAACGAATGATGAAGATAATAATGATATTATCTATGTGTACATATGATGTATGATCACATGCAAAGTAAAGGACGGTTTTAATGAAAGTAAAGTATGTTTTATTATAAAACTAGAACTCACTCAGCAACTCTAACTTTTATGTGTTTCCAGTTGGCAGGTAATGTTGCTGAGGATGGCATGGGGCGGCTACTCAGCTCTTTTGGATGATATTCTTTTGTTTAATATTTTTGCATTGTAATGCGAACGAATGATGTATTGAAATGAACGATTGTATTAACTTGCAAAATCATTTATAAGAAAATGAAAAGTTATTTTAATGTTCCGCTGCAATGTTTATGAATGTTAAATGTAAAGTTGTATGTTTTATGTGCAATGATTTACCAGTTGTAATCGTCCTGGGAACGACGCCTTACACTAATATCAAATTGGAATTTCTTTGAAAACCACTTCTTTGAAACTGTTGAATATATTGAAAATTAGCCGGTGAAACCTTTTTACTTTAAGATTTTTCTATCATGATTTATTCACATTTGTTATTTTTATTTAAAAATATTTTTTTTCATTTGCTTCCTAAGATTTGAAAAAAATTATCATTTTCATCCAAAGAGTTAGCTCTATAGTTTTGAAATGTTAAACGTTTATCGTTAAAATGTTAATTACATAAATTTTCATATAATGATGAAATCCTAATTTATGTTTATATGTTAGTGATAAAATTGAGATTTATGTTTTGGATGAAATGACAATTTTTAAAAACTTGGGAAGACAATTGTTTGAAAAAAAACTTTTTGCATAAAAATAACAAATATTACCAATTAACATAAAGAAAAACGAAAATTCACTAATAAAAAAGTAGCTAAAGAGGGCATGTATGAGCAACCCATTCTTGCTCAACAAAATATTTTGTTTATCTCTCTTAATAAATAATTAAATTAAATACTAATAATATTATTTAATTATTTTTAGACTAAAAAGAGTTTTTCAAAAAAATTTAAAAAAGAGTTTTTTACTAATGTATTTTTTAAATAAATATTTTTTTATAAATAGATATTTTATTCCAAATCATCAAACTATTTTTAAAAATATAAAATATTTTAAATTGATATTTTTATAGAGAAATTTTTTATGTATAAAAATAATAAATTTGGGTGTTATGATAATGAAATTTAAAAATATATATATATTTTTTAAATTGGTAAGTTATTGACTGGGTTTGAGTAAGAGTGATATTCTTACTGAGAATCGAATATGATATCAAGTCAATGATTGAGTGGTGGAAACAAACAATCAAAGACATCAAAGCAAGAAAATTACTCATAAATGCTTTTTGTATTGATATATAAAAGTTGATAAGTTACAGAGAATAATTACAACAAAAATTCTCTATCTATCCTCTGTCGCCTCAATACGAGGATAACTATTCTATTTATAGGCAGACAAGATGCCTTTACAAAATGACTAAACTACCCCTGACTTATTACATCAGAAACTAGTCTAAGTCTTGATCCGCATCACTCCTTGTTCATCCGCATTGACAAATGCGGATGAGATAATCTTGATCAGCATTTCCACTTGATCATCAGCATTAGTAAGTTGGTCATCCGCATTGGTTAATGTGGATGAACAAACACTTGTGCGTATTTGGTTGGTCATCCGCATTTGTCAATGCGGATGAGCAAAGTCTTGTCCGCATCTTCTTTTGTTCTTCCGCATTAGTCAATACGAAAGAGTAACTTATTCAGCATTAGTATTATATCTTCCGCATTAGTCAACGCGGAAGAGTAAACTCTTGTCCGCATCAGAGTTATGTCTTCCGCATTAACTAATGCGGAAGATAACACTTGTTATTTTCCTTGCAGATCTTCATCCGCATTGGTTCTTGGACTTGTGGGATTTCAGCTGAGCAATCATCAATTCACCCATTGAGTTGGCATGTATGATCCTTTCAGGGTGCAACAATACTCCCCCTAAGGATATACAACCTAGTTTTCCTCAATGTTTAGGAGGTGATTGATGTTGTGATGATTCAGCTGGGTCTTCTGGAGGTAATATGAATGCAGCTTTTGTGATGATTCAGCTGGGTCTTCCGCATTAACTAATGCGGAAGATAACACTTGTTATTTTCCTTGCAGATCTTCATCCGCATTGGTTCTTGGACTTGTGGGATTTCAGCTGAGCAATCATCAATTCACCCATTGAGTTGGCATGTATGATCCTTTCAGGGTGCAACAATACTCCCCCTAAGGATTATACAACCTAGTTTTCCTCAATGTTTAGGAGGTGATTGATGTTGTGATGATTCAGCTGGGTCTTCTGGAGGTAATATGAATGCAGCTTTAGTAGGATCCAGGATAGCCTTGATCATGTTTACAAAATCAGTTGCTTCTGACATCCTATCTCTACTTAGCACATGGATCTTCATTTTGCTCATGTTGTAGATGGCTTCCATTGGTAACTTTTTCAGTGAAATAGGTTCCCAAATGGAGATTGTAGAAAGACCATCTCTATGAATCAGTATGCTCCCCCCACATCCACTTCAAGTTTAACAATATTTCCAAGTTACAGTGGTGTTTTCTTCTTCTTTCTTTTGTCTCTTTTAGTATTTATTCGATCATATGCCAATTTCAACAACTTGATGCATTTCAGAAATAAGTGCATGTCTTGTTCACCCAATTTGTTGTTTAATTCCCTAAAGTGCCTAGTATAAATGTAGTGGATGTATGATTCATCAAGTAATCTTACTTCATATCCACTGAATAGTCTTATGTCAGCTCCCTCCTTTCCTCCCCACTTCCTTTCAATCACCATCTTATAGGTTTTCTCATCATAGTACACATTTGAGATGGGAGTGGAGGAATGAGTACCAGAGACTACTTTCCTCTTCAATGATTCGGTTAGCTTTACCTTTAACTCAGGGAATACAATTTCTTCTGCTTGCACCTTTTTCTTCTTATCCAGGGGATTGACAAAAGTTTTATCTTTTCTCAAGCAAATTGTCTTTAATGAATTGAAGTTGTTTGTTCGTCTGAACATCTTAAGTATGTTCTCAAATACATATCCCCTGAACATAGCTGCATGATTGATCAGTTCAAGTTGAGCTAGCTCCTTCAAATCATGAATCTCAAGGGCATTTACAAGAGCTGAGTACTCTGTAAAGAATTGTACTAGCCCTGAGATTCTCTTCACCATGAACATATTCCATGTGCTATCATACTTCGAGGCTATTATCTTTTGATCTACCTTACCCTTAGGAGTAGACACCCCTCTGATCAGTTCTGCAGTAGTCAGTCCTTCTTGCAGTTTCAACTGAGATGGTTCTGTAAACCATTCAGGGTACTTGTGGAGCACTGGGGCAAGTAGTTCTTGGTCTTTTTGGTTCAACATCATGTCTTTAGCTAACACTCTGCTTCTTGGTTTGGTCCTTGACAATTCTTCTTCTAGCTTCTTGAGTTTTTCTTTCTTTTCATTGATTAACTGAAGAGTTGCAGCTCTTAAAGAATTTGTCTTCATGTTAGCAATCCTTCTTATTGTGAATCCCTGACTTGAGAGATATTCCTTTATTTCCTTATTATACATATTATAAGGATCGGGAAATAATGATTCATGGGATGAGGATGATTTCTTCATTTGAGACTGTTGTGTATGCCCCTTCTTGGCAATGGTATTTCATACCCTGTTGATTTCTTCAAAGATGAATCTTTATGCTTTGGAGTATCCTTTGTCATTGTTTTCTCATATTCAGTGTCTATTATTGGATCAAGCAACATTTTTACTTTCTCTTCCTCCTCCTTCATTCTCTGATAAGTCATTCCAAACACTTCATCAGGATCATAGCCTTGATTGATCAGAAACACGGCTTTAATCATCAAGTCATCAGTCTGTGCTGTGGTTACCATGTCTTCCACTACCTATTCTGCTTTAATAGGACTGTCATGAGAACATCCTTTTCAACTTCATATCCACCAACAATTTCACCTTCTTCTAAATCAATTGCACCAGCCAATTTCTTCAATTGAGCTTTTGCCTGCTCATGTTCTTCCAAAAATTCAGCAATTGCTGCTAGACTTCTTGGGTCATCTTTTTGTTTCTTTGCTAGTTCTTCTTTAACTATAGGTTTCTTACCTTTGGCTTTTTCAGCTAAGTACTTCCTCTTTCGTGAGTAAGTTTGTAGTTGAGAGCTAAAGGTTTCAGCTTGTTCTTATGGTTCAGGTATCTTTTCAGGTGTGCTTGGCTCTTGATCCTTCATTTTACTTTTCTCCTTCTCTTTCTGTTCTGTTTCAGTTTCTTCTTTCCTTTCTTTTTCATACTTTTCTTTAAGTTCTTCTTTTTGTTCTTCAGATAATGAGATAGCAGGGACAATTTGCAAAGTTAATTCTTTTTCCAAAGGCACTGGTGATTTGGGGATAAAAACAATAGGCTCTGACTCAGTTCTTTGGTTGTTTATGAATTCTCAAAAGTGATCATCAATGCTAAATTGTTCAGATGAAAAACTATCCAATGTACTGAAGAGTTCTTTAAATTCACCTTTTCATAGTCAGAGTAATCTGTGTTTCCAGAATACACTACCATATCTAGACTTTGATCTTTAAACTCAATTTGACTTTCATCATCTCCTTTTCCTTCATCTACATCTTCCTTTCTTGTTCTTCTTTCTCATCATCATTATACACTTCAGTTCTTTGGATCTTAATCATCATTTCAAGCTCGGATATCCTTTTGGTCTTGCTGTCAATTTCCTTTTCAAGTTTTGAGATGATATCAGCTTGTTCTTCTATGATATTTTGTTGTTCTCCATTGCAATTGTTTGAATTTCAAGTGTGTCAATATGTCCACTGACTTCATTTCTAGAATATTTTAATGCAGCTTTTAAATTCTCAATCTCCTTGTCTTGTTCTTTTCTTTCAGTTGCATATTTCTCTTTAAGTTCTTTCAATTCACTTTCTTTCTCATCCAGTTCCAATATTCTATCATTGATAATTCTAGCTCTCCTATTCAAGGTTCTTTCCATCCTTTCCACTTTAAGTAAAAGCTCAGAGATTAGTTCATCCTTTTCATCTGGCCTGTTGATGTTAGATTCGGCATAGCTCTCTTAAGGAGCAGCCTCAGAAGGTTCTTTCATAGCTGGGATTTGATCATGATGATCCTCCTCATCAGAAGATGATTTGGATGATTTAGATGCACTTGTTGATCCTTCTATTTCATCAGGGTGATCATGGGATGATAGTAAAGGTGGTAAGGAGAAATAGGTGATTGATGTGGTGATATTGGAGATTGATGATGAGGTGATATAGGTGTAGGTTGAGTGATTGTTTGTGGTGTTTGTTGTGGTAATATTTGTGGAGATGGTTGTGGTATTGGAGATGGTTGTGGTGTAGGTTGTGGAGTTGGTTGTGGTATGGAGATGGTTGTGGTGTAGGTTGTGGAGTTGGTTGTGGTATTGGAGATGGCTGTGGTGTAGGTTGTGGAGTTGGTTGTGGTATTGGAGATGGTTGTGGTGAAGGTTGTGGTATTAGAGATGGTTGTGGTGTAGGTTGTGGAGTTGGTTGAGCTATTGGTTGTGGAGGTGGCTGATCTTGACCTGCTTGATGTAATTGTTGAAGCATCCAAGGAAGAAGAGGTGAATGGGCACCACTGTAAAAGTTCATTGGGTCCTTCTTCTTGATGTACTTATAGGATCTTGCATCATAGAGAGGGATGTTAAGCACAGGTCCTTCATTAACAATGTCATGACATGATTCATTGATTAGACACTAAATGAATCTAGGATACATCAGAATCTTGTATCTTAACCCTTCTTGAATGTTGGACATTAGGCCATTGAACACATATGCAGACATATTAAACCGTCTGTTGGTGCAGAGAGCACATGTTACAGAAGATGTGAGGACTGGAATGTCATTCCATCCTCTTTTTCTTTTTGTCAGACAATGTTGAAACATATGAATTAGGAACCTCCAAGGCAGATCCACTAATCCTTTGACTATTTGTTTTGCTTCATAACTCCCTTCGTAACCAATTTCAGAGAAAAATGTGGTTATTTCTTCATCATCTAATTCAAGAGGATCATTAGCATTATCATTGAATTGTAGACATCTTCTAACAGACTCTTTTGTGATCCTCAGAGTAAGTTCATTATGATTCTCCCAGTTAGAGTTCTCACTCCATCATCTTCAACTACCTCAGCTGATTCCCTGAAGCACCTGATGGGATTCTCGTAGATTGTTGGTCTCAAGTCATGGCATATGCTACCCTTGTGGTAGATAAGAATCTTATCATATCTCTAAGTCCTTCGGCTTCAGGCGCATCAGGGTTTAAATAACCGCTGACGTTATGGAGCTTGCTCCATGTAAGATTTCCCATGTAATCTGCACAAGAGACATGTGTGTTAGTTATCAGTTTTGACTTTAACTTGACAAGGAGGACTGCTTATTATTTCTATTGAATTTCTGTAGTGGAAAGTGGTGAATTTGTCTTTTAACAGTCATAATTTAAATGTTTGAACCATTCAATAGATAATGTGACTTTGATTTGTTACACATTTTTCCTTTTCATTTTGCTCTATTTTTCACAGTAAACATGATTATCAAGGTTTTCAATATCAGTTGAATTCCTATCAATTTGTATGTTTATTGAAGTCGAAAATGTGTATTACATCACATTAATAAGTTTGATTTTGGTGTTCTTCATTATTATCTGGTTCATTGTTTGATTTAGGTTAACAGTCCAAGACTTAGGTCTTGGTTTCAAAATTTTATTGAAATTATACCATATCTTCGAAATAACTGTGGTTCTGAATCAATGACAAGAATGTTTTAAGAAGAAACACAATAAAATATTTGAATGTTTATGATGATGGTGATGATTGAAGGTGGTGTACTGTAGGTTTGCGCTCATCTCACTATAAAGTCTCTCAAATTTGAAAAGTATTAAATGACCCGTTTGAATTCCTTTAAATAGTCAAATAATACAATTTGAAAATTTTTATAAGTTTACAAGTAGATACAGTCACCACTGTAGCAAATGCTGAAGGTTAATTTGTTTGACTTTTGTCATCCGCATTTGTTGATTGTAGCAAATGCGGAAGGTTAATTTTTGACTGTCAGTCCGCATTCCACCACTGTTGCAAATGCGGAAGTTTTGTTTCTTAACTTTTTATTCTATCCGCATTTGTGTAGTGTTGCAAATGCGGAAGTTTTGATTCTTAATTTTTATTCTATCTGCATTTGTGTATTGTTGCAAATGCGGAAGTTTTGATTCTTAATTTTTATTCTATCCGCATTTGTGTACTGTTGCAAATGCGGAAGTTTTGATTCTTAATTTTTATTCTATCGACATTTGTGCTGTTGCAAATGCGGAAGTTAAACTTGAAATCTTTGGCTGTCCGCATTGTGTTGTAGTAAATGCGAAATAACACTGCACTTCAGCACTCCTAACAAATGCGGTTGAGTTGCTTGTTTTATCCTATCCGTATTTGTACACTATATCAAATGCGATAGAACAAAGTCAATCAACATTTGTGCAACTATATCAAATGCGGTTGACAAGTCAACACAACACTTGTAGCAAATGCGATAGAGACCTGTTCATACGCATTTGTTAACTGTATCAAATACGGCAGAGTAAATTCCTCATTCACTTCACACACTGGAGAAAAAATATTTTTACCCGCATTAGTTACATGCATGGGGTTACCTTCACCCGCATTAACTAATGCACTTACCTGTATTAGATTAGGAACTTAATCAAAAGTTAATGTGATTGAATTGATTATTCATCTTATGAAGAGATGTCCTTGATTGATTTTTCTTATGAAGTTGGCTGTTGAAGTTGTCAATTCTTGCTTGGATTGACTTGTATGTAACAATTAATACAAGTTTCCCAATTTTAATAGATCTTGGGCTTATCATGCTTCTAAGAATCTACATAAGCTGAGATATAATGGTATAACTTATTGCAACAACACCAACTAAAATTCTTTTTGTTTTGTTTTTTAAAATTAAGTTAATAAACAAAAATTTGGACTTACTCAAAAATTTAAATTACTCCCCCTAAAGTTTATGTCCACATTTAGATAGAAACTTTAAAGATTTAAAACTTTTTGAATGTTATTTTGATTAATATTAATAATGAAGAGAAAGATCTCTTTGTTGGGATCATATCAGTCTTACATTACACATGTGCATCCTTTATGATTAAATGGACATGATTATGAACTTGAAGATTGAAGGTATGTTTGTCCTCTTAAACCCATACCTGCTTGATATTTTGATGCAAATGACTTTTATCATGTTTTGGTTGATTTATTATTCAATGTGTACCTCACACACATAAGCATGAAATGATCAACCCTCCTTATACAATGCATGGTAGAACTTTTTCACAACTTTTCTTACCAGGTTTGTCACATCCCGGCGGAAGCGTGAAATACATAGGGAGTGACTTGATTGTTCAGAATTCATTGTCATATACTATTAGACAGATAACACATAATCATACATGTTTCATAACATAATATTAAGGTTAGGATTACATAAAATCATAATAGTCAAAATTTGAAATTACATAATCCTATTACATCATAAAGATTAACAGCTACATCTTCAGAGACGATGGAAGTGAGCATCCACCGATACACTGAAGTCATACAGGTTTACTGTTAGGTTCACACAAACTTTCCCCACAACCTCTCCCCAGCCATTAAAAACATCAAAGGAGAATGTTAAGTTGTTAGTCATGATGAATTCCTGAAAAAGCATACCAAAAATAGTCAACACAAAGTTGGTGAGCTTCACAGGTTTATTAAACAAATAATATTGATGCATTATATATACAACCAAACCTTACATAGCAATCAGATCATTCATATCTGTCATATTATATTCTCATAAATCAGATAACATAGCATTATAACACTCATTCTGTTAATGCAGGAGATATCCCCTAAGTAGCGCTACTAACATTATCTAACGGTTCCACATCCGAATTAATGGTTGTAACATAATTTTCAATAATAATGCATCAATTCATGAATTAGTATGCTTTTTCCCCAAAATTTTATAAAAACAAAAATGGGCCATGAAACTCACCTTTACTCCAAATGGTAACCTATAAACAAGAAAAATATTTATAGTTTAGAAAACATAACTATTTTCTTCAAAATTTTCAGTACCTTAATTATTATCGAAACTGTTACAATGAATAGGTAATAACATACAACGCAATATACTCAGATTTCGTATTTTAATTATTTATAGTTTATTTTCTATAATTTTCATGATATTTCAATAAATTATTAAAAATAGTTTCTGGTTTCTAAAAATTCTTAAATTTAATCAGAATGTTTGGAATAATATTTATAACTCTTAAAAATTTTCTAAAGTCATATATCATAGCAGAGTCAATTATCATGATTTCCATCCCTTTTAGTAAAAATATCAGATGTCGTCCAAAAATTCTTATTTCTCACAGAATGTTCTTTTAGGTTTTTCATACTTTCTGAAATTTTCTCATAATTTATTTCATAGTTTAAGTATTTTTCCAGATTTTTAGTTTACAGAATAGTTAAAAATTCATATTTCAGATAATACTTTGAGTTAGATCACGAGATTTTTCCAGTGAATTCTATAATTCTTAATAGTCAGCATATAATTTTTCCATACATTTACTAGGATCGGTTTTTCCGATATAATTTTTCCTTTTAAATACGTAAATAATTTATATAAATTAATTTACTTATGGGAATAGCATCAAAATTTACAGAATTATATTTCTCAATATTCTCAACATATTTTCAATATTTGTTCCCACAATTATAGTCGTTAATATGCAGAACTGATTTTAACAAATTATAACTAGGTTTTTAACCCTTTTGTTGATTAATTTCTTGTTGTAAATTTGATTTTTAAGGCTTGTTTTATTTATTTCAGATTTTTAAAAGCTTCCTTTTTGTTCTGAAAAATAGGTTTGATTGTGTGTATGTTTTTGTGAGAACTTTATTTTAACCAAAAAGGGTTAATCACATGTGCTTTTATTTAACACATGTTTAGTTTCCATAATCTTAATTAAGCAAGGTTTTAGGAGTTAGAACCTGATTTTGACAGAAGGAGGGTGTGAGGAGATGATGAGGATGGTCTCACCTTGCTTGGTTTTGGTGTTCTTGACAATCTTTCGAGAAGTGATGTTCCACGAGGCTTGGATATTGTTGCTATAAAACCGAGAGGTGTGTAAGAAATGGTAATGACAAGCGGTTGTTATGGTGATGACCGAGAGTGTGAGGTGTCCGTGAGGTAAAGGATGGAGATGATGGTGGCATACGGTTATGGTGGTGATGTGCGAAAGTTTTGTGTGTTTCTATGGTTCCTTCGGCCGAGCTTCTTCAAATAGTGGAGTTAGTCATCATTAGGTCTAGTTTTAGGGTGTGATGTGGATGTTATAGGCTAGGTGAGTCGGTCCTTAGGGTGCTAGGTGGCGGGTTGTGGCTTAGCTTAGTGGTAAGGTGGGTGTAGGTGTCAAGCAAAGAGGGTGTTGAGTCATAGGTTGTTAATGAGTGTTTAAGGTGTTAATTAGGTGTTTAAGGGTGCTTAATGAGCCGGTTCTAAATCTTAGATGGTACTTTGGTTTAGGGTTTAAGTGTAGAAGATTTGTTTAGGTTTGTTTTGATGTTAAGTTCTCTTGATGTTACTTGTGTTTATGATGTTTTGGTTTTAGTGTGTTTGATGTTGTATTGTTGATGTATTTTGATCATATATAATTCTATCTCAATGGATTATGTTTTTGAGTATATGCACACGTAAATTCTTATGCATGCAAGCATATAACGAGTAACAATATACATATGTACATGTTTCTTAGCAAAAGATGGCACATGCAACGTAAAAAAAAAGGTATGCATGCGATCATGCATACGTATACTTGTGTATATATATAAGTGAACAATATACTTATGTAAACAAAATGAAAGCATGCATACGTTCATGTATATATAAATATATATTAACCTAGGTGTGGCTCAAAATATTTGAATGAACTTAGTGTATAAAATTTCTTAATCTAGGGTTGTCTGATGGGATCAGCTTGAAGAGGAACATCTTCATTCATATGTTCATCAGATGTAGGAGGAATCAATGGATAATTATCTCTTCTTTCTACAGTTTATGAAGTATCACCTGAATGTATATTTCCTGCATGAGACAAGTAAAATTGGTCAATGATTTAGTAAAAGTGTCAATATCAAACAACCAATCAGGACCATTTTTAGATTTGGGAAACAAATGTTCTTTGAATTGAACATTTGTAGATTCATCAATAATGTTCAGTCTAGGATTGAACACTCTATAAGCCTTTGAGACAGAAGAATAACCTACAAAGAATCATTTATCAGACTTAGACGAAAATTTTCCCAAATGATCATGGGTGTTTAATATTGAGACTGGACAACCAAATGATTTAAGGAATTCAATAAATGGTTTCCTATAAAATATCAGTTCATAAGGTGTCATGTTACTTTCTTTAACAACCAGAGTTCGATTTTGCACAAAGCACAATGTGTTAACTGCTTCTGCCCAGAAGGTGATTGGCAGTTTAGCATCGGCTAGCATCGTTCTTGCTGCTTCAATTAGTGTTCTATTTCGCCTTTCAACTACCCCATTTTGTGAGGAGTTCTAGCTACACTGAATTGATGAGCAATGCCTTTGGTTGCACAAAAGGAACTCATATTTTCATTTTTGAACTCTGTACCATTATCACTTCTTATTTTTTTGACCTTAAGATCAAGTTGATTTTCAATTTTAGTGATAAATTCTTGAATGATTTGGGATGCTTCGTTTATATGAAGTAGGAAGAACACCCATGTGAATCGAGAAAAGTCATCAATGTTCACTAAACAATACTGTTTCTTTCCCATACTCATTACATGAGTTGGTCCAAAAAGATCCATGTGAAGTAACTTCAATGGAGTATTGTTAGTGTTTACCAGCTTGGTTTTATGAGACGATTTGTGTTGTTTTCCTTTGAGGCACGCTGAATATTGATCAATAAAATTGAATTCTTTTTGAGGAAGACAAATTACATGGTTTCCTTTGACTAACTTGTTCATATTTTTAAAGTTAGTGTGCCCCAAACGTCTATGCCAAAGCTATGACTCATCAAATGATGATTTAGACAAAGGACATGTTTCTTCCTTAGGTGACGTAGAACACAGGTTTAAGACATATGTATTATTCTTCATCGGAGTCTTTAAGACAACCCATTCTTTAGGAATCTGAAATCCAGGTTTCAGAATGTAGCAGTGAGTGTCTGTAAAGTGAGTGGAATATTTTTTGTCGCAGATCTGAGACACTCTTAGCAAATTGAAATTCAGTTGTTCACAGTAATTCACTCTGTCAAAGCTCAGCATCCCGTTTGTCACAGATCCTTCTCCTGTAATTCTACCACCTTCTGAATCTCCACCGAATGCCACAGTAGTTCCTTGTATGTACTTGACATCATGAAGGAGGGAACAATCTCCAGTCATGTGTCGGGAGCATCCACTGTCTACGTACCATAGGCTATTAGACCTGTGTAGATGAACCTACAAACAAAAAGAACTAATTAGAATAAGGAACCCAAGCCATGATGGTCCTGGGTTTCCCGTTCCTATTCATGATAGTCACCTCCTGGTATTTCCCTCTGAATTATGATTTGGATGGAGGTGTTCTGGGAGACTTTTGATAATGAATTGGTCGAGTCATCTCATCAACATCTACTGAGGATTCAGATGAATAATGATATCGTTGGTCTCTATTTCTTTGTAAAAATTTAGCCCGAGTTTCATTATCAAACGTTGGTTTTTGCTTAGGAAGGTCAAGTTGTGTTTCATTGTGAGATGATTTCTTTGACTCTTCCTCAAATCCTTCAAGTTATTTCTGTCATTTGTTGATCTAGGTGTCCTAGATTGAGTATTATGAAGACGAGGTCTGATAGAATACATCACAGTAGAGGTTTTTGAGATGGGCTTGTGTTGTGGAATTCTCAACCCCTTCTGATTAAAGTAACAATCAGATGTATTGTGATTGCTCATATCACAGATTGAACAATACTTGTTGAAATAACAATTTTTGGTGGAGTGATTGTTCATATCACAGATAGAACACTATTGAATGAAGAAGCATTTATCTATCTTGTGATGAACATGTCACAAATATCACAATACATTTGTTTGTTTCTTGAATCAGATTTTTCCTTGTGTGACTCAACTCATACTTTCTTTTGATGAGTCACTTTCTTTTCTTTAGGTGATGAATCAGAATCAGCCCTTTTAGAAGATTGTTTCACAACACTACTTTTGTTCAGTTGTCTGGGCTGTTTCTGTTTCTTTAACCTACTTCTCACCTCTTTCTCAAACTGGTCAACATGTTCTTTGTTACAGATATCAAACCCAACTCCCTGCCTTAACCTTAATGACTAAGGGTCTGATGAAGTTTTATGTGTTGAACTCAGTTTTACAGTTTGTTTCTTTTTCAGTGAAACCTTTTCTGATTTGCTTGAATTTTATGGAGATACAATCTCATTATCAGAACTACTCTCAGTAGTGGGTTTCACTGTCTTGACATATTTCTTTTTGCCTTGTAAAACAGATGGTATGAATTTTACAAAAGGTACAATTGCTTTTACAGGGCTTGATGGTTTCATGACACTCACTGTCTTGTTTGAGCACTCTTTGATTTTGATTGGGTGACCTAACTTGATTTTATCCTCATTGGTTTTAAAATAAACATCAGGTTTGTTTTGAGGATTTGTCACTTGTTTCACTACTGATTTAGGTTCCATAGTTTTAGGTTTGATTGATTCAGAGAGTGAGACAGAGTCAGGCATGATAGTGTAATTATCAGTGTATGGTGGAGGACATGAATTATACCCAATCCCTGACATGTCCTTTGGATTCTTTTGTAAATCCAGCATCTCTTGCAGCTTGACTGAAGACATTTGAAACTTTTCAAGTTTCACTTCAGTCATAGATTTTTGAGCTTTAGCTTGAGCTAACTTTTCAGTAAGTAGCTCATTTTTAGCTGCAAGATTGTATTTCTCACCATGCAATTTTTCTATGTCAGAAATGAGAGATTTGATTTTGATTTCAAAACTTTTTAGTTCTCTCTTCATCATTTCTGACTTCACTTTTTCTTCTTTAATTTTATCTACCAGTTTATGGTTGTGTTCTCTATACTCTTGTAATTCATTTATGCATTTTTCATTACAAAGGTTAGTTTTTACCTCAATAGGCATTAAAGATGGTCCATCATTGATGTGAGCCATAAGAGCATGATTCCGGAATTGAGGCTTGACTTCCTCAGCATACACACTCCAATCACATATCCCATCTTGTTTGATCACAAGGGCACTGGCAGAAGGCTGACTGCTTGTATGGGCTTGATTTGTCAGCTGTGGTTGATTCTGGTATGTTTGTTGATGATGAGAATGATGGTACTGCTGTTGTTGATTGTTTGAGTGATAGCTTGAATTGGGCTGTGATGATGATTGACCTGGAGAGTTCCTTGAATAGTTTTTTCTTTTGGGAGCATTGCACTCTCTGAGAAATGGCCAGTCATGCCATAGTTGAAGCATTCACCTTGGAGTTGTCATATCCAAGTTTTGTGTTCTCATTTAGGCTCAGCTTTCTTCCTTTTCTGAAGAATTTCTTTGCTCTCATGGAAATCATTCCATTTGCCACTGTAGATCCATCTCCTCAACATCATCAGGATCCATTTATTCTAAATCTTCCTGAATTAGGTAGGCAGAAGTGAGTCTTCCCCCTAGATATGCTTCAAAACTTGCAACAAAGGCATTGTAAGTCGCTTTTGCTCTTTTGATTTTAAGTCTTCTGGAGAGGTTTGAGGAGCAGTGGAGACTTTAGGTGCTTGAGCTGAAGTTGAAGGGTGATTGAATGGTGGAGATGCAATGAACCCAGTATTGTTCATTTGATCTCTTGATGAGATGAAGTCATCTTCCTCTGTGATGAAAGCATTTTCAACAGAATGTGATTCTGAAGGGAATTTGTAGGCCTCAATCACTCTTGGTCCACTCAGGTTTCTGCTTCGTTCATCAAGTTCCAAAGCTTCAATCTTGGCTATCATAATGTCTAGAGTGGTACTCTCAAGATCAAGAGTATTTTTCAGCATTGTGACATTTTGCTTCCAGCTTTCAGGTAGACTGTGAAGCATTTTCTTGTTAAGTTCTTTAATGTTGTAAGAAACACCCATAATTTCCAAGTCATTTACCAACTGTACAAATCTGTGCAGTTGGTGTGATGGAAGGTTTCATACTGATTGACCAGCTTGTCTTTATTAATTTCAGCAACCTCACTGCTTCCTTCACACATAATTTTGAGGGCATCCCAAACAGCTTTAGCAATTCCATACTTTTCCAATCTTTTCAGCACGTCCATCTTGAGTGCTTGAGTCAAAATTGAGTATGCTTTGAGATAAATTTTAATTTTCTTATAGTCATCTTCATCCAGAGTTAAGTCTTCAATTGGTATTCTAGCAGTCTTGTAAAGTGCAGCTTGAGCAGTTGATAAAGTAACAGGAATATGTGGACCCTTACATATGAGAACCAAAAATCAGGATCTACACCTATGATATAATTTCTAAACCTTATTCTCCATTGTTTAAACTCAGATTTGTGTTTAAGCATGGGAGGTTTAGGTGTATGACCTAGTTCAGAGTAACTGTTAGAATCCATGTTGATTAGTGTAAGTATAGATTTCGTTGATTTTAAGATTGATTATTTTGGATGAGTCCAACTTGTTCAAGGAGTTCTTTCGAGGTTCTGAATGAGTTCTGTACTGATTTTCTTGCTGTTTGACAGGAGTATTCTTGCTGTTTGCTAAGTAGGGATGGTCATATCCACTACTGGCAACTTGATTATCAGATCAATCGAGTTCTATTCAGTCTGTGCGCAGATCTAAAAGAGAATCAAGAGCCAAAGCTCTGATACCAATTGACTGGGTTTGAGTAAGAGTGATATTCTTACTAAGAATCAAATATGATAATCAAGTCAATGATTGAGTGGCGGAAACAAACAATCAAAGAACATTCAAAGCAAGAAAATTACTCATAACTGCTGTTTGTATTGATATATGAAAGTTGATAAGTTACAAAGAATAATTACAACAAAAATTCTCTATCTATCCTCTGTCGCCTCAGTACGAGGATAACTATTCTATTTATAGGCAGACAAGATGCCTTTACCAAATGACTAAACTACCCCTGACTTATTACATCAGAAACTAGTCTAAGTCTTGATCCGCATCTCTCTTGTTCATCCGCATTGACAAATGCGGATGAGATAATCTCGATAAGCATTTCCACTTGATCATCCACATTAGTAAGTTGGTCATCCGCATTGGTTAATGCGGATGAACAAATACTTGTGCGCATTTGGTCGGTCATCCGCATTTGTCAATGCGGATGAGCAAACTCTTGTCCGCATCTTCTTTTATTCTTCCGCATTAGTCAATGCGAAAGAGTAACTTGTTTAGCATTAGTATTATGTCTTGCGCATTAGTCAATGCGAAAGAGTAACTCTTGTCCGCATCAGAGTTATGTCTTCCGCATTAACTAATACGGAAGATAACACTTGTTATTTTCCTTGCAGATCTTCATCCGCATTGGTTCTTGGACTTGTGGGATTTCAGCTGAACAATCATCAATTCACCCATTAAGTTGGCATGTATGATCCTTTCAGGGGGCAACAAAGTTTGTTTATGCTTAGTTATCATCAATGAGTGTCAAAAAAATTCAAATATGTTCGGTTATGATTATTAGGGTCGATAAAAAAAGTGAGCTATGATTGAATTACGATGATATATGTTAAATTATGCAATTAAATTCTAACTTATGGGAAATGATGCTTATTAATGGTAAGTTATTTTAATTTAAGCTTAACTATCATCCATGACTGTTAAACAAGACCAAATATTTTAGGTTATGATGATTGTGATTGATTACATATGTCAAAGCTTAGCTATGATCCAATTATGATCATTGGTGTTAAATTAAGCAAAATGTTGGTAATTTATGGGAAGTTATGATTGTAAATGGTAAATTAAGTTTATTTATGCTTAGTTATCATCAATGAGTGTAAAAAAAGTCAAATATGTTTGGTTATGATGATTAGTGTTGGACCAAAAGAACCAATGAGCCAGATCAGAAAAACCTCTAAGTCCCACATGATATCACAACAACTGCTGAAGGCTTCATCGGCAGTTCGACAAGTGCTGAAGACTTCAACAGCTGAAGATCAAGTACTGAAGACTTAAACAGCTGAAGAGTAAAGTGCTAAAGTCAAACAGCTGAAGAACACAAGTGCTGAAGCTGAAGACTAATGTGCTGAAGTCAAACAGCTGAAGAACACAAGTGCTGAAGCTGAAGACCAAAGTACTGAAGGTCAACAGCTGAAGAATACAAGTGCTGAAGCTGAAGACCAAAGTACTGAAGTACAACAGCTGAAGAGTCCACAAGTGCTGAAGATCAATAACTGAAGTCAAAGTCTGAAGACAAAGACTGAAGACATCAGCTGATGACATCTACTGAAGTCATCAGCTGATGAAACGTCTGAAGTTCAAGTCTGAAGACCAAGTGCTGAAGTTTCAGTAGTTTGTCACAACAGCTGAAGAGTACTTCTTCAGTAGTTGTGATATCAGTAGTTTTATATTTTTCCCTTTCAGTAGTTTTGTAATCAGTAGTTTAGTTTCAGTATTTTAGCATCAGTAGTTTTATGTTTTGTACTTAGCACTCTGATATGTTCTCAGTAGTTGTGAACATTTCAGTAGTTTGTTAAGTTTTAGTTATTTTTGTAATAAATCTGCCAGATGTCACTATCCCGTGATATCAGCAGTGATTGCACTCTATATAGGAGTGCCAACCTAATTGTAATTGGTGAATGATTGAGCAGAAACATTTGATATTATTGAAACATTCCTTTTCACAGAAATAGATTCTCTCGTTACAACCGTATTTTTTCTTAATGCATACGAATATCAAATTCTTGTTATAATTTGTCTAATTCTTGTTCTTATTCCGCTGCGTTACACTCTAATCCATCAAACTTGAGATCACTGATCCTGTCAAATGGTATCAGAGAGGTTAATCATTGATCGATCTAATAATTGATCATTGAAACTGCTATCCAAGATCCAAGTTTGATTAAATTAGCATTTTTGCAAGAAACGGTTATAGAGATTGAATTTTCTATGTTTTTGGTCATTCATCCTGAGATTTGTTCTTGGTTTACATTGAGTCTGTTGTGGTCTGTGTAAAATCTTTTAAAAGCTTGAATTAAATTGTATTTGGACCTAAAATGGCTACTTCTTCCAATGATCCTCACAATACTGGTTCCTCAACCAAGCCACCAATGCTGGTTAGGAATGAGTATAACATATGGCAACGATGAATGCTCCATCACCTGTCTGTTAACAGCGCAGGTTGTTGGACATCAGTGGTACATGGTCCACACAAGCCTATGGTGAATAACCCGGAAACAAATCAAATGGTTCCGAAGAGGAGGGAGCAATACTCAGATGAGGATAAGAAGTTGCTTGAAATTGATGCAAAAGCCCATGGAATTCTAGCCATGGCACTGCCCAATGAAATCTATTCTGGGCTAATGCATCATGAAACTGCCCATGACCTCTGGAATGCCTTGAAAGAACAATTTGGAGGAACAGATGAGGTCTTGGCAAATAACAGAGAAATCCTTGCCCAACAATATGAGACATTCTCTCATAGAAAGGGTGAGGCACTGACTCAACAATTTGAGCGGTTCTCTTGTTTGATCTCTGAATTAAAAATGGTCAAACTTGAGTACACAAACATTCAGATGAATAACAAATTTCTCAGATCACTGCCTGAGAGATGGGACACATATACTATTGTCCTACGCTCCAGTGCAAGTTTGGACAAACTATCTCTCACCCAACTCCATGGGAAACTGCTCACATTTGAGAGAGAGATAGAACAGAAGAGAAAGCTGTCTTCATCTGGAAAGCTCACTGATGATTTTGTAGCAGGAAACACTGCCTTGGTAAGTCATGAGTCAGAGTATGCAGGATCAGAATGCCACTATGATGAGCATATTGATTTCACCTCAAACAATTCTAATCATGCCTTTGTGAGTGTTGATTGTCATTATGGTAATAATAGTGACAATCTATGCTTTATCATGGATGATTTGAAGGGCATTGCTGATGATGATTTAGAAGAGATGGATATTTTGATGCAAATGGCCTTGATCAATATCAGATCTCAGAAATTCTACAAGAGAACTGGCAGGAAATTTCCTGGACTCTCTGACAAAACCAAAGTCGGTTTTGACAAGAGCAAGTTGAAGTGTCACAAATGCCACAGGCTTGGACACTTTGCAAGAGAGTGTAGATCAACTGGATCTAACACCTCTGCACCCTTTTTGACTTTTCCAAATAACAATTCACAATCCAAAGGGCAACATTCTGCTGGTTCTAGTCATTCATCACACCCTCAATCTCCTGCATATTTTGTTCCTCAGGGTCAAATGCCATATCCTTATCCCTGCTATTATATGCCACAGTCAAATCAAGTTCAAGCTCTATAGTACCACAACCTCATGCACTACCAGAACCTCAACCATCTCCATCTCAATCACAACCTCATCACAGCTTCTTCACACCTGAAGTCGTTGACCGGAGTAGCTTACCTGTTAACTTGTCTGGTTACATTGAGCAATACTATGCTGGTGCTAGTCAACATGGTGGTGAACACCCTTTTGGAAATCTTGCTCTCATGGCCCTGGAGTCTACTGAGGGTTCCTGTTCAAATGCATCATCTTCACAGGTAACTCAGGTATCTTCAGAGGCTAAAGCCAAGTTATGTTCTGAATCATGCATAGCTGCCTTTGTCTCTATTAGAGAGGCAAATGTAGCATTAATAAATCAAAAACTTGAGTTTGAGAAAACCATTTTCAAAAGAAAAGCTGAGTATGAGTCTGCTTATAACAGTAAAAGTGATGAGATTTATAAGCTTAAATGCCAATTAAATGATGAAAAGGCCAAGCTCGAGGTTATTCTGGAAGACCACAGGAGTCTCAAAGAAAAACTTGCAGTGACCCAAGTTTAGTGTGACTGCTGGGTCTCATCATGCAAGGGATTTGAAATGCTTCTTAGCAAGCAAACTGCTTCAAATGTGAAGTTTGGTATTGGTTACAACCATACTGCTCCACCAACAGACTTTACTCCTAACTCCATAGTTAAGTCTAAAAGCGAAAGCAATCTCCAAACCACATTATCGTGTGAGTCATTCTCCAATGATAATCTAAGATCAGAGAATGAAACCATTGTTAAGATCTCAGCAAATAAATTGACTCATGGTCTAACTACTGAGACTCATATGAAGCTGAGTACTTCAGATGTTATTCCTCAATGTACCCCAAGTACTGAAGAGACCCAACATCTGAAAAGCATTTCAAATCAGTTGAAATACAAGGACTAACAACTGCTGAGGAATCCATCAAACGGTCTATTAGGACGGATGGAAAATAGTTGAATTACCAGTCTTCAGTTACAAATCCTTTAGTACCTAGTACTGATAGGAGGAAAGTACTAAGATTACACCTTCAGTAGTTTCCATTTTAGCAGTAAAGATGTCCAAGATGAAGAATAAACCATGTGAAATTTGTGGTAAATTCAATCATCTATCTGATGAATGTTGGTACAAAAAGGGTTTAAAGCTCCAAAGGGATGAGCTCATTAAACTAGAAATAAAAAAAATGAAAACTGAGTTTGAGACCAAGTTTGTACCACAATCATCTCAACCTGATAACCCAAGGCCTTACCCAAATCCACTAAGAAGGATACGGTTTATCAGAAGACAGCTGATATTGTTCCTCATGATAAACATAAGACTAAGTCTGTGAAATCTAAGAAGGAGGAAATGGTGGGTCACAGGAACTCATCAAAAACAAGCTCTGGAGTGTCAAATGAACTGAAAGCTCAAGCTTCAAATCAGACACAGCTTGTTATGATGGTTCAGCATCTGTTGGGGAGAGTTAACCAACTTGAAGCCACTGTGATCAAACCACTGAAGAGGAATTCCAGGTCCAAATCTATTTCAGCACCATCTCCATCTTCATCAGCTGTTAATCATGAGAAACCAGCTATGGTTAAATCTGTTGATAAAGTCAGTCCCAAAACCAAAAAGGTTTGGGTCTCCAAAGCTAACTAGTTTCTTATGATTGTGCAGGGTTCTTCAGCATGCCAAAGAAGCATCTGGTATGTGGACAGTGGAGGATCCATGCACATGACTGGGAGCAACTCTCTTCTTCATGATTACTCTCAGGGAAAGAAGGGATTTGTCTCATTTGGAAATGATGCTAAAGGTTACATCATTGGAAAGGGATTTGTGTCTAATGGAGATATTAGATTTGATGATGTCAACCATGTGGAGAATCTCAAATACAATCTGTTGAGTGTCAGTCAGATGTGTGACAAAGGACATGTTGCTCTTTTCACAAGCCAGAACTGTAGGATTCTGTCTTCCAAGGTTCTAAGCCTGATTGACAAAGTACTGGATGATAATACTCTCCTGAAGGCCAACAGGATAGGAAGAGTATATGCCTTGGATTTGTCAAAGAAAATTGAGTTAAAAGGCCATCCATGCTTGTTCTCCAAGGCCTCTCTCCAAGAATCTAAACTGTGGCATAGAAGGCTGGGTCATGTTAATCTCAAAAACATGAATCAGCTGATCCACAAGAGTTTAGTGAGAGGTCTTCCAATAAAGGAGTTCAATTGTGATGAAATCTGCACTGCATGCTTAAAAGGGAAACAACATAAAGTTTCATTCCCAACCATAGAAGAATCCAAGTCTAATGCCTGCTTACAACTACTGCACATGGATCTTTTTGGTCCTGTGAAGGTAATGAGTATGGCAAAGAAGAAATACTGTTTGGTAATTGTGGATGATTACTCTAGATATGTATGGACCTTCTTCTTGCATTCAAAGGATGAGGCTGCTCAGTCCATTATGAACTTTGTGTTACACGTTGAGAAGCAGTATTCCCTACGGTTAAGTGTGTGAGGAGTGACAATGGTACTGAATTAAGAAACCACACTCTTGATGAGTTTTACTTGTCAAAGGGAATCAAGAGGAAATATAGCATCCCAAGGACTCCAGAGCAAAATGGAGTAGTGGAGAGAAAGAACAGGACCTCATTGAAGCTGCAAGGTCCATGTTGGCTGATTCTGGTCTGCCACTAACTTTTTGGCTGAAGCTGTCAATACAGCTTGCTATGTACAGAATAGAGTTCTAGTAAATCAGAGGTTGATGAATACTCCATATGAAGTTCTTCATCATTTGGCCCCTTTGATTTCATTCTTTAGAGCATTTGGGTGTCCCTGTTACATTCTCAACACAAAGGATCAACTCCAAAAGTTTGATTCTAAGGTGGATGCAGGGTATTTTGTTGGGTATTCATCCACTTGCAAGGCTTATAGAGTATTCAACTGTCGGACAAAGATAGTTGAAGAAACCTTGCATGTGAAGTTCAATGAATCCCCTAAGGATACAATTCCACAAAACCCTGTGGAGTTGTTGATCTGGACATTCTGCAATATGTTCATTATCAACCACCTGCTGTTGCAGATCATATGAATCCATCATCTTCTGTATCTAGTCATCCATCTGGTGTTACTGATGATGATGATGATATCAGTAATCACCTTTTCTAGTTTAGTGATCAACTGCCTGATTCAGCTAGACCTGATGTTCCTGTAGCTTCAGTAGCACAATCCACAACAAATGCTGATGAGATTTCTACAACTTCAACTTCCTTTGAATTACCATCTACTGATTGGTTTCAAGGAAATGCTTCACCATCACCATCTGTTGCTGTTGAGCCTGCCACAAACACTTGCACAGATCTTATTGTGTACCAAGATCTGAAGAATCACCCTATGTCTCAAATCATTGATGATATCAATGCTGGCGTTTCAACAAGAAGTCAGTTGTCAAATTTCTGCTTCTATGCTCTCTTCATTAGTCAGCAAGAGCCAAAGAACTATCACATTGCTTTAAGGGACAATGGATGGGTTGAAGCCATGCAGCTTGAGCTTCTTCAGTTCAAGAAACAGCAAGTGTGGGAACTGGTTCCTCTACCTCCAGGTAAGTGTGCAATAGGCACTAAATGGGTGTTTAGGAACAAAACTGATGAAAATGGGCTTATTGTTAAGAACAAGGCCAGACTGGTTGTACAGGGGTTTTCACAAGAGAAAGGTATTGATTATAATGAAACCTTTGCCCCTGTAGCCAGACTGGAAGCAATTCGATTGTTTTTAGCTTATGCTGCTTATCACAACCTTAAAGTTTTTCAAATGGATGTCAAAAGTGCATTTTTGTATGGGAAAATTAAAGAAGAGGTTTATGTATGTCAACCACCAGGTTTTGAGGACAATAAACATCCTAATGGGTGTATAAGCTTGATAAGGCTCTCTATGGGTTGAAACAAGCTCCTAGAGCCTGGTATGAGACATTATCAAACTTTCTTCTGGAAAATAATTTCACTAGAGGCTCCATAGATAAGACTTTATTCATTAAGAAAGCTGGGCAGCATAATCTACTTGTTCAAATTTATGTAGATGATATTATTTTTGCATCCTCTGATCCACAGTTGTGTGATGCCTTTACAAAGTTGATGCAACAGAAGTTTGAAATGAGTGCCATGGGAGAATTACAGTTCTTTCTGGGTTTGCAAATCAAACAAAAGGCTGATGGAATTTTCATTCATCAGTCCAAATACACAAAAGATCTTTTGGAAAAGTTTGATTTACAAAACTGTAAGCCCTGTTCTACTCCCATGTGCAACACCACACAACTGGATACAGATCAGAAAGGTAAAGTGGTTGATGAAACACTTTACAGATGTATGATTGGGTCCTTGATGTACTTAACAGCTTCTAGACCAGATATTATGTTTGCTACATGTGTTTGTGCTAGATTTCAGGCTGCACCTAAGGAGTCTCATTTGATTGCAGTCAAGAGGATCTTTAGATATCTGCAAGGCACTCCATCTCTAGGTTTATGGTATTCTACTAGACATTCTGGTAAATTAGTTGCTTTTTCTGACAGTGACTATGCAGGGTGTAAGTTGACAAGAAAGTCCACTTTGGAGGATGCCAATTCTTAGGTAACTGCTTGATTTCTTGGCAGAGTAAGAAGCAGACCTCAGTTGCTACATCAACTGCTGAAGCAGAGTACATTGCTGCTGCAAGCTGTACATCTCAGGTACTCTGGCTTCAAAACCAATTATTGGATTATGGCATAACAGAGACTAAGACCCCATTGTTAATGGACAGCTCTTCAGCTCTTTGTATTGTCAAGAATCCTGTCCAGCACTCTAGGACTAAACATATTGAAATCAGACACCATTTTATTAGAGATTGTTTTGAAAAAGGTTTGATTGATCCAAAATTTGTTCCTAGTGCTGATGAGCTTGCAGACATTTTCACTAAGCCCTTGGATAGCACAACTTTCCAAAACCTAGTGCTAAGGCTTGGTATACTGCAGCTAGAATAAGTGACAACTACTGATGATCTCAGCTCACAAGTACTGATGATCATTAGTTTATTATTGTCATATATAAGTACAGAAGTTATCCTCCCTTCAGAAGTTTTTAAAACTACTGAAGCTTAAGTAACTTCTCAGTACTCAAGTACTTTATTTGTTGAAACAGCTGATGTAGTTACAAGAGCTGATGTAGTCACAACAGCTGATGTAGCTACAACTACTGATGTCAAAAATGCAGATAAGTACTGATGACCAATGAAACGTTTGAAACTCAGATCTAAGTCTGATGAGTAAGTGTGGAGGTCAGACTGAAACAACTGAAAAGCTATGAAATTGATGAAAACAGCTGATGAGAAATTTCTCTTCAGTCGTTTATACAACTACTGTTCATTAAAACAACTGAAGCCAAAACTATGTCTTCAGTAGTTTACAACTACTGAAGACTAACACCAAGTCTTCAGCTGTTTCAATGTCTGATGGTCAAAACCAAGTCTTCAGTTGTTTTATAACAACTGATGACAACACCACCACTGTCAGTCGTTTTAAACCACTGAAGGTTAATACCACGTCATCAGTAGTTTCAAACAGCTGATGACCACACCAAAACCTTCAGTAGTTTTCTTTCAGCCTTTTCCTATCCCACCCTATAAATACCTGTCTTCTCCTTCAAACGTTTCATTAGCCGTTATTTTGACCTTCTCTCTCAAACATGGCGACCATGAGTCTAAAACCACGACATAACTGCGTTGCATACCTTACCAAGTCGGCTTTCTGGAACAAATTTCATAATGCCATTGACCTAATGGTGGATTCCCCATATCGCACAGCCTTCTCTTGAATCCGACCATCTACCCTGAATCTCTCAGTCAATTCTGGTCAAATATTTTGTTCATACTGATGAGTCTACTGGCCAAATCTCTGTTCGGTCCCTCGTCAACTAGAAACCAGTGGTTGTTACAGCCGACATCATTCATCAGGCATTACACTTACATGACTCCACCACTGTGACTGAATACCCAAAGGGCACAATGGATATGTCCTTTATCAATAATGGGTATGAAGGTGATCTTCGGGCTACAACCATTCTGAAGAAACATTTCCATGATGCTGAAAAGCTTATCTTTCACATGGTAAATGAATGCTTAGCTTCAAAGACATCCTCTTGGGATCAAATGTCATCCCAATGGCAACAGGTATTGTATTCTATTCTAGAACACCAACCACTAAATTTCTCTGAAATCGTGTTTCTAGAAATAAAGAACTTGGCTCAGAAACCTGCGGCAAACCGCTGCTTATTATATCCCAGGTTTCTGATGGCCATTATTTTAAATGAAGTAAAATCTGATGGCCTTGTTGGCCTTGGAGTCCCTGCACCAGCTGTTTTGGCTGAGGTATACTCCAGGCACAACTCAGACCTCACTCTCAAAGAAGCTGCCCGAATGCTAAAACCCAAGCAGAGGGAACCCTCAGCTTCCACCACCAGATCCAGAGTCCCCACCAAACCAAAAACCAAATGCCCCAAAACAGCTATTAGGGAGATGAGTCCCCTGAAGATGCTCCTGCACCACCAAGGCAGGATATACTTGCTGGTTTAAACCCCCCAGCAGTATCAGAGACTCTACCAGCTACCACCGCACAGACATCCTCTCAAAAGGATCCTGATGCAACCTTATCAGGGGAAACCACACTGCTGAGACCTGTCTCACTTGAGAAGTCCTCATTGAAGAGCATTCCTCTCCCTGAATGCAATCTGCTTCTATTCCCTCTCCCCATGCAAATGCCCCCAAAGTCCAACCATTATAATTGCAAACGTGCTGACTCAGTTGCATGCCTCTCCTCCTCCCCAACAAACACCAACAAAGGGGAGAACCACAGCAATTGAGGAAGAGGATCAACATTCTTCTGACAACCCACAACACAGGGTCTAACTGTTCTATCTCCTGGTGTGGATATGCAGAAACGAACATCTGGTGAGGCTGCCACCTCTTCTGAATCAGCACATGATCAGACTGAGGCTGGTAACATAGCTAAGACCTCACCAGAGGCAACAGCCAATGAAGGACATCATCCTGAGGCTGGAAGTCCCCAGTTCCAAGAAAAAGGGGCACATGCTAAAATTGGTCTACACCCGATGCATGTACATCCTGCTACAAGCAGGAGGTCAGGTGATTCAACATCTATGATGATGACCTAGGATTTTTCTATGACGTTCTAGCCCACAACACCATCCTGGAGGTTGAGGTAAGCAGACTACAAGAACTGCTTGCCAAGAAGTCTTAGGATGTAAGTTCATCTGTCCCCACTAACCCACAGATGGCACCTTCATTCGAAGGTCCCCCAAACACTTCACCCTCTCACTTCACTGAGCCTCCAGCCTCTGCCTTTAGCACTATCTATCAGGGACAGAACCCCCTGAGCAGATGGTTGCTGCATTCCAACAATCCTTACCTTTCATCACTCCTATCATCAATGACATTGTTCATAAAGCCTTTGATGAGAGGATCTCCTCAAGTCTACAACCACTCATTGATGATGCTGTGCACAAGAAACTTTCTGTGGTACAAACCCCTGCAACCAATGCATCCAAAAAGGGGGAGAGTACAGCAGTGAAAGAAAAGAAAAGAAAAAGAACTGAGGATGAGAAGGCACAAGAGAAAACCAAGGAGTTGGAAAAGGAACAACAACTGATCATTTACAAAAGAAAGAAAAGTGCTGGTGATCAAAAGAATGCTGAAGAAAAATCCTTGGAAGAGCTGATAAAAGATGCAGATGAAGCACACAGCTGATCCATGGACAAAATCATTGAGCAACTCTTCAAGCAAGACTTTGATACAGCCAAACTAGATAGTGAGATCAGGAGGTTGGAAGTAAGTGAAATCCAAAACAGATGGGCTGGGTACAGTGTGCTGGAGAAAGAGAGATTGGAGATCATGATTCGATTCATAGCCAAATAGTTAGGAAGATCACTGATGGAGATTCGTTCATGGACAAGAGACAGCATTCTGGCTATAGCCACCAAAATCTGTTTGTCTGAGCAATTTCATAAGGGGATAATTATTGAAGCACTTGGTGAGGCTGGAGCTGGGAAAAGACTTGAAATGGCAAAACTCACAAAAGCCAAACTTACAACCAAAATGCTTGAACAACCTTCCCAATCACCCACTCAAAAACAGCCTACCCCTCAAATCTCCAAACCAATCTCAAAACTCAAATCCAAACATCCTCAACCCTCAAAACCAATTCCTTTACCGCAAAAACCAACCCAACCATCATCCAGTGATGCACCTAGAAGGAGGAGAAGGGTGCTGAGGATAGAAGAAGATGAAGAAGAAGATGATGAAGATGATAGTCTGCCACTCTCTGCTGTTCTAAGGGTACCAGAACCCAGGAGTCAACTCATGATCACACCTGACTCACAAAGGGAAGTAGTTAAAGTCAAAATTGAAGATGAAGAACAGCAGAAGCAGCACGATGAGCAACTACTGAAGATGGTTGACAAGGAATTTCCCCAGTCATCATCTATACACAAAAGATTTTTCCATATAGATACAATGGCCAGGTTAGAAAAACAATAGACTCTACAATCATGTTGGCCATTGTAGTCTCACCTTGGGAAATACTCGATGAATTCAAGAAGGCTCATCAATCAAAAATGACCCCTCAAGCCTTACTGGAAAACAAGATGATCAAAAAAGGGTTATTATAAAGAAGCTTGAAGACATTAAGAAGAATGAGCTCCAGTTACTCCTTGAGGGCACCCATCCTGATGAATTTGTCTATAGGGAGATAACTACTGTGGAGTTGAAGAATGGCAGGACTGTAAAGTACTTATCTGAGTACTATGGTCCAGAGTTCTTCTTTGAAGGAGGAGTAGAAGAACTCTCCAAGGAGGAACAGGTTGTTCTCCTTGAGGCCTATGTTCGTGAGTCTTACAGACTCGTAAATGGTAAGTAGGTTTCATGGTTGGGATCACAACTCTATGTCCAGATTCCCCAAAACAGAGTTCCCCTCCATACTTAGCCAAACACATGATTAGAAACCTCTTCCTGGCCTGTGCTGATCCGATTCTCTGAAGCTGATCAAGAGAAGTCTTTGCCAACAATAAGTGGGACCTCAATAAAGTTAAAGGTTTTGGCTGCATTGGTTCAGGGGGAGTTTGTTGGACCAAAAGAACCAATGAGCCGGATCAGAAAAACCTCTAAGTCCCACATGATATCACAACAACTGCTGAAGGCTTCATCAGCAGTTCGACAAGTGCTAAAGACTTCAACAGCTGAAGATCAAGTACTGAAGACTTAAACAGCTGAAGACTAAAGTGCTGAAGTCAAACAGCTGAAGAACACAAGTGCTGAAGCTGAAGACTAATGTGCTAAAGTCAAACAGCTGAAGAACACAAGTGCTGAAGCTGAAGACCAAAGTACTGAAGGTCAACAGCTGAAGAATACAAGTGTTGAAGCTGAAGACCAAAGTACTGAAGTACAACAGCTGAAGAGTCCACAAGTGCTGAAGATCAACAACTGAAGTCAAAGTCTGAAGACAAAGACTGAAGACATCAGCTGATGACATCTACTGAAGTCATCAGCTGATGAAACGTCTGAAGTTCAAGTCTGAAGACCAAGTGCTGAAGTTTCAGTAGTTTGTCACAACAGCTGAAGAGTACTTCTTCAGTAGTTGTGATATCAGTAGTTTTATATTTTTCCCTTTCAGTAGTTTTGTAATCAGTAGTTTAGTTTCAGTAGTTTAGCATCAGTAGTTTTATGTTTTGTACTTAGCACTCTGATATGTTCTCAGTAGTTGTGAACATTTCAGTAGTTTGTTAAGTTTTAGTTATTTTTGTAATAAATCTGCCAGATGTCACTATCCCGTGATATCAGCAGTGATTGCACTCTATATAAGGAGTGCCAACCTAATTGTAATTGGTGAATGATTGAGCAGAAACATTTGATATTATTGAAACATTCCTTTTCATAGAAATAGATTCTCTCGTTACAACCGTATTTGTTCTTAATGCATACGAATATCAAATTCTTGCTATAATTTGTCTAATTCTTGTTCTTATTCCGCTGCGTTACACTCTAATCCATCAAACTTGAGATCACTGATCCTGTCAATTAGGGTCGATCAAATACATTAAAGGTTAGTTCTGATTAAATTATGATGCTTATTAAAGTATGCTTACTAAATTATCTATGATCAAATACATTGGTGTTAAATTATGCAATTCGATGGTAGTTTATGAGAAATGATGCTTATTAATGGTAAGTTATTTTTATTTACGCTTCACTAACAT
The DNA here is from genome assembly GCA_025506515.1 of Flaveria trinervia. NCBI lineage: Eukaryota > Viridiplantae > Streptophyta > Magnoliopsida > Asterales > Asteraceae > Flaveria > Flaveria trinervia. The sequence continues at coordinate 15,625,235 of CM046443.1, read as the reverse complement.
CAATGAGTGTTAAACAAGGCCAAATATTTTAGGTTTGATGATTATGCCCGATTACGTATATCAAATGTTAGCTATGATCCAATTATGATCATTGGTGTTAAATTAAGTACAATGTTGGTAATTTATGGGAAATTATGCTTGTTAATGGTAAATTAAGTTATTTATACTTAGTCATCATCAATGAGTGTCAAAAAAGGTCAAATATGTTCGGTTATGATAATTAGCGTCAATTGCATACGTCAAATGCTGGCTATAATCTGTAACACCGGTTATTTTTTAAAGAATGGTAGGAAATGAGGAATAAAAGAAGGAAATGCAATTAAACCCAAGATGAGGGGTTAAAAGAGTCAAAAGGACAAAATCTTTCAAAAGTTGGTGTAAAGGTGGGCATGGCTGCCCACCCTCCCTTCACATCACTTTTCATTCGGTTAGAGAGAGAGAGAGAGAGAGAGATAGAGAGAGAGAGCAGAAACTCTCGGTTGAAGAAGAAGAAGAAGGTCGAATTTAAGGTATGAATTCATGGTTTTTAAGCGTTTGTGTTGGGTTTTGCTCTCGGGTTTATGCGTGTATGTTTGTGTGTGTTCGGGTGTGTGTGTTTGGTGGGGTTGTTAGGTGTTTGAACTCATTTGCAAACGGGTTAGAAGGAAGATACACCCAAGTTGCACCATGTGATTCTCTAGACCCTGATTTCAACTTGTTTTAAACTCTTTGGGGTTGAAAATGTATTAAAACGGTTTTACAATGTTTATATATGTATACCCGTATGTATTATGCATGTTGGATGATGATTCTTAGATGCTTATAGGTTGTTCATGTTTAGAATAGCCTTGGTAAGCTTAGAACAGATGGGTTCGATGATTGGGTTCGAAAGCATCCAAGAAACATGTTGTAGAGAAGGTTCATGCGCTTAGATAAGGCTCATGCGCTTGGAAATGCCTTAGAATTATTTAAGTGTAATTCATGCGCCTGAACAGTAGTCCATGCGCCTAGAAATATTAATCGGATGACTAAGTGTAGGGTCATGCGCCCCAATAGTGCCCATGCGCCCAAGTGGCCCATGCGCCTAAGTGTCTGTTGGACCAAAAGAACCAATGAGCCAAGATCAGAAAACCTCTAAGTCCCACATGGTATCACGACAACTGCTGAAAGCCTCATCAGCAGTTTGACAAGTGCTGAAGACTTCAACAGCTGAAGATCAAGTGCTGAAGACTGCATCAGCTGAAGAACTAAAGTGCTGAAGTACAACAGCTGACGAACGCAAGTGCTGAAGCTGAAAGACCAAAGTACTGAAGTACAACAGCTGAAGAGTTTACAAGTGCTGAAGATCAACAACTGATGTACAAGTCTGAAGACAAAGACTGAAGACATCAGCTGATGACATCTACTGAAGTCATCAGCTGATGAAACACCTGAAGGTCAAAGTCTGAAGATCAAGTACTGAAGCCTCAGTAGTTTGTCACAACTGCTGAAGAGTACTTCTTCAGTAGTTGTGATATCAGTAGTTTTATATTTCTAGTCTCAGTAGTTTTATGTTTCAGTAGTTTTGTAAAACAACTGAAGAGCTTGTTCTTCAGTCGTTGTAGTTTCAGTAGTTTCTAATCAGTAGTTTGTTAAGATTTAGTTATTTTTGTAATAGATCCGCCAGTTGTCACTTTCCGTGATAACAACAGTGATTGTTGCACTCTATATAAGGAGTGACAAGCTATTGTAATATGTGAATGTTTTGAATGATTTGATTAGAAATATTCTATATCTATAAACATTCCTCGTATCAGAAATATATATTCTCTCACTATAACCGTATGTGCTCTTAATGCATACATGTATCGATACTTGCTACAATTTGTCTAATTCCTGTTCTTATTCCGCTGCTTTGAACTCTAATACATCAAACTTGTGATCGCTGATCCTGTCAAATGGTATCAGAGCAGGTTAATCATTGATCGATCTAATAATTGATCATTGAAACTGCTATTCAAGATCTAAGTTTGATTGAATTAGCTTTTTTTTGCAAGAAACGGTTATAGAGATTGAATTTTCTGTATTTCTGGTCATTCATCCTGAGATCTTTTCTCGGTTTCATTGAGTTTGTGTGGTCTGTGTAAAACTTTTAAAAGCTTGAATTAAATTGTTTTTGAACTGAAAATGACTACTCCCTCCAATGATCCTCACAATACTGGTCCTCAACCAAGCCACCAATGCTGGTTAGGAATGAGTATAACATATGGCAACGATGAATGCTCCATCACCTGTCTGTTAACAGCGCAGGTTGTTGGACATCAGTGGTACATGGTCCACACAAGCCTATGGTGAATAACCGGAAACAAATCAAATGGTTCCGAAGAGGAGGGAGCAATACTCAGATGAGGATAAGAAGTTGCTTGAAATTGATGCAAAAGCCCATGGAATTCTAGCCATGGCACTGCCCAATGAAATCTATTCTGGGCTAATGCATCATGAAACTGCCCATGACCTCTGGAATGCCTTGAAAGAACAATTTGGAGGAACAGATGAGGTCTTGGCAAATAACAGAGAAATCCTTGCCCAACAATATGAGACATTCTCTCATAGAAAGGGTGAGGCACTGACTCAACAATTTGAGCGGTTCTCTTGTTTGATCTCTGAATTAAAAATGGTCAAACTTGAGTACACAAACATTCAGATGAATAACAAATTCTCAGATCACTGCCTGAGAGATGGGAACATATACTATTGTCCTACGCTCCAGTGCAAGTTTGGACAAACTATCTCTCACCCAACTCCATGGGAAACTGCTCACATTTGAGAGAGAGATAGAACAGAAGAGAAAGCTGTCTTCATCTGGAAAGCTCACTGAAGACTTTGTACAGGCAACACTGCCTTGGTGGGTCATGAGTCAGAATATGCTTCATCTGAATGCCAGTATGATGAGCATATTAATTTCTCTTCAAACACTTCTGATTCTGCGTTTGTGAGTGTTGATGGTCAGTTTACTGGGTGTAATAATGACAATTTATGCTTCATTATGGATGATCTCAAGGGGATTGCTGATGATGACTTAGAAGAGATGGATATTTTGAGCCAAATGGCCTGATAAATATCAGATCTCAGAAGTTCTACAAAAGAACTGGAAGAAAATTCCCAGGACTCTCTGGCAAAACCAAAGTTGGTTTTGACAAGAGCAAGTTGAGGTGTCACAAATGCCAAAGGCTTGGACACTTTGCAAGAGAGTGTAGATCAACTGGATCTAACTCCACTGCACCTTTTGTGACTTTTCCTGGCAATAGTCAACAACACAGAGGGCAAAATCCTGTCACTTCTAGTCATCATCCTCAACAACAATCTCCTGCATATTTTGTTCCTCAGGGTCAAATGCCATATCCTTACCCTTGTTATTACATGCCACAGTCAAATCAAGTTCAAGTTCCTATGGCACCACAACCTCATGCACTACCAGAACCTCAGCCATCCCAATCTCATTAACAAACTCAACCTCAACAACACAGCTTCTTCACCCCAAGAGCTGTTGACTGGAGCAGTTTACCAGATGACATGTCTGGTCATGAACAACTGTTCTCAGGTGCTGGTCAACATGGTGGTGACAGCCCTTTTGGGAATCTAGCTCTTATGGCTTTGGAGTCTGCTGATACTTCATTTTCTAATGCCTCTACACCTCAGGTATCACAGGTATCCTCTGAGGCAAAAGCCAAATTATGTTCTGAACCATGCATAGCAGCATTTGCTTCCATTAGAGAAGCAAATGTAGCTTTAATTATAAGAACATTGAGCTAGAACAAATAATTTCCAAAAACAAAGCTGAGTTTGAGTCTGTGCTTAAAGATAAAAATGATGAGATTTATAAACTGAAATGCCAAATAATGATGATAAGGCTAGAGAAGAGGTACTTCTAGAGAAGTACAAAGATCTCAAAGAAACCCTTGCAGTTACCCAGGTAGAGTGTGATAGATGGGTACAATCATGCAAAGGTTTTGAAATGCTTCTTAGTAAGCAATCTGCTTCCAATGTGAAGTTTGGCATTGGTTACAATCACACTGCTCCACCTACAGATTTTACTCCAAGAGCAGAGGTAGAATCTGATGGTGAGAGTGATAAACAATCCATCACATCATGTGATCTACTTTCTGATACAACACAATGAGAAGTAACAGTCAGCATCAAGCCCTCTTTAAACCTATCAGCTGATGTTGATGGTTCAAATGTTGACACTCACATGATCAATAAGTTGATCAACTCAGGAGTTAATTCTGAAGGTCCTGAAAGGACTAGAGAGCAGGATTTAACACCTGAAGTTCAAACTTCAACTCCTGTCAGTACTGATGAGAAGAAAACTGCCAGTAGAAAGAGTTTGAAGACTACTAAAGAGGCAGTCAAGAAAGCAAACAATGCTTCCAAAGCATTGAAGAACAAGTCTTCAGTTGCTTCACCTTCTTTAGTTGATGATCAACCTAAGATGAAGAAGAAACCATGTGAAGTATGTGGTTTGTTCAATCATCTTACAAATGATTGTTGGTACAAAAGAGGCTCCAAACTCAAACAAAAAGAAGAAATTAAAGAGAAAATGGTAAAAATGAAAACTGAGTTTGAGACCACATTTGTATCAGCAACATCAAATCCTGTAACCCTAAGTCCTCAAAGAAATCCAAAAAGGAAGGGGTTAAACAGGTGACAGCTGAAAGTGCTCAGAAGAAGAAGGTGCAACATAGGAACTTATCAAACTCCACTGGCAATGTGTCTGATGAGCTGAAAGCTTTATCACAAAATCAGACACAACTGGTCATGATGGTTCAACATCTGTTGGGTAGAGTTAACCAACTAGATGCTCCTATGTTGAAACCACAGAAAAGGAGGTCCAAGCCAAAGGATTCCTCTTCTTCACCATCTTCTTCCTCTCAGGCTGTTGTTCCAAATAAACCTGTTAGTTTACCATCTATTGATGAGACCAGGCCCAAAACCAAAAAGGTTTGGGTCTCCAAAACTAACTGATTGTTTACTATTGCAGGGTTCTTCAACATGCCAAAGTAGCATCTGGTATGTAGACAGTGGGGGATCTATGCACATGACTGGGAACAACTCTCTTCTTCATGACTACTCTCAAGGAAAGAAGGGATTTGTTTCTTTTGGCAATGATGCTAGGGGTTACATCATTGGTAAGGGCTTTGTATCCAATGGAGAAATCAAATTTGATGATGTTAATCATGTGGAAAATCTCAAGTACAATCTCTTGAGTGTCAGTCAAATGTGTGATAAAGGCCATGTTGCTCTTTTCACCAGTCAAAACTGTAGGATTCTGTCATCCAAAGTTTTGCACTTGATTGACAAGGTGTTGGATGATCACACTCTCCTGAGAGCCAACAGGACAGGAAGAGTGTATGCCTTAGATCTTTCCAAGAAAATAGATCTCAAAGGCAATCCTTGCCTATTTTCCAAAGCCTCTTCTCAAGAATCTAAACTGTGGCACAGAAGGCTTGGTCATGTTAATCTCAAAAACATGAATCAGCTTACCCACAATAGTTTAGTCAGAGGCTTACCTGTAAAGGAGTTCCATTGTGATGAAACCTGCACTGCTTGTTTAAAAGGAAAACAACACAAAGTCTCATTCCCTCCTATTGAAGTGCCTAGGTCCACTGCCTGCTTGCAATTACTGCATATGGATTTATTTGGTCCTGTGAGAGTAATGAGCATGGCAAAGAAGAAATACTGTCTGGTAATTGTGGATGATTACTCCAGATTTGTATGGACTTTCTTTCTACACTCAAAGGATGAGGCTGCTCAGAAGATTATTCACTTTGTGTTGTATATTGAGAAGCAGTATTCCCTTCCAGTCAAGTGTATTAGGAGTGATAATGGAACTGAATTCAGAAATCATACACTTGATGACTTCTATCTTTCAAAGGGAATCAAAAGGCAGTTTAGCACTCCAAGGACTCCAGAACAAAATGGAGTAGTGGAGAGAAAGAACAGGACCCTCATTGAAGCTGCAAGGTCCATGCTGGCTGACTCTGGTTTGCCACTGACCTTTTGGGCTGAAGCTGTTAACACAGCTTGCTATGTGCAAAATAGAGTCTTAATAAATCAGAGGCTGATGAAGACTCCATATGAAGTCCTTCATCATTTGGCTCCCCTAATTTCATTTTTCAAAGCATTTGGGTGTCCCTGTTTTATTCTCAACACAAAGGATCAACTCCATAATTTTGATCCTAAGGTGGATGCAGGGTATTTTGTTGGTTATTCATCTACTTGCAAGGCATACAGAGTCTTCAACTGCAGAACAAAGATGGTTGAAGAAACTCTACATGTTAAGTTCAATGAATCTCCAAAGGACAAGATTCCACAAAGCCCTGTGGAGTTATTTGATTTGGACATACTGCAATATGTTCCTTATCAAACTCCTGCTGTTGCTCCTGTCAACAGTTCACCACCTGGTGGTACTGCTGGTGCTGATGATGATGATGATTGCAGTACTCACCTCTTCAGGTTTAGTGATCAACTGCCTGATTCAGCTAGACCTGATGTTCCTGTAGCTCCACTAGCACCATCCACAACAAATGCTGATGAGATCTCTTCGAATTCAACTTCCTTTGAATTACCATCCACTGATTGGTTTCAAGGAAATGATTCACCATCACCATCTGTACTGCTGAGCTAGCTACAAACACTTGCACAGATCTCATTGTGTATCAAGATTTGAAGAATCACCCTATGTCTCAAATCATTGGTGATATCACAGCTGGAGTATCAACAAGAAGTCAATTGTCAAATTTCTGCTTCTATGCTCTCTTCATCAGTCAGCAAGAGCCAAAGAATGATCACATTGCTTTAAAGGACAATGGATGGGTGATGCCATGCAGCTTGAGCTTCTTCAGTTCAAGAAACAGCAAGTGTGGGAACTGGTTCCTCTACCTCTAGGTAAGTGTGCAATAGGCACTAAATGGGTGTTTAGGAACAAAACTGATGAAAATGGGCTTATTGTTAAGAACAAGGCCAGACTGGTTGTTCAGGGGTTTGCACAAGAAGAAGGCATTGATTATGATGAAACCTTTGCCCCTGTAGCCAGACTGGAAGCATTCGATTGTTTCTAGCTTATGTTGCTCATCAAAACCTTAAAGTTTTTCAAATGGATGTCAAAAGTGCATTTTTGTATGGAAAGATTAAAGAAGAGGTTTATGTATGTCAACCTCCAGGCTTTGAGGACAATAAACATCCTAATTGGGTGTATAAGCTTGATAAGGCTCTTTATGGGTTAAAACAAGCTCCTAGAGCCTGGTATGAGACATTATCAAATTTTCTTCTGGAAAATAATTTCACTAGAGGCTCCATAGATAAGACTTTATTCATTAAGAAAGCTGGGCAGCATAATCTACTTGTTCAAATTTATGTAGATGATATCATTTTTGCATCCTCTGATCCAAAGTTGTGTGATGCCTTTACAAAGTTGATGCAACAGAAGTTTGAAATGAGTGCCATGGGAGAGTTACAATTCTTTCTGGGGTTGCAAATCAAACAAAAGGCTGATGGAATTTTCATTCATCAGTCCAAATACACAAAAGATCTTTTGCAAAAGTTTGATTTACAAAACTGTAAGCCCTGTTCTACCCCCATGTGTAGCACCACACAACTGGATACAGATCAGAAAGGTAAAGTGGTTGATGAAACACTTTACAGATGTATGATTGGGTCCTTGATGTATTTAACAGCTTCTAGACCAGATATTATGTTTGTTACATGCGTTTGTGCTAGATTTCAGGCTGCACCTAAAGAGTCTCATCTGATTGCAGTCAAGAGGATCTTTAGATATCTGCAAGGCACTCCATCTCTAGGTTTATGGTATTCTACTGGACATTCTGGTAAATTAGTTGCTTTTTCTGACAGTGACTATGCAGGGTGTAAGTTGACCAGGAAATCAACTTCTGGTGGATGTCAATTCCTAGGCAATTGCTTGATTTCTTGGCAGAGCAAGAAACAGACCTCAGTTGCTACATCAACTGCTGAAGCAGAGTACATTGCAGCTGCAAGTTGTACATCTCAGGTACTCTGGCTTCAAAACCAACTTTTGGATTATGGCATTACAGAGACTAAGACTCCATTGTTAATGGATAGTGCTTCAGCTCTTTGCATTGTCAAAAATCCAGTCCAGTACTCTAGGACGAAACATATAAAGATCAGACATCATTTTATAAGGGATTGTTTTGAAAAAGGTCTGATTGATCCTAAGTTTGTGCCTAGTGCTGATGAGCTTGCAGACATCTTTACTAAGCCTTGGATAGTTCAACTTTCCAAAACCTGGTGTTAAGGCTTGGTAGTTGCAGCTAGAATAAGTGACAACTACTGATGATCTTGGTGATAAGTACTGATGATCATTGGTCACTATGTCATATATAAGTATGATGAGTTCTTGTACCCTCAGCAGTTTTTATAACTACTGAAGGCTAAATGTCTCACAAGTACTGAAGTACTTCATCTGTTCTAAAATACTGATGTAGTTACAACTACTGATGCAGTTAAAACTACTGAATCAGTATACACAGATAAGTACTGATGTCCTATGAAACAACTGAAATCAGCCAAAAAGGCTGATGAATGTGTTGAGGACAGCATGAAACAGCTGAAAAGCTAAGAATTGACGAAAACAGCTGATGAGAAATTTCTCTTCAGTCGTTTGTACAACTGCTGTTTCATTCTAACAACTGAAGCAATACCATGTCTTTAGTAGATTTATAACTACTGATGATTAATACCAAGTCTTCAGTTGTTTACAACAGCTGATGACAAACCCACTGTCTTCAGTAGTTTTCTAACTTCTGATGCCTACACCACGACTTCAGCTGTTTCAACGTCTGAAAGGATAATACCATGTCAACGATCGTTTAAAACTACTGATGACTAACCCCACATCCTTCAGTCGTTTTCCTACCCGTACCCTATATATATCCCTGACCTAATACTTCAATGCTTCATCTTCTTCAAACCTAACGTTCCTCTCCAAAACTTCTCTCTTCTCAATGGCGTCCATGCAACTTAAACCACGACACAACTGTGTTGCCTACCTTACTAAATCGCCTGTCTGGGCTAAGTTCGATACTGCTATCAATCTTATGTTTCAGTCCCAATACAAAACGGCATTTCTTCTGAATCCCATACTACATGCCGAATCCCTTCAACAATTTTGGATGAACGTCACTATTACCACTGGGGAGAACAACACACCATCTCTCCAATCGGTTGTCAACAACAAAGAAGTAGTCATCACTCCTGCAGTTATCCGCCAAATTCTTCATCTGGATGATGCTATTTCTCCTGCTGGATATCCGAAGGGCACCACAGATCTATCCTTTGCCCAACATGGATATCAAGGCAATCTCAGTGCCTCCACTATCATGAAGAAACACTTCATGACGCTGAACGCCTAATTTTTCACATGGTGAATGTATGTTTGGCTCCTAAGACGTCGTCTTGGGATCAAATGTCGACCAAATGGCAGCAGGTAATGTATTCTATTCTTGAGCAACAACCGCTAAACTTTTCAGAAATAATATTTTCGGAGCTCAAGGATATGGCTCAAAAACTAACTGCCAACCGTTGGATACTATATCCACGGTTCATAATGGCCATCATTACAAACCAGCTTAATGCTGAGGGACTTGTTGGCTTGGGAGTCCCTGCTACGGCTGTTCTGCCGGAAGTATACTCCCGGCACAACTCTGACCAGACACTCAAAATGGCTGCCAAGCTGCGAAAACCCACGCAGCTGGAACCCACAGCCACCACCTCCAAACCAAAAGTCCCCACCAAACCCACCAAAAAGAAACCCAAAACGGCTACTCAGGGAATTGCGTCCCCTGAGGATGCCTCTGCACCACAAACACAGGATATCTCCACTAGTCCAAACCCCTTAGTGGATACAATGACTCTTCCAGCCATAGCCGCTCAGGCCTCCTCTCAACAGGAGCCTGCAGCAACCACACAAGGGGTACCTACATATCTGGGATCTTCCTCACTTGAGGAGATTGCCATTGAATCGCACCAACCTCCCCAGGTGCACACTGCTTCTATCCCTTCACCCCATACAACCGCCCCTCACAGCCTAACTTTAATAGTTGCACAAGTGCTGACTCAACTGCACTCCTCACCCCCTCCCCAGAAACCTCTTACTACTGGGAACACCTCTATAATTGAGGGGGAGGAACCAGTGCAATTGCGAACCCACAACACAGGGGTTTACCACTTCTATCTCCTGGTGTAGATAAGGAGCTTAGAATTCTAGTGAGGCTGCCACCTCTTCTGAATCAGCACATGATCAGAATGAGGCTGGTAACAGTGCTAAGACCTCACTAGAGGCAACAGCTGATGATGGACATTGTCCTGAGGCTGGAAGTCCCCAGTACCAAGCACAAGGGGCACATGCAACAACTGGTCTACACCCAGTGCATGTAAATCCTGCTCCAAGCAGGAGGTCAGATGATTCCGCTTCGGCTGATGATGACCTGGGCTTTTTCTACGATGTTCTTGCCCAGAACACAATCCTTGAAGAGAAAGTCAGTAGGCTGCAAAGCCTACTTGACCAACTCTCCAAGGAGAAAGACCATCTGCCCCTACCAACCCACAGATGGCACCTTCACTTGAAGGTTCCCCAAACACTGAGCCACTCCAAACTCAACCACCTGCCTCTGCTTCAGGCCCTATTTCTCAGGAACAGAACCCTCCTGAGCAAATAGGTGCTGTACTTCAAAATTCCCTCCCTCTCATCACACCCATAATCACTGATATTGTGACTAAAGCATTGATGAGAGGCTTTCCTCAACTTTACAACCCTTGATTGATGCTGCTGTGCAAAAGACACTTTCTGCGGTACAAACCCCTTCCTCCAATGCATCCAAAAAGGGGGAGAGTACTGCAGTGAAAGAAAAGAAGAGGAAAAGAAAGAATAGAGGAAAAGAAGGAAGAGAAGCAAGCCCAAGAGGAGGAGAAAGAAAAGCAACCTCTGCTCACTTACAAGCGAAAGAAAAGTGCTGATGATCATACTGCTGAAGACAAATCCTTGGAAGAGCTGGTAAAAGAAGCTGACACTATACACAGCGATCCATGGATAAAATACTTGAACAACTCTTCAGGCAGGGGTTTGATACAGCCACATTGGATAGTGAGATCAGAAGTTGGAAGTCCAGAGATTCAGACCCGATGGGCTGGGTATGATGCTCTGAAAAAGAGAGATTGGAAATAATGATCCGCTTCATTGCAAAATACTTAGGAAGATCGTTAATGGAGATTCGCGCGTGGTCCAGGGACAGTATTCTGGCTATAGCCACCAGAATCTGTCTGTCTGAGCAAGTCAACAAAGGGATTATTATGGAAGCCCTTGATGAGGCTGGGGCTGGTAAAAGGTTGGAGATGGCCAAACTCACAAAGGCGAAACTTACTACAAAGATGCTGGATCAACCTTCCCTTCCACCCACTCAAACAGAGCCTACCCCTCAAATCTCCCAGGCCGGAGCTTACATGGGTCATCTTCTCTACTGATCAAGAAGGAAAAAGACCAACATTTTGCCAACAATAAGTGGGATAATAATAATTTAGAGGTTTTGGCTGCATTGGTTCAGGGGGAGTTTGTTGGACCAAAAGAACCAATGAGCCAAGATCAGAAAACCTCTAAGTCCCACATGGTATCACGACAACTGCTGAAAGCCTCATCAGCAGTTTGACAAGTGCTGAAGACTTCAACAGCTGAAGATCAAGTGCTGAAGACTGCATCAGCTGAAGAACTAAAGTGCTGAAGTACAACAGCTGAAGAACGCAAGTGCTGAAGCTGAAAGACCAAAGTACTGAAGTACAACAGCTGAAGAGTTTACAAGTGCTGAAGATCAACAACTGATGTACAAAGTCTGAAGACAAAGACTGAAGACATCAGCTGATGACATCTACTGAAGTCATCAGCTGATGAAACACCTGAAGGTCAAAGTTTGAAGATCAAGTACTGAAGCCTCAGTAGTTTGTCACAACTACTGAAGAGTACTTCTTCAGTAGTTGTGATATCAGTAGTTTTATATTTCTAGTCTCAGTAGTTTTATGTTTCAGTAGTTTTGTAAAACGACTGAAGAGCTTGTTCTTCAGTCGTTGTAGTTTCAGTAGTTTCTAATCAGTAGTTTGTTAAGATTTAGTTATTTTTGTAATAGATCTGCCAGTTGTCACTTTTCGTGATAACAGCAGTGATTGTTGCACTCTATATAAGGAGTGACAACCTATTGTAATATGTGAATGTTTTGAATGATTTGATTAGAAATATTCTATATCTATAAACATTCCTCGTATCAGAAATATATATTCTCTCACTATAACCGTAGGTGCTCTTAATGCATACATGTATCGATTACTTGCTACAATTTGTCTAATTCCTGTTCTTATTCCGCTGCTTTGAACTCTATTACATCAAACTTGTGATCGCTGACCCTGTCAGTGTCCATCCGACTGAATGGTCCATACGCCTGAATAGTACCCATGCGCCTAGAATTGGGCTGGAATTGACTAAGTGTCCAGACGTCAAGGATTCCCATGTGCCAAGGCACTCATGCGCCTGCATAGTGCCTATGCGCCTGAAAGTTGCTCCTGCGCCTAAGTGTTCCCCATGCGCCTGCATAGTGCCCATGCGCCTGCATAGTGCCCATGCGCCTGCATAGTGCCCATGCGTCTAAGTACTTAGATTATTTTCTGATTTTTGGGGAAAAGTGTAATGTAGGCTTTGACTTGGGAGGTTCCTGGAGGCTATATAAGTTGACTTTTTGAAGTCATAACTGTGGTGGTGAGTGATGTATGATGTTATGTAAGTTGGGTGGTTAGGCATGATGATGTGTGATTGATGATGTTTGATGTTTATGCATGATTGTATGATATATTCCTTATTATGATATATATTATCTTCTTATGGCTTTACATGTCATGTTAATGAATGAATGAAGTATTATGTAACGTAAAGTGAAAGATAATGAAAGAGGAACACGAAGTAAGAATGCATGCATTATTGAATGACGAATGAATGAAGGAAATGCTTGCAAGCACATATATGAGGTGAGCAACCCAGTTGTTGCAAAAGACTCGAATAGCATGCTATCGTGAAGTTTCCATGAGGTGAGCAACCCTATGGTTGCAACAGACTCGGATAGCATGCAATCATTGAAATTGGCAATTGGGGTGAGCAACCCTATGGTTGCAACAGACTCGGATAGCAAGCTATCGTGAAGTTTCCATGAGGTGAGCAACCCTATGGTTGCAACAGACTCGGATAGCGTGCTATCATTGAAATTGGCAATGGGATGAGCAACCCTATGGTTGCAACAGACTTGGATAGCGTGCAAATAGCTGTGATTGTTAAGGAGGTGAGCGACCCAGTTGTCGCAACAGAGTCGAAAGGACGAACGTATAAAATAAACGAGGTTAACGAATGTAATGGAAGATAATAATTATATTATCAATGTGTACGTATGATGTATGATCACGAATGAATGTAAAGCGCAGTATGATTTGAAAGAAAGTAAAGAATGGTTTTAACGATTGAAATGTATGTTTTATTATAAAACTAGAACTCACTCAGCAACACTGACTTTTATACATTTTCAGTTGGCAGGTAAACATTGCTGAGGATGGCACGAGGCGACTACTCAGCTCTTTTGGATGGCATTCTTTTATTAATGTTTTTGCATTGTAATGCGAACAAATGATGTTTTGAAATGAACGCTTGTATTAACTTGCAAAAGCATTTGTAATGTTATGAAAAGTTATTTTTTTATGTTTTCGCTGCAATATTTTCATAAGGCAAATGTAATTATATGTTTTATGTGCGGTGAGGATCCAACTGTAAGCGTCTCGGGTACGGGGCCTTACAAGTTGGTATCAGAGCCAAAGTTTAAGTGTAATGGTAAGTTTTCAAAATAAACCTTAACTTAAACTGAGAATGGGACGGAATGGGAATGGGATGCCAATCTGAGTAGCTGCGTGCCATCAGGTATTTTCGTAAAGTGAACCGGTTTTATGTGCGCATGGTATGTGGTTATGTGTTGTATGTAGATTTAAATACTGATGTAGTCAGGACAGGTAATGTTTAGGGTATGAAGAGTAAAGTAAGTGGCTAATCACAACTAGCCACTGTAATTAGGGACTTACTATACTTGACATAAACTGGGTTGTTCCCTTGAATGACTGTGTTCGTGTTTGAATATTTCAGTGTGCATATGGTGGCCGGTGGTAGATCTTTAAAAGCCTATCGTGGTGGAGGTCACGGTCCTGCTCCGTGACCCAAGAGAGGGAGCCCAGAGTTGAGAAGGTGGTTCATGAAGAACCAGAGGCCCCTCATCCGGAGGGTGGCGACGAGAGCGCCACTCTGAGAGCCCCAGTAAAGGAGGCTGTGGTGGAGGAAGTTCATCAGGTCATGCAGACGATTCTACCGTTTGTGGTGACTGAAGTGATCAAGGCAGTAAGGGAAGGGGAAAGAAAGGAGAGAAACAGGTCCTCGGGAGGACGGGAGCAACCAGAGCCGGAAACGATTCTCTTTGAGGATGAGAGGGGGAAGAAGAAGAGCTTGCGCCGGGGGCGGCCCGAGGCTGTAACTACGGGGCATTTATGAGATGCAAGCCCCATACTTTAAATGGAAATGGCACTGCTGCAGCTGCTCACCGGTGGGTGAGGGAAATGGAGGCTGTTCTTGACATCAGTGAGTGTCGTGAAGACTAAAAGGTGAAGTTCGATACCCACTCTTTTGTGGACTCGGCTTTATGCTGGTGGGACAACATTTTCTAAGCCGAGGGTAGCAGGGCCATTGGGAGAATGAGATGGGAAGAACTGAAGAAGTTAGTGATTAAGGAATTCTATCCTCACAGAGAGATGGATAAGGTAGAAAGAGAGTTCCTGCAGCTGGAGGCGGGAATGATGACACACCAGCAGTACACCACAAAATTTAATGAAATGGCATGGCTGGTGCCAGATCATGTGACACCACTATCATGAAAGATTAAGAGATACATCCAGGGGTTGCCGGCAGATATCCGTAGGCATATGATTGCTGCCCAGCCAAGCACTTTTAGGTCGGTGGTTGATTTGGCAGGTAGATTATATGATGAGCGAGAGGTGATTGTGGCTGAGGTGAACAAGAAGGGTGGTGGTGATCAGAACTGGAATGGGAAACGGTTTGGACGTGGTGGAACCACTCCAAACAATAAGGTAGCGAAGGTGGGTGACTGACGTGTGGTCACATCTGGTGCAGGGTTGAAGAAGTGTGGCAAATGCGGGATGGAGCATTCGGGAGAATGCAAATGGGGATCAAACAACTGCTTCAAGTTTGGGAAGCCTGGCCATATGGCTAGACATTGTGGGGTTGACAGGTGTTACAACTGTGGGGAGAATGGTCATCTGAGCAGAGATTGTAAGAGGCCAAGGGCGGATAGTTTGGGAGCGAAGAAGGCTGGAGGAGAAGGGTAGAAGGTAAGCACCCGAGCTTTCACGATGACTCGGGAGGAGTAGGACAGACCCCGACGTGGTGTCAGGTATGTTTCTAGTAAACCAACCTCTTGCATCTGTGTTGTTTTGATTCTGGTGCTAGTAGGAGTTTCATTTCTGTTGCCTTTTGTGCTAAGTTTCCCATTAAGAGTAGATGTATTGATGAGCACTTCGAGGTAGAAACTACCATAGGTAAGTCTACAAGGATTTCTGAGGTGATAGAAGGTTGTGACATAGAACTAGACGGTCATAAGTTTCCTGTTAGACCATTCGTGATGACCTTAGGCGGTTTCGATGTAGTCCTACGAATGGATTGGTTGGCGGACTACGAAGCGAATATTGTGTGTCGCAAGAAGATGATCCGATTGACAACACCTGACGAGAATAAGGTGACGGTTTATGGCGATCGAGTCACGACGATCCCGAAAGTGATTTCGATGAAGGTGGCGGGAAAGTGCATGAGGCGTGGATGTAGTGCCTACTTGGCCTACATAAAGGATGTGGACGCGCCAACACCACAACTATCTGATGTACCAGTTGTGTGTGACTTTCGGATGTGTTTCTAGAATATTTACCAGGTGTGCCACTGGACCGTGAGGTTGAGTTTCGGATTGACTTGATACCAGGTGCCCAACCGGTAGCTAAGGCACCGTATCAGTTGGCTTCGACTGAGATGAAAGAGTTAATGGAGCAGTTGCAAGAGCTGCTGAATTTGGGGTTCATTAGACCGAGTATCTCTCCTTCGGGTGCTCCGGTCTTATTTGTGAAAAATAAAGACGGTAGCATGAGCATGTTTATAGACTACCATGAGTTGAATAAGCTGACAGTGAAAAATCGGTACCCCTTACCAAGAATTGATGATCTGTTTGATTAGCTCCAGGGTGCCAGTTGGTTTTCAACGATAGACCTTCGATCTGGCTAACATCAGTTGAAAGTAAAGGAGCAGGATATTCCTAAGACAGCTTTTCGCACGCGATATGGTCACTATGAGTTTCTTGTCATGTCTTTCGGTTTGACCAATGCGCCAACTGCTTTTATGGATGTGATGAATCGTGTGTGTCGGCCGATGCTGGATAAATCAGTGTTTCTGTTTATTGATGATATCCTGATTTATTTGAAGAGCGAGAATGAGCATGCCGGTCATATTCGGGAGGTTTTAGAGACATTGAGAAAGGAGAAGCTGTACGTCAAGTTCTCCAAGTGCGCATTTTGGTTGCGCGAAGTTCAGTTCTTGGGTCATGTGGTGAATCTTGATGGAATCATGGTGGACCCGACAAAGGTGGAGGCGGTTGGGCAATGGAAGACACCGAAGACGCCATCCGAGATTCGTAGCTTCTTGGGTTTGGCGGGCTACTATAGAAGATTCATTCAAAACATTTCCAAGATTGCTTCTCCACTGACTAGGTTGATGCGAAAAGATGTAAGGTTTATATGGGTGAGGCTCAAGAGGAGGCATTTGAAGAATTGAAGGTGAGATTGACTCAAGCTCCTTTTTGTCATTACCCGATGGAAGCGAAGATCTAGTGGTCTATTCTGATGCTTCCTACTCAGGGTTGGGGTGTGTGTTAATGTAGAGAGGAAAGGTTATAGCATATGCATCCCGACAGTTGAAGGTTCATGAGGTCAATTATCCTACTCATGACTTGGAGCTAGCAGCCGTGGTCTTTGCACTGAAGATTTGGAGGCACTATCTGTACGGGACGAAGTGCACCATATTCACTGACTACAAGAGCTTGAAGTACTTCTTCGAGCAGAAGGATCTGAACATGAGGCAGAGACGATGGTTGGAGCTTATAAAGGATTATGATTGCGAGATCCATAACCATCCGGGCAAAGCCAACGTGGTGGCTGATGCCCTTAGCCGAAAGGAGAGGCTCGAGCTGATTCGGGTGAAAGCATACCAACTGATCATGACCTCTGATGTAATGAAGCAAGTCAAGGAGTTTTAAGATGAGGCATTGAAAGAAGATCATCTAAACTCTGAAAGAATGAGAGGTCTGGTGGGGAATTCGGTGAAAACACACTCGGTGTTAAAACCTGATTTGGACATGTGTGGATCCCTTATTTTGGGGATCTTCGCATGAAGATCATGGATGAAGCTCACAAGACGCAATATTCCATTCATCCTGGTGCCATGAAAATGTACAAGATATGAAAAATTATTGGTGGCCGGGTATGAAGCGCGATGTGGTGGGGTATGTGAGTAAGTGCCTTACTTGTTTGCAAGTGAAGGCCGAGCATCAAAAGCCTTATGGGAAGATCCAACCTTTGGATATACCGGAATGGAAGTGGAGCACATCACCATGGATTTCATTATGAAGTTGCCGCGTACTCCGAAAGGGTATGATGCCATATGAGTGATTGTCGATTGTTTGACGAAGAGTGCTCACTTCTTACCTATCCGTGAGACATATTCATCCGAGAGGTTGGCGGATCTATTCATTAAAGAGATTGTGACTCGTCATGGTGTGCCAGTGTCTATTGTGTCTGACCGCGACACCCGTTTCACATCCAAATTCTGGAAGAAATTCCACGACGCCATGGGGACAAGGTTACATATTAGCGGCATACATCCCCAAACTGATGGTTAGTCAGAAAGGACCATTTAGACACTGGAAGACATGCTTCGGGCATGTGTGATGATTTTAGGGAAGTTGGGATGACCACATACCATAGCTGAATTCTCGTACAACAACAGTTATCATACTAGTATTGGCATGCCACCATACGAGATGCTATACGGTAAAAAATGTAGAACGCTCGTATGTTGGGGAGACATTGGGCAGAAAGAATTAGGAAGTGTCGAGGTGATTGAGGCTACGACTGAGAAGCTAGAAATATTAAAGCCTTTATGAAGGCAACCAAAGATAGACAAAGTCGTATGCCGATAAACGACGCAGACCGGTTGAGTTCCAGGGGTGACCGGTTTGTTTGAAGGTTTCACCGTGGAAGGGTATCATCCGATTCCGAAACGAGGTAAGCTAAGCTCGAGATGTAGGATTCTATGTGCCCAGACACTTAGAATTTGATGTGGTTAGTACGTTATGATCCAAGTCGGGTTATACCCATAACAAGCTCAGCAAACACCAAATAATATTTAGTTGATGATATGATCATGCAATGAAATATTAACACCAATTTAGAAAACGGGTTTTCTAAACAGTTGCATATAACATGGAACAATTTATTAGGATATATTGTTCATGATATTATTTGTAATGTTATTTAGATGAAATTACAAATTAATAATGGCTATATATGTTATACAATTAATGGGTTAGTTGTATACTTTTCTAAGAGGGACAAATTATAAGACTTTGTAACATGTGTTTGTGTTTAAAAAAAAGGGGGGAAACCCTTATTCCACACAAAATTCGGCCGCCCCCCCCTTGTTGTTCATTGGACCAACTTTGTTGATAAAACACAACCAATTAAGGGTCTTGGCATTTCTCTTGGACAGCCATCTTGAGAGACATATGCAACTAAACTCCAAGAAAAAACTCTCTCTTCATTCTTCTCAAACTCACGGTTTTTGAAGGTGTTGTAGCAGCTACTTCTTGAAGTTTTGGTGACCAAAATCCTAGCAACTAAGGTGTTTGTTTGAAGGCTTGTGGGTATAGACGTTTGAGGACTTCTAGCTTGAAGTCTTGGCCATTAATCAGCCCTCATTCAGCACAATCTTGGACGTTTTTGAAGCTCACAACAGCCCTCTCCTTGGTCGTTTCTTGCTGCTCAAAGAGGTAGAATCATAGCTCATTGTGGCTGTGATTTGAATGTGGTTTTGTACATTTTCATAGCTTGTTCATTCACATATTATGATCCTTTTGTTTGGGTTTGTTTTCATCTAAAAATGGTCACTAAAGAACATTATTTTCAGCTTATAAAATGGGTTTTATTAAGTTGTAACTCGCTGCGTTTTTCAGAAAGTTTAAGTGGTTAAACATGATTTTATGTTCTAGCAAACCCTTCAATGGCATCAAGAGCCAGGTTATGTGGATGACTTGCTTGATTTATCTCTTGAAATTGGTTTTAAAAGATGATATTAGCAATGTTATAGGCTGATTTTGGGCTGTTATAGTTTATATGAATGATTCCCCATACTTTCAAGGTCATATCACACATGCTAGTGATTAGACCTTGAAAGAAACATATTATGCATGTTGGTTGTTTGGACAATGATTAAAACCCAAAATTTCAGTTTATGTTGGCTGAAATTTGGGGTTTTAAATGGGGTTTTCATATATGGTTAGATGATTTGATCATGGTTGTTTTAGTGCATAACCTAGCTTGTGGCCTTGTGTTGTTTGGATGTTTCTAGTGGTTGTTTATTCATTCAATTGGTTGTAATATTTGTGTTTATTCCTTTGGGTTGTAATTATTCATTCATTTGGTTATGTAATAATAGATTAGGTTCATTTCCTTACTAGAAAAATGTATTAGGATACAATTTTGTAAAAGGAAGATGTACAAAATCAAGACCCAAAGATGGACACAAAGACACAAGAAACATGGAGCATTTGGATGCGGTTTCTAGTGGAGGTTCTTGGACCTTTATGATATGTTTGACCCTTAGAAAGACCAAAGACAACACTTGTGATGGCAAACAAGTGTTGTCAACATAAGGGCTATGGTTATGCACATATGGTTGTTTATGTTTTATGCTTGTTGATTGTTTATTGTTTCATTGTTTGGTTGATGTTTTGACATGCATTACAACTCATTAACAAACTTAACAAGCTGAAATCGATGGTTCTTAATAGTTAATAAAAGTTATTAAAATGGTTTAATGATTTTAAAGATTAAAATTGGTTTTAATCTAAGAACCATAGGGTACCTTGCATTTGAAAGCATACAAATACAAGTACATAGAGTTTTCTAAACTAGAATTAAGAGTCTCTAAAATTTTAAACGAGATCAACACCGTCCTTTTACGCAACACTTGAGTCACTTGGGAACTCTTAGTGGGATAAAGGTCACCTAACCATTTTGAGGGAACTTGTGATTTGAGGTGAGAATGCCTTACTTATGGGAAAAGGTCACCTAACCATTTGTTTTGGCAAACTCACACGTGGGTGTAAGTAGGATGTCTTGATTTGCAAACCATGTTAAATGGATCACCTACAATGTGGTTTCCAAATGGTGTTGATGGGATTTACATGCCGACTTTACATATGATGTTCAAGAGTCGATCCCATACCTCTAGAAGTTGCAAATGGTTGCAACCGTCAATCGTTGACCACCTTATTAATTTAAATCGTGGGATAAAGGTCACCTAACCACAATTTAAATGTAATGTTGGGTTCTAGATTTTAATATATATTGACCTTAATAGGCATTAATTATTAAAATTGATAATATCGAAAATACTAAATAAAACTTTGTTAAAATTTTGTAGATGGCCTCTAATAATGATAATTCCGATAACTCATCCGCGTCCAACCAATCTCTACGAGCGATCCTCCAAAAGGAACGTCTAAACCATAACAACTTCATCGATTGGTATCGAAACTTGAGAATTGTTCTCAAGCAAGAGAGACGATCGTATGTTTTAGACGACCCTGTCCCCGATCAACCTAGCGAGGATGATGAGGAGGCTTTAATGATTGGCTGAAGTACACTGAGGACTCCGTCCAAGTGTCTTGTCTCATGCTAGCGAGCATGACTCCGGATCTCCAAAAGGAGTATGAACACCACGGGCTTATGACATGATAACCCAGCTGAAGGAAACGTTCCAACAGCAAGCGAGGGTTGAGCGTTTCGAAACGGTTCGAGCACTCCATGCATGTCGTATGGACGACAATCAATCTGTTTCATCTTATGTACTTAAGATGAAAAGTCACATTGACCGCCTCGAGAGGCTTAATTGTCCCGTCTCGAAGGAATTGGCCACGGATTTGATCCTCAATGGCCTTACCAAGAGGTTCGAGACATTCGTGTTGAACTACAACATGAATGCATGGGACAAAAGCATTGGTGAACTTCACTCAATGCTCAAAACGGCCGAGGCGGCCATGGGTAAAAGGGTTTTACCCGTTCTCACCATCAATGAAGGTGGGAACAATAAAAGGCCTCGTCCCGCACCCAAGGCAAAGGTTGCCAAGGGTAAGGGACCTACTTGGGGAAAGGGAAAGGGGTGGCAAGGGTGCCTCCCAAACCACAAGAGAAGAAGCAAAAGGTTGCTACTAATGACCCATGCTTCAAGTGTGGGGAGATTGGACATTGGGCAAGGAATTGTCCTGTCCATCTCCAAGAGTTGAAAGCGAAGAGGGATGCCGGGCAGACCTCAGGTACAATATACATGATTCATATTGATCTTAATGTTACATCTTCTAACACATGGGTATTGGATACCGGATGTGGAACTCACATTTGCAATTTGTTGCAGGGGTTCACAAGAAGTAGGGACTTCAAACAAGGGGATGTTAGCCTCTTCATGGGAAATGGAACTAAAGTCTTAGTTGAAGCTCGTGGAGACTACATCCTAAGACTTCCAAGTGGTTTGGAAGTTATTTTGAAGAATGTTTGTATGCTCCTAGTTGACTAGGAACATTATTTCTGTATCCCAATAAGACATTATGATTATGTATTATCTTTTATTGAAAATGATATTCATGTTTCTTTAAATGGTATGTTCTATTTTAAAGCTATTCCATTAATGGTATTTATGAATTGGTTCATGAAAATACTTTAAATAGTTCATTGTACCAAACTAACACCAAGAAACTCAAGTTGGACTTGAGTGATACCTATCTTTGGCATTGTCGTCTTGGTCATATAAACAAGAAACGTTTACAAACACTTCAAAAGAATGGTCTTTTAAAAAAAATGAATGTGATTCATTTGATGTTGTGAATCTTGTTTACAAGGTAAGATGACTAAGGCACCCTTTAGTGGAACTACCGAAAGGGCAAAAGATTTATTAGGAATCATACATTCGGATGTATGTGGTCCTTTTAAGCCAATGACTAGGAATGGTGAAAGATACTTCATTACCTTTACCGACGACTATAGTCGCTATGGGTATGTGTACTTATTGAGGCACAAAGATGAAGCTTTTGAAATATTCAACCTTCAAGAATGAAGTAGAAAATCAACTCAATAAGTCAATTAAAATCTTCGTATCGATAGAGGAGGTGAGTACCTTTGATGCCTTTCAAAATCATCTTAGGAGTTGTGGGATTGTCTCACAACTCACTCCACCTGGAACACCACAACATAATGGTTGTCTGAGAGGAGGAATCGAACCTTATTGGATATGGTCCGATCTATGATGGCTAGAAGCACATTACCTCTATCATTTTGGGGTTCGCTCTGCTCTCCGCGGCCCGTATTCTAAATATGGCCCCAACCAAAAGGTAGAAAGGACACCTTTTGAGATATGGCATGGAAGAGTTCCATCCCTATCGTACTTAAGGTTTGGGGTTGTGAGGCTTATGTTAAGACTCCCACCCTAAACAAATTGGATGTCCGATCCACCAAGTGTATCTTTATTGGATATCCTAGAGATTCTATGGGATATTATTTCTATGATCCAATGGAACAAAAGGTGTTTGTTGCCAGAAGGGTGAGTTCTTAGAAGCAAAGTTCCTTATGGAAGGAGCTAGCAGTAGAACAGTGGATCTTGAGGAAGATCAAGAACCACAGCCCGATGCGCGTTTGGTTGAAACTAGCACTCAACATGAGGATGTTGAGGATGATCAAGTGGTTGATCAATACACACAACGTTCGCAGAAGTGGTAGAACTAGTAATCCACCAGAAAAATATGGATTTTTCATGGATGGATGCTATGTGATAGATTCTGATGAACCAACCACATACCATGATGCAATGTCCAATTCGGATTGTGACAAATGGCTAGAAGCCATGAACGTTGAGATGCAATCCATGTATGACAACCAAGTTTGGGAACTTGTAGTACCACCTCTTAATTCCAAGGTAGTTGGAAGTAAGTGGTTTTCAAGAGGAAAACCGATATGCATGGAAACTTGGATACTTATAAAGCTAGACTTGTAGCAAAAGGTTTCACTCAAACTCAAGGGTTTGATTATGATGAAACCTTCTCACCTGTTGCGATGCTAAAGTCTATAAGGATATTTTTTGCCATAGCTGCTCATTATGATTATGAGATTTGGCAAATGGATGTCAAAACCGCTTTCCTAAATGGATATCTTGAGGAAGATGTCTATATGGTTCAGCCTGAAGGTTTTGTCGATCCAATACATCCTAATAAAGTATGCAAGTTAAAGAAATCATTTATGGATTAAAACAAGCATCGAGAAGCGGAATCACCGTTTTGATGAGGAAGTAAAGAAATTTGGTTTCATCAAAAACGCTGATGAGGCTTGTGTGTATAAGAAGGCTAGTGGGAGCACAATAACTTTCCTAGTATTGTATGTTGATGACATACTACTATTTGAAATGACATTCCAACCTTGGAAGGTGAAAAACCTGGCTTGGAAGTTGTTTTTCCATCAAGGATCTTGGTGAAGCCGCCTATATTCTGGGAATAAAGATCTATAGGGATAGATCAAGGCGGTTGATTGGTTTGAATCAAAGTGCATACATTGATAAAATCTTGAAAAGGTTCAAGATGGAAAACTCTAAGAAAGGTACCGTACCTATTCAAAGAGGAACGATGTTGAGTACGACTCAATGTCCAAGCTCAAAGGATGAGCAAGATAAAATGAAGGCAATCCCATACGCATCTGCTATTGGATCCATCATGTATGCAATGATATGCACTCGACCGGACGTGTCATACGCCTTAAGTATGACAACCGTTACCAACAAAATCCTGGAACAGTCATTGGATGGCTGTTAAGAACATACTTAAGTACCTAAGGAGGACAAGAGATATGTTCCTAATCTATGGATCTGGTGACGAGGAACTCGTTGTAAAAGGTTACACGGATGCGAGTTTCCAAACCGATCGTGATGATTCACGGTCTCAATCGGGATACATTTTCATTCTGAATGGAGGAGCTGTCTCTTGGAAGAGCTCCAAACAGGATGTGGTGGCTCTGTCAACTACAGAATCAGAATACGTCGCCGCCTCATTGGCAGCCCAAGAAGCTGCATGGTTGAAGAAATTCATTGCCGATCTAGGGGTTGTCCCTTCCATTCAGGACCCCCTAGAGATCTTTTGTGATAACGAGGGTGCGATCGCTCAAATCAAGGAACCCCGTGCTCATCAAAAGACTAGGCACATTGAGCGGAGATTCAACTACATACGAGATGAAGTTGAAAAGGGAAAGATATGTATTCGCAAAGTTCACACGGATCAAAACGTTGCGGATCCTCTCACGAAGCTCCTTGAAAAGGCAAAGCATGAAGGTCATACTTGTGCCATGGGACTTCGATATTCTAGTGATTGGATTTGATCTGTAAATTTTGTATTTGGATATGTGGAACTTTCTATTATTTGAATAAAGTTATTTGGTTATAATGTTTCAAATAATATTCCAATTTAGCATGTTTAATCCATGAGTAAAATGTTTACTCTAAATGTCCGTAGTCGTTCATACTTGTGGGAACAAGTTTGAAGGTAAGACTATTATGAACTTGGATTGGTTGATATTCATAAGGATGAATATAGAGCAATGGGTTGCTACCAAGGTTCATAGATATTTGTGGGATACAAATATTGGACTAACCCGCATCTCAAATTTTACTACATGGAATCTAATGATTGATCATAAGTAATTTTGAGTAAAGGCGAATATCATTTGGTATCCTCCGACCTGAGATACATATTGGGTTTTGATATTCACCAAGTGTTACACCTCGAGCCTATTCTTCACTGTCCTGAAATAGTGGACAGTACATAAGGATATGTTCAGGTATAACACGAGGTGATTGTGAGAAACGTATGTAGTCAAGATGGAATTTGTTCCTCTTATTCGTTGAGAGTTAGATGTCTAAGGCCTGATTAAGTTAAATCAACAAGGTATGATCATTCTGTGTCCTTGGATTTAACATGACATCTGTAACAAAAGGATAAATGATTAATTCACCTAAATCATTTCAAGTAGGGTACTTGAAAGGGATGATGTTATTGAATGGCTATAAGTCATGCGTATTAAGGGTAGTAAACCGTTGTTAGGCGGTATTTACTGCTTGCATCAATCTTCTATGAATCTTGGGCAAGTGGGAGATTGTAGGATTCTATGTGCCAAGACACTTAAATATTGATGTGGTTAGTACGTTATGATCCAAGTCGGGTTATACCCAATAACAAGCTTAGCAAACACCAAATAATATTTAGTTGATGATATGATCATGCAATGAAATATTAACACCAATTTAGAAAACGGGTTTTCTAAACAAGTTGCATATAACATGGAACAATTTATTAGGATATATTGTTCAATGATATTATTTGTAATGTTATTTAGATGACATTACAAATTAATAATGGCTATATATGTTATACCATTAATGGGTTAGTTGTATACATTTTCTAAGAGGGACAAATTATAAGACCATTTGTAACATGTGTTTGTGTTTAAAAAAAAGGGGGGAAACCCTTATTCCACACAAAATTCGGCCGCCCCCCCCCCCCTTGTTGTTCATTGGACCAACTTTGTTGATAAAACACAACCAATTAAGGGTCTTGGCATTTCTTCTTGGACCAGCCATCTTGAGAGACATATGCAACTAAACTCCAAGAAAAAACTCTCTCTTCATTCTTCTCAAAACTCACGGTTTTTGAAGGTGTTGTAGCAGCTACTTCTTGAAGTTTTGGTGACCAAAATCCTAGCAACTAAGGTGTTTGTTTGAAGGCTTGTGGTATAGACGTTTGAGGACTTCTAGCTTGAAGTCTTGGCCATTAATCAGCCCTCATTCAGCACAATCTTGGACGTTTTTGAAGCTCACAACAGCCCTCTCCTTGGTCGTTTCTTGCTGCTCAAAGAGGTAGAATCATAGCTCATTGTGGCTGTGATTTGAATGTGGTTTTTGTACATTTTCATAGCTTGTTCATTCACATATTATGATCCTTTTGTTTGGGTTTGTTTTCATCTAAAAATGGTCACTAAAGAACATTATTTTCAGCTTATAAAATGGGTTTTATTAAGTTGTAACTCCGCTGCGTTTTTCAGAAAGTTTAAGTGGTTAAACATTGATTTTATGTTCTAGCAAACCCTTCACGAGATACATAGGACCTTTCCGAATCGTTGCTCGAGTAGGAGAGGTGGCCTATAGATTTGAGCTACCAGGTGAGTTAAGTGGTATTCACCCGACATTCCATGTATCTCATCTGAGATAGTGCTTAGCTGATGAAGACATGATTGTTCCACTGGGGGATATTGAAGTAGACGAAAGGCTCAATTATTTGGAGCAACCAGTGGCAATCATCGATAGAAAAGAGAAGAGGCTGAGAAATAAAGCGGTTCCTCTTGTGCGTGTACAGTGGAAGCATAGGAAGGGATCCGAATCTACATGGGAGACCGAGGAAGAGATGAGGCAACATTATCCTCATATGTTCGAGGAATAATAGGTTTCAGGGACGAAACCCAAACAAGGGGGGTGGACTTGTAACACCCGGTAATTTTTTTAAAGAAGGGTAGGAAATGAGGAATAAAAGAAGGAAATGCAATTAAACCCAAGATGAGGGGTTAAAAGAGTCAAAAGGACAAAATCTTTCAAAAGTTGGTGTAAAGGTGGGCATGGCCGCCCACCCTCCCTTCACATCACTTTTCATTCGGTTAGAGAGAGAGAAAAAGATCAAAAACTCTCGGTGAAGAAGAAGAAGAAGGTCAAATTTAAAGTATGAATCATGGTTTTTAAGCATTTGTGTTGGGTTTTGGTCTCGGGTTTATGATTATATGTTTGCGTGTGTTCGGGTGTGTGTGTTTGGTGGGGTTTTTAGGTGTTTGAACTCATTTGCCAAAGTGTTAGAAGGAAGATACACCCAAGTTGGACCAGGTGAGTTTCAAGATCCTGATTTCTACTTGTTTTAAACTCTTTGGGGCTGAAAATGTATTAAAATAGTTTTACAATGTTTATGTATGTATACCCATATGTATTATATGTTGGATGATGATTCTTAGATGCTTATAGGTTGTTCATGTTTAGAATAGCCTTGGTAAGCTTAGAACAGATAGGTTCGATGATTGCATTCGAAAGCATCCTAGAAACATGTTGTACAGAAGGTTCATGCGCCTAGATAAGGCTCATGCGCCTAGATAAGGCTCATGCGCCTGGAAATGCCTTAGAATTATTTAAGTGTAATTCATGCACCTGAACAGTGGTCCATGCGCCTAGAAATATTAGTCGGATGACTAAGTGTAGGGCCATGCACCCCAATAGTGCCCATGCACCCAAGTGGCCCATGCGCCTAAGTGTCCATGTGACTGAAGGTCCATACGCCTAAGTTCATACGCCTGAATAGTACCCATGCACCTAGAATTGGACTGGAATTGACTAAGTGTCCAGACGTCCAGGATTCCCATGAGCCAAGGCACTCATGCGCCTGCATAGTGCCTATGCACTTGAAAGTTGCTCCTGCGCCTAAGTGTTCCCCATGCGCCTGCATAGTGCCCATGCGTCTAAGGACTTCGATTATTTTCTGATTTTTGGGGAAACGTGTAATGTTGGCTTTGACTTGGGAGGTTCCTGGGGGCTATATAAGTTGACTTTTTGAAGTCATAACTGTTGTGATGGGTGATGTATGATATGATGTAAGATGGGTGGTTAGGCATGTTGATATGCGATTGATGATGTTTGATGTTTATGCATAATTTTATGATATGTTCCTTATTATGATATATATTATCTTCTTATGGCTTTACGTGTCATGTTAATGAATGAATGAAGTATATGTAATGTAAGTGAAGATAATGAAAGAGGAACAGAAGTAAGAATTCATGCATTATTGAATGACGAATGAATGAAGGAAAGGCTTGCAAGCACATATATGAGGTGAGCAACCCAGTTGTTGCAACAGACTCAAACAACATACTATCGTGAAGTTGCCATGAGGTGAGCAACACTATGGTTGCAAAAGACTCAGATAGCGTGCCACCATTGAAATTGGCAATTGGGGTGAGCAACCCTATGGTTGCAATAGACTCTGATATAGCAAGTTATCATGAAGTTGCCATGAGGTGAGTAACCCTATGGTTGCAACAGACTCGGTGATCGGGTAGTGAAAGTTCAATGTTTAACGACTTTATTTTCATGGTTTACATGTAAGAGTTACTCTTGGGATTATTTTTTGGTTGAAACTTAAACATGAAGAATATGAAGAAACTGGAAGAAACGGGACAAGAATTGGAGCTCGAGAAGTAAAGATATGATAAATCGAAGTTGCACGACAATGGTATCTTAAAACTAGCATAACTGAGCTAGGAAAAGAGTTACGGGACCCACGCCCTATCAACGGAAAGGTATCGAAAAGTACCATGAAAATCAAGGTTTTAGTAGGGAGGTGGTACCACCGACGCCTCCATAGGCGCCACCAACGCTGGGGTCCGGGATTTGTTGAGATTTGACCTAAATTGAAGGGATTTAAAAAGGAAAAAACCCTAATTCGAATGACAACTTTTACACAGCAATTTTGGGATGAAAATTAGCAATCTTTGATCATTCTCAAGCTACTCCCTCATCAAGATCATCAATTTTACAAGATTCACATGATCAATTACAATTGTGTGGAAGATTCGACGATGAGGCAAGGTTAGTTCATTCGTGATTCACTTCAAGGGACAGTTTGTGCAAGTTTTTATTTTTCTTAGTTGTGGCCTAGATTGGGATTGGATCTTGAATCATTTAAGTTCTTTTAGATTCAATTTATGATTTTGATTGTTTAAATGGTTTGATTATGTTTAAAACTAATATTGATATTCTATGACTTTGGTTGTTTTTAATCATTGTGTGATTGAAAATTAAAATTAGGGTTTCATTATTCAAATTGGTAATTGTGTGAATAAGGTCCTTTAAACACTAATCCATGATTATCACTTAAATCATAACATGTATAAGTCACCATTAATGATTTCTCACTACTTTTCATTCAAAAAAAAATGGAGCTTTGCCAAACCTGAATCCTGAAGTGGGTTGCTTTTTCTCCAAGATTGTTAAAAACTTAAACTTTTATTTTGTTAATTTTATTCTTTCTCAATTCAATTAATCAAGCAATTTTATTTTTAATGATTAATAGTTTTAAATTAATCGTTGCTAGCACTTTCCTGTGATTCCCTGTGGATTCGACACCTTGCTTATCGACACCCTGCTTACCCTTTACTATTAAGGGTGATTAGGTACTCTTTAATATATATTTTTGACCGACCACACGACATCGATCAAATGGCGCCGTTGCCGGGGATTCGTTGCGCTTAGTGTTAGTAAGAGTTATTTGTTTTCTTAAAAATCCAAAGAAAAAGATTTTCTTTTTCGTGTTTTATTTTAGTTTATTTGTTCTTTTGTCGTTCGGAATTACTCGGGTATTTGTTTCTTGTGTGTAGGTAGTTCAAGACTCTTATGCATATCTTTTTGATCCTGAGATTGAGAAAACAGCACGAGACAACCGAGTCTTTCACAAAGCAAATCCTTCGACAGTTCCTATTCCACGAGGTACTTGGTCTAAAGAAGGAACTTCGTCTGCCAAAGTTAGTCAAATTTTACGAAGACTCTCCAAGACACCAGAAAGCAATCCATTCAACAATATGAATAACTCGAATAATCAAGGTGCTTCATCCAACCAACCTCCACCACAAAGAGAACAACCTTTAGGAGATATTCCTCCCCCACCGTTCCCGCCACATAATGCTCCGTCAACTCAGCAACAAGTCCCACCATTTAACCCAGTTCAAGGAAACCCTATACCTCAACCACCACAATTCCAAATGGTGAAATACTTGTGCTTACCCATAACCTAATCCACCATTCAGCAAGAACCAGCTAGAAATTATGAGGCCCCAAGAAATCCTTCAGTTCAGTTCAATCAATCAAATTCTAGTCAGAATGATGGTGTTCACGGTGATGAAGACATAAGGGATCGGGTATCGAATTGGGATGATGGAATCGAACATGAAAATTCACATGTTGGTTATAGAGGGGGAGATGAAGATGGAGTTGGGTTTAACTATAGATATCAACATCCGGGAGGATATAATAATCACTTTAACCCAATCTTTCAAATGGCTAATCAAGGTCCTCCAAGAGGCATGAGGCAACCAATGAATCAACATCCTCAACCGGGTTTTCCTCAACATCATGATGATTTACCACAAGTCCATCACCGTGCCCCAATCCGAGGTGTTGAAAGCCATTTCAGACCTCAAATTGCAGTCAACTCATCTCCAATAGTAAGCCCTATTGCACACGGTAGATCCTTTGAAGCGAGACCCCAAGGCTTGAACATGTTGCCATCTTTTTATGTTAAAGGAACTGAAGAACCTTACCCTCCTATTTCTGAATTTGAAGCGGTGTGTGGCACAATTGGAGGACCAGGGTTTATACCAGACCAAGTTAAGCTAGTATTGTTTCAATTCACATTGAAGGATGCCGCAAAACAATGGTTTCTATCCTTGCCATCCGCAAGCATCTTCACGTGGGAGGATATGCAACAACAATTCTTAGAAGAGTATTACATACCTCAATGAACAAGTGATGCAAGAGCTAATATTCAGAACTTCCAACAACAACCGGGTGAGCTTTTCTATGAAGCATGGAAAAGATTTAAGCAATTATTAAGGAAGTGTCCTCATCATGGCATTCCACAATGGGAGTTAATCAATGCGTTCTATGATGTCTTATCCACCGATGACATCCGGGATGTGAATTCCACTATGGGAGGAACATTTCTTTCCAATCATGTCGAGGTGGATTGGGAAATCTTAGAGAAGATGGCAGTGAACTCAAAAAGGCAGGCTCAGTCTAATAGGAAGAAGAAACATGCCATTGTTAGATCCATGGGAACTATTAACGCAAATGAAAGATTAGAACAATTGGAGAAAGCCAATCAAATGTTGGAACGTCAATTGACGAGTTTGAATCTTAATGGAGGAAATGTGACAACTCAAGGCGGTTCAGTTATTCTGGTGTGTGAAGGATGTGACGACTTGGGACATGCCATTATGGAGTGCCCAATGCAAGTAGGTCGAGCGGAGGAAGAGGTTAACCAATTATATGGTGATCGAAAGCAATATGATATGAATTCTAATACATATCATCCAGGTTTGCATAATCATCCCAAATTTAAATATGGTAACACGTCTAACCAATCTAATCCTTATTTTCAGGTACCAAATCAAGGAGGTCAATCGTATCCGAACCGACAACTGATGTATAATAATCAAAACTACAATTAAGGGGGATACAACAAAGGATATCCGAGAAATTATCAACCTATGTTGATCAAGGAGGCTCAAACAACCTATCAGAGGTCATGGACTTTCTCAGGGAGATTAAAAAAGATAATGAGGTACGGGATAAAACTGTAGCGGCGTTAGCTAAGCAAGTCGGGCAAATTGCAGAGGAGATGGCACAATTGAGAAGAAATCCAGGAACATTACCTAGTGACACCACTATCAATCCTTAACATCAAACGCCCGGTGCCAGAAGTACAAAAAGTGCAAACATCAATCAGGTAAGTATTCTTCGCTCTGGTAAAGTGTATGATAACAAAGTGGTATCTCCACCACCATTTCAAGATGGAGTGGTGGAGGATCTTGGTGAGGATGGGAAAATGATGACGAGTGTGAGCCGGACATACAATTAACTAGGAAACCTAAAAAGTAGCTTTTCGAGATACACAAAAACACGTGCTAAAGCAAGAGTCAACTAAGGTCAACGATAAGGATATGGAGGTTCGCACCATTCCTTATCCAAAAGCTTTAGAATATCCTGAAAAGTCAAAGATTTCAAATAAACGAGGTCCTCAACAAGAGGAAATTTGGGAAATTTTCAAATAAGTAAAAATCAACATTCCCTTACTTGATGCAATTAAACAAGTGCCGGCTTATGCTAAATACCTTAAAGACATGTGTACTCAAAAATGAAATATAAATTTCCAAAATTGCTTGATTTAACAGAAAAAGTGAGTGCAGTGTTGATGGGTTCCTTACCTCTGAAACTTCGGGATCCTGGAATGCCCTTGATACCAATTCAAGTTGGCGACTTTAAATTGGTAGGGGCGTTATTGGATCTTGGAGCAAGTATAAGTATCCTTCCGGGGAGCTTATATGATGAATATGATTTTGGTCCACTTCGTAAGGCAGATACCACAGTGGTATTAGCAGATTTAACACCTAAGCTCCCTAGAGG
Organism: Flaveria trinervia; assembly: GCA_025506515.1. Lineage (NCBI taxonomy): Eukaryota > Viridiplantae > Streptophyta > Magnoliopsida > Asterales > Asteraceae > Flaveria > Flaveria trinervia. The sequence goes on along the minus strand of CM046443.1, from coordinate 15,592,489 downwards.
GATCGTCTATGATGTGATTGTTATTGTTGAAGATTTTTACTACCCGGTTGATTTCTTGGTTTCGGACTATGTGTCAAATGATAAAACAAAGCAACCTAATGTCATACTTGGTAGACCATTCTTGCCCATCGTAAATGCTTTGATAAATTGTAGAACCGGTACAGTGGATATGACATTTGGTAATAGGAAATTGCATTTAAATATGATTTCTAATACACCCAATTCTCTACCAAATGATGAATGCTTTCTGGCGGACGTCATTGATGAGTGTTATCCTCACGGAAGTGAGGACGCCACCATAGAGACTTGCTTTGTTTGTGATGATGCAGGTTGGAATCATATGAAAGCTTTAGAGATTGAAGAAAAAAAGTTGGACCTGATGGTTGTCGATGCCGGTAGACCACCAAGGACATATCAAGTTGAAAACTTGCCCGAGCACATAGACAAAAATATGAAGCCCTCTTTGGAAAACCCACCTGAGTTAGAGTTAAAAGATCTTCCCAAGCACCTTAAATATGCATTTTTGGGGAAGGACAACACATTGCCCGTAATCATCGCAGCCAATTTAGAAGAAGATCAAGAAGCCGCTTTATTATAGGTTCTTCAGACATACAAAGCAGCGATAGGGTGGACACTTGCTGATTTGAAAGGTATAAGTCCCTCAATCATGATGTACAAGATCATAACTGATGTCGATGCCAAACCATCACACGATACTCAAAGAAGGTTGAATCCAAACATGCGAGAAGTGGTGAAGTAAGAGGTACTTAAATGCTTGGATGCAGGAATAATCTACCCAATCTCTGACAGTACATGGGTAAGCCCAATGCAAACGGTACCGAAGAAAGTAGGTATACAGGTAATCAAAAGCGAGAAAGGTGAACAAATTGCCACCCGGCCGATAACCGGGTGGCGTGTTTGTATTGATTATAGGAAACTAAATGCTGCCAAATCTAAAGATCAGTTTCCACTTCCATTCATTGATCAAATCATTGAAAAATTGGCAGGTCAGAAGTTTTATTTTTTTCTAGATGGTTATTCAGGGTATAATCAAATTGCTATTCATCATGAGGATCAACATAAGACTACATTTACTTGCCCATATGGCACATTTGCTTTTAGGCGAATGCCATTTGGCTTGTGTAATGCCCTGGCCACCTTTCAAAGGTGTATGATGAGTATCTTTTCACATATGGTCTGGGAGTCCGTAGAAATTTTCATGGATGATTTTTCAATTTTTGGTGCTACTTTTGATAAGCGTTACACGAATTAACAAAAGTTTTGAAACGGTGCGTCGAAACGAATTTGGTCTTAAGTTGGGAGAAAAGTCATTTCATGGTTCAAGAGGGAACGGTTTTGGGTCATGTCATATCTAATCGGGGAATTGAGGTAGTTCGGGCCTAAATTATGGTCATTTCCACTCTACCTCCTCGGTTAATGTTAAAGGTGTGCGATCATTCTTAGGACACACAGGTTTTATAGAAGATTCATTAAGGGTTTTAGTGTCATAATTAAACCCTTATGTAATTTACTCTTAAAAGACGTTCCCTTTGTGTTTGATAAAAAATGTTTGCACGCTTTTAACACTTTAAAAGATAAATTAGTGCAAGCCCCAATATTGCAATCACCTAACTGGTCACTTCCATTTGAAATCATGTGTGATGCAAGCAATTTCACAATTAGGGTTGTTTTAGGTCAATGGGTGGATAAGAAACCCATTGCCATATACTATGCTAGCAAAACATTAGCTAATGCATAATTAATTATTCAACAACCAAAAAGGAATTGCTTGCAGTAGGATATGCTTTAGATAAATTTCGATCATACATATGGGGAAGTAAAGTATTGTTTATTCTGATCACAATGCAGTTAGATACTTAATGGAGAAGAAGGATGCCAAACCTAGACTCATACGCTGGATCTTGTTACTACAAGAATTTGATGTGGAAATACGTGATAAGAGGGAAGCGAGAACATGGTAGCGGATCATCTATCAAGAGTTGTGGATCATACCATTGATTCACAACAGGACATTAATGAGACATTCCCAGATGAGCAATTACTATCCATATCGCCAGAACCATGGTATGCTAATTTGCAAACTATTTGGCTGCAGGTACCATTCCCGATCATTAGAACAAACGGAAGAGACAACAATTTATGTCCCAAGTGAAATACTATATATGGGATGAACTAGACTTGTTCAAAGTTGGAGCAGAACAAATTATTAAGCGATGCATTCCCGACTCTGAAATTCCAGATGTGTTAGAGCATGCACATTCATCTGCATGCGGGGGTCATTTTAGCGGACAAAAACCGGTCACAAGATCCTATCTTGTGGACTCTTTTGGCCAACTATCTTCTAGGATTCTTACAATTTTGCCAAAAATTGCATAAAATGCCAACAAATGGGAAGCATATCGAAACGCAATGAGATGCCCATGCAACCAATTCTTGTGGTTGACATATTTGATGTGTGGGGAATTGATTTCATGGGCCCCTTCCCAAATTCGTTTGGCAATTTATATATATTAGTGGCGGTAGATTATGTATCAAAATGGGTGGAAGAGATTGCCACTAAACCAAATGACCATAACGCTGTGTGTAAATTTCTTCAAAATAGTATTTTCTCTCGATTTGGTCTTCCCCGTGTGATCATAAGTGATGGGGGTCACACTTTAATAATTTTCACTTTGGTAAAATGTTGAAACGTTATGGCGTAGACCACCGAATTGCAACCCGTACCACCCTCAAACGAGTTGTCAAGTGGAGGTATCCAGTAGGCAAATTAAAGAAATCTTACAAAAAACAGTACGATCGACCGTAAGGATTGGTCCACCAAGCTAAACGACGCCTTATGGGCCTATCTTACCGCATTTAAACACCTATTGGCGTGACCCCATATCAGTTGGTATACGGGAAAGGTTGTCATTTACCTGTAGAACTAGCACATCATGCTTTATGGGCAATTAAAAATGTTAATCTTGATTACACTTTTACAGGAAATGCACAAAAGTTGAGTTTGAATGAATCGGAAGAATTAAGGAACGAGGCATACGAGACGACGGCCGCATATAAGGCAAGGATGAAAGAAGTGCATGACGCCAAACTACGGAAGAAAACTTTTGAGGTAGGCCAAAGGGTGTGGTTGTATAACTCGCGATTGAAAATGTTTCCTAAGAAGTTGAAAAGCAAATGGATGGGACCATACGTTGGGATTCGGGTTGCTAAATTTGGCGATGTCAAGATCGAAGACCCTAAGGATGGTGTGACACATGGTGAATGGGCATCGATTAAAACATTAAGTGAACCATAAGGATGTGAGCAGAAATGTCGATGAGTTGGTGAGCTTCTTGGTAAGTGCAGCAACATACACGACCGATGAGTAGGGGTTAGGTAACGGTCTGGCTGAAGACCTAAAACTTAGCGCTTCCCGGGAGGTACCTCAGAGAACTTTGTGGGTATGTTCCCTAGAAACCCTCACGAGACTTCACTCATCCACTCGTGGTTACCAAGGGGTTTAAAAGGCTACTGCATATGCTAAATGCAATCGTGATTCCTACGAAAGTTAGTTTAAGACTTATTTTTCTATGTATTTTTTTTATTTTAATTTTCCCTTCTTCTTTATGCACGACCATGCAAACACCCAAGTGTGGGGAGAATCTTGACTCATAAGGTATGTGAACACCCTATCCAGGATTAAGGACGAATCAAAAATTTTTCGGTGGAGTGCTCGAAGGTGGCACGATTTCAGAAAAACGAAGAAAAATATTTAATTGATTGCTAAATATTATTATTGATAGAGTTTTTTTAATTATTATTATTCTTTTCTTTGTTATTTTACTTTAAATCAGTGGTAAAACAAAAAAAAGGAGGTCACCGCCACCGACGCCATCCTCACCGCCACTGACGCCGTAGGCGTCAGTCGCCCAGAAACCTTCTGTCGGGAGGTGTGCACCGACGCTGGGATGGGCGCCGGCCCACCCCACCGACAACCATCGCGGCCCAGGAGGGCGTGGGTCAGCCTATTTTGAGCAAGTCATACAAAAATTTCCATCCACATACAATTAAAACGGAAATAACCATGTAAGGGAGGATGAAACTTCATTTTTTCATCATCTTTTTTCATTTTTCTCTCCAATCTTCTCAAGAACACCCAAACACTAAATTTCCAACTTCATCATTTCTCAACCAAATCAAGCAAACCTTAGGTGCATCTCGCTTAGTTTCTCGAGAGGATCACATCTCTCCAGTTAGTTTTGCAAGATTCCACTCGTTTGCGAGATAACGGGAGTTGAAGTTCATGAATTTTGGGGGTTTTCGTTGCAATTCACTTCATCCTTCTTCTTTTTCTTCTAAAAGTATCACATTATGCCAAGGTATGATTTTGCTTACATAATTACATGTTTTGCTTCAAGAATGCCATGGTATGTTCAAATTCATATGGAAAATCTTGATTTTTTTAGTAAATGCTTTATCGACTCATGCACATGTAATTTGTATGTTGAATTGCTGTTACTTAGGCTACATTGTTGATTACACACGGGTTTGTGGGATAAATTAAAACATGATGATCTTAGGAATGTTGGTAAGAAGTAGAGATGAAAGTGTTCATATGGATGATATGGTGTTGGATCGTACTTGGACCTAAACCCCCCTTATCATTGGATGATCCATCAACTCTAACGTTGTTATGACCATTTTTACCATTGTGAATTTTATGCTATATGTCCATAACAATGTGAAATCACGAGAACATACTTAATATAGGAGATTATAGGCTCATGATATTTATGCTATCGTATATACTTGAATTGATGTCCATTTGCTTAAATAGGCTTCAATATCCTTATTAGGTATGTGCGATAGAACTCTTAACCAACAAAACTATTGTTTAGTGGTGATGGTGACTAAATAGAGATATTGTTATTTGTAGGAACAATGCCACGCACCAAGGAATCAACCTATAGAGGAAAAGGCAAAGCTGTTGCCTCATCTTTGGAACCCTCTGGAAAACGTTCAAGGCACAGCACAAGCACCATCAGTGAAATAAGTTCTGACAATGAAATGGATGAAACAATGGGAACTAACTCCAGTGGTGATGACATTGACTATGACTCTGATGGGAATCCCGCCTAGACGGAGTACAAGAAACCATTGTCCAAATTCCCACGAGAGATGCAACCGCAAGTGTATATGGATAAATTCAAAGGCAAAAACGACCTTACAACACTCATGGTGTGTTAGAGACCTATGGAACTACTGGAATTTCGAATGTTTGGTGTGGTTGAATGTTTTGAAAGATTGGGGTGGAAGGAAGTACTAATATTTGTCAAGATGGATCGCCCACATGTTTATGTGAATCAGATTATGGAATGGATGTCTACTTTGGTGAGAAAAGATGGATCAAACCCACCACATTAACTGGCAAAGTCGGGGGAAGAAAATGGTTATGTCGTTTCAAACAATCTCACAAGTGGCCAAGTTTGACACTGCACCCGGGCCTTATGAATATCTCCATGAAAGCTCAATTCTAGAAATCCCAACTGGAGATTTTCTGCGAGAGGTATTGAATGATGTATTTGTTGTTCCTATCACTGCATTAGATTCTGACAACATGAACATAAGCAACATGAAGATTTTACCAAAGCAACATGAAGATTTTACCAATTAACAGTGATCCCGAGCAAGAATGTGATTCCTAGAATTTCTGATAGAGGGAAGGTGAGACATTATGAGTTAAGAGTACTTCATGCTCTCCTCACCGGTAGACACATGCTGTCATACCGGCAATTGGTAATGATGAACATTTGGGAAAGTTGTGAGAGTAGGGCCCGATTGATGATCCCACATTGTTGATTAATTACTATGCTGTTGCGTAAGCAAAAGGTTGTGTCCAATGATGCTTTAGCCATTCCAGTTACTGTTATGAAGTTCAAACTTAATCGGTTGGGAGGAAAATCATGGGAATACAAGAAGACCGCTACTCATTATCAACTACGAGACAAGGACAGTGGTCGAGTGTTGATGGTAAGACGAGATGATGTACCTCACCATGAGAATGCAGATGATGTAACTATGGGACAAGGTAGTGTGGGGGCGCTTGAGGATATGGGTGCTGACACAAGGGCAGGAACCGAGGAAGAAGAGATTCAAGAAGCAGTTGTCAGGGCTAGACCATTTGGATTTTCAGGATGGACCTTGGATCAGAGGCATATATATGATGAGCAGTCTTGCGAACGAGAAAGACAAAGAAGGTGGAGAGAGAGTTACCATAGGAGGGCGCAGGAGTATGAACAACAAAGGAGGGATGCATGGGCAGCACAAGAACAACGCGACAGAGAGCTACGTGATTATATGAGGATGTATGCGCAGGACGCCGCATATGCACGAGAACAATCTATTAATGACTATTTTTTGTATGAGGAGCAGGTTCGCCACTACAATGATTACCATGCAGGGCTGCCGTATCAAGCTCATCCACAACCAGTGGACTGGAGTATGCTACCAGAATACATGCCAGCGCAACAATATGAGAGGTACCAACAAGCTCAACCATCATAGTGGGTGCCAGGGGATACAACACATGATGGAAGCTCACACGCAATGGGAGAAGCTAGAAGCTTTGACATGCACGCCATGAACCAAAGTCTGATGGAATCTTTCTTTGGACCACCACTTCCCAGACCTCCATTTGGATAAGATAAGAACACTCTCTGATCGCTTGATCAGGTCCATGTGTTTCTCCACTCTATCTGTGTCATGTCGAACACCTTATGTTTCTTTTATTTTAGTCGCTTTTCTTTTGGTGTGTTTAATCTGTGATTGGGGGGGGTCACACTATAACAATGTATGTGGGAAGGTGCATCTATAGGTATGTCTGGTATGGTAAACACTTGAATGCTGATCTATGGTTGATGAACTTGGAATTTTGGTCATGATGTTACAAATGCCCGTAAATCCACAAGTGAAGTTCAGTGTGCTTAGAAAACCAGAATTTTCAATACATGTTACTTGTTGTTTATTAAATAATTGATATAGATCATAGGTCATGGCCATATGCTTTAACTTAAGGAACAAAAGTTTTCTAGCAGGTTATTTTTGCAAATGTGATGGATGCCTGGTTAGTGTTAACAAGATTGTGATATAATAAACTCTTGGACATATGGTAGCCTAATTCCTACTTGGTGAGATTTTGAGCCTATTACCTAAAACAAAATTATAAATTCATTTGTTGAGAGTAGGCCATATACTACGTTTGTTACATAACTTGTATTGTTTGATGCATACCAAAACCATAAGCAAGATGTTTGCATATAAATGACAGAGGCAATTTAGGAACCCATTTACTTGTTGTCATGTGTTATTGTTTTCCATCCTAACCTTAGTAGCCATGTCGAGTCTTAAACCATTATTTTGTTAAAACCGATAAATAAAGCCCATGTGTTAGTTGATAACCGATAGTTAAGCCGTTTAAAAAAAAGTTAGAGAAAAAGCATTGTTCAAAAAGGATTAAAGTGAGTAGCTTTGTGATTCATGTTGATAATGATAGTTTAATGATTTGGTCTAAATCTTGGTTGCATTAGTCACTTTAATAAAAATAAAAATTTTCAACCCGTATCTAAGCCCAAAAACCCGTAAGTCCTTTAGATGTGTGCAAGATCTATGTAGATGGTGGAGGTGTGATTGCTATACATGCTTATGTGGACATGATGGTATATTGGATATTGAGTGATTACACTAGTACATATTTTACTAGTCCATATATAAACCGAGAAGAGTGAATTATTGTGAGGGGTGTGCACATGAGACTAAAAATCAAAATCATGTTAATCTTAGTTGGGTGATGTCTTATTTTGCCTATAATTGACTTGCTAGAATGTAAATCTATTGAACGATGCAACTCTTATATATAAGGGCATGACCATGGACCTTAATTGATTCTTAATAAGTGACTAGTGATGTGTATTTTCAATGATCGTTATATAAACTACAACTGAGCTTTGCCTGAGGACAAGCGAAAGGTAAGTGTGGGGATTGTGATCGAGTAGTGAAAGTTCAATGTTTAATTGCTTTATTTTCATGGTTTACATGTAAATTATAATAAATAGAGTTACTTTTAGGATTATTTTGTGGTTGAAGGTTAAACATGAAGAATATGAACAAATTAGAAGAAACAGGACAAGAATTGGAGCTTGAGAAGTAAAGATATGATAAACTGAAGTTGCACGACAACGGTATCTTAAAACTGCATAACTTGAGCTAGGAAAAGAGTTATGGGACCCACGACCTATCAATGGAAAGGTATCGAAAAGTTACACATGAAAATCATGGTTTAACAGGGAGGTGGCGCCACTGACGCCTCCATAGGCGCCACCAACGCCGGGGTCCGGGATTTTTTTGAGATTTGACCTAAATTGAAGGGATTTAAAAAGGAAAAAACCCTAATTCGAATGACAACTTTTACACAGCAATTTTGGCACGAAAATTAGCAATCTTTGATCATTCTCAAGCTACTCTCATCAAGATCATCAATTTTACAAGATTCACCTGATCAATTACAATTGTGTGGAAGATTCGACGATGAGGCAAGGCTAGTTCATTCGTGATTCACTTCGGGGGATGGGTTTGTGCAAGTTTCTATTTTTCTTAGTTGTGGCCTAGATTTGGGATTGGATCTTGAACCATTTAAGTTCTTTTAGATTCAATTTATGATTTTGATTGTTTAAACGGTTTGATTATGTTTAAACCTAATATTGATATTCTATTACTTTGGTTGTATTTAATCATTGTGTGATTGAAAATTAAAATTAAGGTTTCATTATTCAAATTGGTAATTGTGTGAATAAGGTCCTTTAAACTCTAATCCATGATTATCACTTAAATCATATCATGTATAAGTCACCATTAATGACTTCTCACTAGGTTTCATTCAAGAAAAATTGTAACTTTGCCAAACTTGAGTCCTGAAGTGGGTTGCTTTTTCTCCAAGATTGTTAAAAACTTAAACTTTTATTTTGTTAATTTGATTCTTTCTCAATTCAATTAATCAAGAAATTATATTTTTAATGTTTAATAGTTTTAAATTAATCGTTGTTAGCACTTTCCTGTGATTCCCTGTGGATTCGACACCCTGCTTACCCTTTACTATTAAGGGTGATTAGGTACTCTTTAATATAATTTTTGACCGACCACACGACATCGATCAAAATTTATGCAATTTTTGGCATAATTTTAAGAATCCCGGAAGAGAGTTTGCCAAAAGAGTCCACAAGATAGGATCTTGTGACCGGTTTTATGTCCGCTAAAATGACGCCCGCATGTGGATGAATGTGCATGGTCTAACACATCTGGAATTTCGGAGTCGGGAATGCATTGCCTGATAATTTGATCTGCTCCAACTTTGAACAAGTCTGGTTCATCCCATATATAGTACTTCACTTGGGACATAAATTGTTGTCTCTTCCGTTTGTTCCAATGATCGGGAATGGTACCTGCAGCCAAATAGTTTGCAAAGTTAGCATACCATGGTTCTGATGATTTGGATAGTAATTGCTCATCTGGTGTAAGGCCCCATTCCCGGGCACCTCACAGTTGGTCAATCACAACAATTAAAACAGTACACATTATAATTATACAAACTTTAAGCAGCGGAAATGATTTATCAAAACCATTCATTTTATTTAAAACATTGTTGTTAAGCAATACATCATCATTATCTGTTTACAAAAGAATTGCTTTAACGCATTACAAAACAATAGCAACATAGAATACAAATGGATGTCAGTCTTTCCCTGCCGAGTAGCTTCACCCTCGTGCCATCCTCAACAATAATTACCTGCCAACTGAAAATGTATAAAAGTCAGCGTTGCTGAGTGTGTTCTAGTTTTAAAAGTAATAAAATACTTTCTATATGTTGTATAAGAAAATACTCTTTTTTGTAAAATACAACTCTGTACTGTATATGCGAGCACGCATTAACTATATGAACAAATACTGTTCGTACTCTTTACTATATGCCTTGTCTGTTCTATGAACTTTTATCTTTATGTTTCACTTTCTGTATGGACCAATGAGTAATACCCAACTGTATGCGCGATGGAAAACGGGTGATGAGCCATCTATATCCCTCGAAAGGGTCAACTATATCCCTCGAAAGGCTTTTGTGTACTATGTACAAGGCCAATCAAAACACCCAAGGCACGCTACAAAGGTCCTGCCAATCTCAATTGATTGGCCTTGTGTGCATAATAGGGTAGCTAACCCGCAGCACAGTTGAGCTAACGACAACATGGTCGTGTACCTTCTGTAAGTTTGCAAGACTTGTTAACATTTTCATTAATGTTCCTCCTTTTTTCTTTAGTGCTCTTTCACTTTATTATTATGGTATACTTTACGTTACGATAATAACATACCACGTAAAGTCACATACTATAAGTAATAATAATAATAGCAATAATAATAATAAGGAACAATCATAACTATGCATGAAACATCATCATAAATAAACCCTAGTCAACCTCGGTCAAAAACCCTAAAGCACAGACTCCCAAAAAATTCTATAAAAAATTCAAAGTGCTTAGGCGCTTGGTCACTATTGGGGCGCATGAGCCCTTTTTGGGCGTTCATCACTATGTAGGCGCATCAGCCAACACTTAATCATTTTATCCCTTAGGTGCATGAACTATTCAGGCGCATGGACAACAATTAGGCGTATGGATTGTTTGGATGCATGGACACTTAGGCGCATGAGCCACTTGGGCGCATGGGCACTATTGGGGCGCATGGCCCTACACTTAGTCGTCCGACTAACATTTCTAGGCGCATGGACCACTGTTCAGGCGCATGGGCTATACTTAAAACATTTCTAAGGTAATGTTAGGCGCATGGGCTACTGTTTAGGCGCATGGATTACACTTAAATCTTTCTACGACATTTTCAGGCGCATGAGCCTTATCCAGGCGCATGGACCTTCTGTCTGACATGTTTCTAGTATGTTTTCTAACCCAATCATCAAACCCATCTGTTCTAAGCTTAATGTGGCTATTCTAAACATGAACAACCTATAAGCATTCAAGAACCAACATCCAACATGCACATTACATACGGGTAAAGATGCATAAACTTTGAAAATCGTTTTAATACATTTTCAGCCCCAAAGATAGTTTAAAACAAGTAAAAACCGGGGTCTAGAACTCACCTGATGCAACTTGGGTGTTTCTTCCTTTCTAACCCGCTTACAAATGAGTTCAAGCACCTAAAAACAACACCAAACACACACACCCGAGCACATACGCAAACACATAAGCACATAAGCATATAACCGGGATAAAACCTGTCATAACCACTTAAAAACCACGAATTCTTACCTTGAATTCGACTTTTCTTCTTCTTCTTTTCTTCAAAACCGAGAGTTCCTCTGCTCTGTCACTCTAAAACCGAAGAAGATGGTGATGTGAAGTGAGGGTGGGCGGCCATGCCCACCTTTACACAACTTTTCAAAGTTTTGTCCTTTTGGACATTTTTAGTCCTCCACTTGGACTTTATGGCTTTTTTTCATTTATTCTTCATTTCTTGTCTTATTAAAATAAGCGGGTGTTACATCTGGGAATGTCTCATTAATGTCCTATTGTGAATCAATGGTATGATGCACAACTCTTGATAGATGATCCGCTACCATGTTCTCGCTTCCCTATGGATGTATACTTTGGTAAGAAAAGATGGATCAAACCCACCACATACGAACACATTAACTGGAAAAGTCGGGGGAAAGATAATGGTTATGTCGTTTCAAACAATCTCACAAGTGGCCAAGGTTGACACTGCACCCGGCCTTATGAATATCTCCATGAAAGCTCAATTCTAGAAATCCCAACTGGGGATTATTTGCGGGAGGTATTGAATGATGTATTTGTTGTTCCTATCACTGCATTAGATTCTGACAACATGAACAAAAGCAACATGAAGATTTTACCAAAGCTGTTAACAATGATCCTGAGCAAGAATGCGATTCCTAGAATTTCTGATAGAGGGAAGGTGAGTCATTATGAGTTAAGAGTACTTCATGCTCTCCTCACCGGTAGACACATATTGTCATACCGGCAATTGGTAATGATGAACATTTGGGAAAGTCGTGAGAGTAGGGCCCGATTGATGATCCCACATTGTCGATTAATTACTATGCTGTTGCGTAAGCAAAAGGTTGTGTCCAATGATGCTTTAGCCATTCCATACTGTTTTGAAGTTCAAACTTAATCGGTTGGGAGGAAAATCATGGGAATACAAGAAGACCGCTACTCATTATCAACTATGGGACAAGGACAGTGGTCGAGAGTTGATGGTAAGATGAGATGATGTACCTCACTATGAGAATGCAGTTGATGTAACTATGGGACAAGGTAGTGTGGGGGCGCTTGAGGATATGGGTGCCGACACAAGGGCACGAACCAAGGAAGAAGAGATTCAGGAAGCAGTTGTCAGGGCTAGACCATTTGGACTTTCAGGATGGACCTTGGATCAGAGGCACATATCTGATGAGCAATCTCGCGAACGAGAAAGACAAAGAAGGTCGAGAGAGAGTTACGATAGGAGGACGCAGGAGTATGAACAACAAAGGAGGGATGCATGGGCAGCACAAGAACAACACGACAAAGAGCTACGTGATGATATGAGGATGTATGCGCGGGACGCCGCATATGCACTAGAACAATCTATTAATGACTATTTTTTGTATGAGGAGCAGGTTCACCACTACAATGATTACCATGTAGGGCTGCCGTATCAAGCTCATCCACATCCGGTGGACTGGAGTATGCTACCAGAATACATGCCGGCGCAACAATATGAGAGATACCCATAAGCTCAACCGTCATAGTGGGTGCCAAGGGATACAACACCTGATGGAAGTTCACACGCAACGGGAGAAGCTAGAAGCTTTGATATGCACGCCATGAACCAAAGTTTGATGGAATCTTTCTTTGGACCACCACTTCCCAGACCTCCATTTGGATAAGATCAGAAAACTCTCTCGTCACTTGATGAGGTCCATGTGTTTCTCCACTCTATATGTGTCATGTCGAACACCTTATGTTTCTTTTATTTTAGTCGCTTTTCTTTTGGTGTGTTTAATCTATGATTGGGGGGGGGGGTCACACTATAACAATGTATGTGGGAAGGTCTGCATCTATAGGTATGTCTGGTATGGTAACACTTGAATGCTGATATATGGTTGATGAACTTGGAATTTTGGTCATGATGTTACAAATGCCCGTAAATCCACAAGTGAAGTTCAGTGTGCTTAGAAAACCAGAATTTTCAATACATGTTACTTGTTGTTTATTAAATAATTGATATAGATCGTAGGTTATGGCCATATGCCTTAACTTTCAGGAACAAAAGTTTTCTAGCAGGTTATTTTTGCAAATGTGATGGATGCCTGGTTAGTGTTAACAAGATTGTGATATAATAAACTCATGTGCATATTGGTAGCCTAAATTCCTACTTGGTGAGATTTTGAGCCTATTACTTAAAACAAAATTATATATTCATTTGTTGAGAGTAGGCCATATACTACGTTTGTTACATAACTTGTATTGTTTGATGCATACCAAAACCATAAGCAAGATGTTTGCATATAAATGACAGAGGCAATTTAGGGACCCATTTACTTGTTGTCATGTGTTATTGTTTTCCATCCTAACCTTAGTAGCCATGTCAAGTCTTAAACCATTATTTTGTTAAAACCGATAAATAAAGCCCATGTGTTAGTTGATAACCGATAGTTAAGCCGTTTAAAAAAAAGTTAGAGAAAAAGCATTGTTCAAAAAGGATTAAAGCGAGTAGCTTTGTGATTCATGTTGATAACGATAGTTTAATGATTTGGTCTAAATCTTTGGTTGCATTAGTCACTTTAATAAAAATAAAATTTTCAACCCGTATCTAAGCCCAAAAACCCGTAAGTCATTTAGATGTGTGCAAGATCTATGCAAATGGTGGAGGTGTGATTGCTATACATGCTTATGTGGACATGATGGTATATTGGATATTGAGTGATTACACTAGTACATATTTTACTAGTCCATATATAAACCGAGAAGAGTGAATTATGTGAGGGGTGTGCACATGAGACTAAAAATCAAAATCATGTTAATCTTAGTTGGGTGATGTCTTATTTTGCCTATAATTGACTTGCTAGAATGTAAATCTATTGAACGATGCAACTCTTATATATAAGGGCATGACCATGGACCTTAATTGATTCTTAATAAGTGACTAGTGATGTGTATTTTCAATGATCGTTATATAAACTACAACTGAGCTTTGCCTGAGGACAAGCGAAAGGTAAGTGTGGGGATTGTGATCGAGTAGTGAAAGTTCAATGTTTAATGGCTTTATTTTCATGGTTTACATGTAAATTTATAAGAAATAGAGTTAATTTTAGGATTATTTGTGGTTGAAGGTTAAACATGAAGAATATGAAGAAACTTGAAGAAACGGGACAAGAATTGGAGCTCGAGAAGTAAAGATATCATAAACCGAAGTTGCACGACAACGGTATCTTAAAACTAGCATAACTTGAGCTAGGAAAAGAGTTACGGGACCCACAACCTATCAAGGGAAGGTATTGAAAAGTTACACATGAAAATCAAGGTTTAAAATGGAGGTGGCGCCACCAATGCCGGGGTCCGGGATTTTTTTGAGATTTGAGCTAATTTAAGGGATTTAAAAAGGAAAAAACCCTAATTCGAATGACAACTTTTACACAAAAATTTTGGGACAAAAATTAGCAATCTTTGATCATTCTCAAGCTACTACCTCATCAAGATCATAAATTTTACAAGATTCACATGATAAATTACAATTGTGTGGAAGATTTGACGATGAGGCAAGGCTAGTTCATTCGTGATTCACTTCGGGGGACGGGTTTGTGCAAGTTTCTATTTTTCTTAGTTGTGGCCTAGATTTGGGATTGGATCTTGAACCATTTAAGTTCTTTTAGATTCAATTTATGATTTTGATTGTTTAAACGGTTTGATTATGTTTAAACCTAATATTGATATCCTATGACTTTGGTTGTCTTTAATCATTGTGTGATTGAAAATTAAAATTAGGGTTTCATTATTCAAATTGGTAATTGTGTGAATAAGATTCTTTAAACTCTAATCCATGATTACAACTTAAATCATATCATGTATAAGTCACCATTAATGACTTCTCACTAGGTTTCATTCAAGAAAAATTGTAACTTTGCCAAACCTGAATCTTGAAGTGGGTTGCTTTTTCTCCAAGATTGTTAAAAACTTAAACTTTTATTTTGTTGATTTGATTCTTTCTCAATTAAATTAATCCAGCAATTTTTTTTTAATGTTTAATAGTTTTAAATTAATCATTGCTAGCACTTTCCTGTGATTCCCTGTGGATTCGACACCCTGCTTATCTTTTACTATTAAGGGTGATTAGGTACTCTTTAATATATATTTGACCGACCACACGACATCTATCACTCGGATAGCGTGCTATCGTTGAAATTGGCAATTGGGGTGAGCAACCCATGGTTGCAACAGACTCACATAGCGTGCAAATAGCTATGATTGTTAAGGAGGTGAGCGACCCTGCTCTCGCAACAGACTCGAAAGGACGAACGTATAAAATAAGCGAGGTTAACGAATGTAATGGAAGATAAAAATTATATTATCAATGTGTACGTATGATGTATGATCACGAAAAAATTTAAAGCATAGTATGATTTGAAAGAAAGTAAAGAATGGTTTTAACGATTGAAATGTATGTTTTATTATAAATTAGAACTCACTCAGCGACGCTGACTTTTATACATTTTCAGTTGGCAGGTAAACGTTGCTGAGGATGGCACGAGGCCAGTACTCAGCTCTTTTGGATGACATTCTTTTGTTAATGCTTTTGCATTGTAATGTGAACGAATGATGTTTGAAATGAACGCTTGTATTAACTTGCAAAAGCATTTGTAATGTTATGAAAAGATATTTTTTTATGTTTCCGTTGCAATATTTTCATAACGCAAATGTCATTATATGTTTTATGTGCGGTGAGGATCCAACTGTAAACGTCCCAGGTACGGCGCCTTACATAATCCAATTATGATCATTGGTGGTGAATTATACAATTGATAATAATTTATAGAAAATTAGGTATGCTACTAGTAAATTAAGTTTGTTTATTCATAATTACCATTAAAGAGTATCAAAAAACCTCAACAAGATCAGTTATAATGATTAAGGTTATTTATATATACCAAGTATTAAGTAAGATGAACAAGTATTATTATACAATCATACTCACAATCACAATAATAATAATAACATAATAATAATAATAATAATAATAATAATAATAATATAATAATAATAATAATAATAACCATCATAATAATAATTTTATAATAATAATAATATAATAATAATATAATAATATCATTAATGATAACATTATTAAAATAATAAAAAGTAGCAAATAAACATTCTATTTGGGAAAGAGCTATAATTTTGCGTGACAATCCCGGTATTAATTTGGGAAAGAGCTAATAAAAACCTTATCGCACCCTACAAAAAAGAGCTAATAATAATATATTTCATATAATAATAATAATAATAATAATAATAATAATAATAATATAATAATAATAATAATAATAATAATAACAATAATAAATAACAACAATAACAACAATAATAACAATAATAACAATAATAACAATAATAACAATAATAACAATAATAACAATAATAACAATAACAATAACAATAACAATAACAATAAGAATAAGAATAAGAATAAGATAATAATGATAATGATAATAATGATAATAATGATAATAATGATAATAATGATAATAATGATAATAATGATAATAATGATAATAATGATAATAATAACAATAATAACAATAATAACAATAATAACAATAATAACAATAATAACAATAATAACAATAATACAATAATAACAATAATAACAATAATAACAATAATAACAATAATAACAATAATAACAATAATAACAATAATAACAATAATAACAATAATAACAATAATAACAACAATAACAACAATAACAACAATACATAATAATAATAATAATAATAATAATAATAATAATAATAATAATAATGTAAGGACCCGTTCCCGGGACGCTTACAAATGGTAAATCATTGCACATAAAACATATAACTTTACATTTAACATTCATAAACATTGTAGCGAAACATTAAAATAACTTTTCATTTCCTTATAAATGCTTTTGCAAGTTAATACAATCGTTCATTTCAAAACATCATTCGTTCGCATTACAATGCAAAAACATTAAACAAAAGAATGTCATCCAAAAGAGCTGAGTAGCTGCCCCGTGCCATCCTCAGCAACATTACCTGCCAACTGGAAACACATGAAAGTTAGCATTGCTGAGTGAGTTCTAGTTTTATAATAAAACATACTTTGCTTTCATTAAAACATCCTTTACTTTGCATGTGATCATACATCATACATACACATAGATAATATCATTATTATCTTCATCATTTGTTCATTAACTTTCGTTCATTCATTCGTTCGTCATTACCATTCACTTTCATTACGTTCATTCAGATTCATTCAGATTCATTAATGCATTCTTACTTTCATTCATACATTCATCATTACTTCATTTCATTCCATCAATACCATAAACTTTACCCCACCATCATGCATAAAGCGGATACAGGGCCTAAGTCTATCATAGACCTTCCGTCATGGCGCAGATAAGCCTGGCCATAGTATACAGGGTAAGCGAAAAAGGTTCTATACATATGGTCAATCACAAAGAAAGACCCCGATGTGCATCCTTTTGGGGTAGCTAACCCACACACCGTTGGACTAACACCTTTCTTTGGGCGTGTTCCGACATACAAGGCTTGCAAGACTTTCTTTACTTTCCATCGTTCATTAATGCATGCATTCATTCATCATGTTCCTTTTTTCACTATCTTCCACTTTATGTTAGATAATACTTTAATTTCATTCATTTACATTCAATGTAAGCCATGGGAAGATAACATACAATGAAAGGAACATCAACATACACAGTCAACATCATCATACATGGCATCATCATACATACATAGTATACATCATCATACATCATGCATAAACATACAACGTTATACATCATAATGGCCAACATAACCTCTATGGCCTCAAAAGTCATCTTACATAAACCCTTGGGAACCTTCCACGTCAAAACTTACATCTGCACTTTCCCCCGAAAGTCAGTAAATAGACATTGTTCTTTTCAGGTGCACAAGCCCTACTTGAGTGTATGGACACCCTTTAGTCCATGGCCTCCCAGGCGACTGAACACAATACGGATGAACACCAGGAGAATGGGCCCTATGCGAATGGACCCAATGCAGATGGACACAATGCGGATGGATACTATGCGAATGGACCTAATGCGGATGAGCACATGTGTGAATGGACCTAATGCGGATGGACCTAATGCGGATGGACCTAATGCGGATGAATCTAATGCGGATGGACCTAGGCGTATGAACCCAATTGCATGACCCCGATACGAATGAACATCAGTCGCATGACTCACAAGTGTATGGACTCCAGTCTCACGACTCGCATGCGAATGAACCTCAATCACAATCCTTTCGGCCGTATGGCCTCCTGTCGCATGCTATTCGGTCGCCTAGCCTTAGCTGATGCAGAATGCAGTTCATCCCGAACCCAATTTGCACTTTTTGGCCTCCAAACCCTCTCAAACCTGTTCTAAGCCCAAATCAACCATCCTAAATCTTAGGAATAAATACCACAACACCATTCAAGCACACACAAGCCCGAAAACAAACCCCACTCGCGTCACAAACAAACACATACATACGGGTTCAACACACACACTTCAAAAACGGGTTTTACTATGTGTTCTAGCCCCAAATCAGTGGAAAACCTGTAAAAGAGGGGTCCTAGAACGCACACAAATAGCCTGTCGAGTAGAGCTTCAATCCAACCCGCTACACCTCAACTTTTGCGCCCAAAACCAAGAAAACCGAAGCTTGAAACCCCTTTTCTCCCTTATTTCTCTCTATGGCCGATTTTGTGAGTGTGGGGGAAGGTGTGGGCTTCCCTCCCCTCTTAATCCCCCACTCTTCCAAATCTTCTCCCATTTTGGCAAGTTTGGTCCCTCGACTTTGGGCTTTCTCTTTTTAATTTCTTTTGTCGGCTTCAAAGAAAATAACCGGGTTTTACAAGTCCACCCCCCTTATATAGGTTTCGTCCCCGAAACTGTTATTCCTTGAACAAAAATGTGGGTAATGCTGTCTCATCTCTTCTTTAGTCTCCCACATAGACACGGATCCTTTCCTGTGCTTCCACTATACACGCACAAGTGGAACCACTTTATTCCTCAGCCTTTTCTCTTTTCGATCAATGATTGCCACTGGTTGCTCCACATAATTGAGCCGTTCATCTACCTTGATATCCTTTAGTGGTACAATGATATCATCGTATGCTAGGCACTTTCTCAGATGAGATACATGGAATGTCGGGTGAATTCCACTTAGCTCATCTGGTAACTCCAATCTATAGGCCACGTCTCCTACTCTAGCAATATTCGGAAAGGCCCTATGTATCTCGGGTTCAACTTGCCCCACTTTCTGAACTGAATGATACCCTTCCAATGTGAGACTATCAACATGACCCTGTCACCCACCTGGAATTCAATCGGTCTACGTCGTTTATCAGCATAAGACTTCTGTCTATCTTTGGCTGCCTTCATGAAGGCTTTGATCTTTTCAAGCTTCTCAGGCATAGCCACGATTACCTTTGTGCTTCCCAATTCTTTTTGACCAATATCACCCCAACACACGGGTATTGGCATCTCCTACCGTATAGCATCTCATAAGGGGCATACCAATGTTAGCATGATAACTGTTGTTATATGAGAATTCAGCTAATGGTAAGTGATCATCCCAACTTCCTCCAAAGTCGATAACACATGCCCGAAGCATATCCTCCAACGTTGGAATGGTCCTTTTGGACTGACCATCTGTCTGAGGATGATAAGCCGTGCTAATATGCAACCTCGTCCCCATAGCATCGTGGAATTTCTTCCAAAATTTAGATGTAAACTGGGTGTCACGATTAGACACAATAGACACCGGCAAACCATGACGAGTTACAATTTCCTTGATGAATAGATCCCCAAACCTCTCGGATGAATATGTCTCGCGGATCGGTAGGAAGTGAGCACTCATTGTCAAATGGTCAACTATCACCCATATGGCATCATACCCTTTCGGGGTACGTGACAGGTTTGTAATGATATCCATGGTGATGTGCTCCCACTTCCATTCCAGTATATCCAAAGGTTGGATCTTCCCATACGGCTTCTGATGCTCGTCCTTCACTTGTAGACAAGTAAGGCATTTACTCACATACTCCACCATATCGCGTTTCATACCCAACCACCAATAATCTTTCTTCATGTCTGGGTACATCTTTGTAGCACCAGGATGAATAGAGTATCAAGTCTTATGAGCTTCATCCAAAATCTTCACCCGTAGATCCCCCAAAACGAGGAATCCACATCCTCCTGAATCGAGTTCAAACACCAAGCGTGTTTTCACCCAATTCTGCGACTAGACCTCTCATTCTTTCATAGTTAAGATGACCTTCTTTCAATGCCTTATCTTGGAACTCCTTAACTTGCTTCACAACATCAGAGGTCATGATTATCTGGTAAGCTTTTACCTGAATTGGCTCGGGTCTCTCTTTTCTACCAAGGGCATCCGCCACCACATTGGCTTTGCTCGGATCGTAGTGGATCTCGCAATCATAATCTTTTATAAGCTCCAACCATCTCCTCTGCCTCATGTTCAAATCTTTCTGCTCAAAGAAGTACTTCAAGCTCTTGTGGTCAGTGATTATGGTGCACTTCGTCTCGTGAAGATAGTGCCTCCAAATCTTTAAAGCAAAGACCACAACTGGTAGGTCCAAGTCATGAGTCGGGTAATTAACCTCATGAACCTTTAACTGTCGGGATGCATAGGCTATAACTTTTCCCCTTTGCATTAACACACACCCTAACCCCGAGTAGGAAGCATCAGAATAAACCACCAGATCCTCACTTCCATCGGGTAATGACAGAACAGGAGCTTGAGTCAATCTCGCCTTTAATTCCTCGAACACCTTCTCTTGAGCTTGACCCCATAAAAACTTCACATCTTTCTGGGTCAACTTAGTGGAGAAGCAATCTTAGAAATGTCTTGAATGAATCTTCTATAGTAGCCTGCCAAACCCAAGAAACTACGAATCTCGGATGGCATCTTTGGAGACTTCCATTGCATCACCGCCTCCACCTTTGCTAGGTCCACCATAATCCCATCATGATTCACCACATGACCCAAGAATTGAACCACGCGCAACTAGAGTACGCACTTGGAGAACTTGGCGTACAACTTCCCTTTTCTCAACGTCTCCAAAACCTCCCGAATATGACCAACATGCTCAATCTCGCTCTTCGAATAAATCAGGATATCATCAATAGACAAAATCACTGATTTATCCAATATTGGCTGACACACTCAATTCATTAGATCCATAAAAGCAGCTGGTGCATTTGTCAAACCAAAAGACATGACAAGAAACTCGTAATGACCATAACGCGTGCGAAAAGCTGTTTTAGGGATATCCTTCTCCTTCACTTTCAACTGATGGTAACCAGATCGAAGGTCTATCCTTGAAAACCAACTGGCACCTTGAAGCCAATTAAACAAGTTATCAATTCTTGGTATGGGATAGCGGTTCTTTATGTCAACTTATTCAGCTCATGGTAGTCAATACACATCCTCATACTACCATCTTTCTTCTTCAAGAATAAGACTAGAGTACCCCAAGGAGAGATACTCGGTCTAATGAACCGCTTATCAAGCTGCTCTTGCAGTTACTCCATCAACTCTTTCATCTCAGTCGAAGCCAACCGATACGGTGCCTTGGCAACAGGTTGGGCACCCGGTATCAGATCAATCTGAAACTCGATCTCTCGGTCAGGCGACACTCCAGGTAAGTCTTCAGGAAACACATCTGGGAAGTCACACATAACCGGTACATTAGACAGTTGTGGTGTTGGTGTTTCTACTTCCTTCACAAAAGCGAAGTAGGCACTACATCCATGCCTCATGCACTTTCCCGCCACCGCCATTGAGATTACTTTCGGGACTGTCGTGACTCGATCCCCATAAACTGTCACCTTACTCTGGTCAGGCGCTGTCAGTCGAATCATCTTTTTGCGACACATAATGTTCGCCTCATAATCTGCTAACCAATCCATCCCAAGAACTACATCAAAACCACCTAAGGTTATCATGGACGGTCTAACATGAAATTTATGACCTTCTAGTTCCACATCACAGTCTTCTATCATCTCAGAAATCCTGGTAGACTTACCTATGATAGTTTCTACATCAAAGGGCACATCAACACTCCTACTACTAACAAGCAGTTTAGCACAGAAAGCAGCAGAAATAAAAGTTTTACTAGCACCAGAATCAAATAACACGGAGGCTAAAGTTTGGTTTACTAGAAACGTACCTGACACGACATCAGGGTCCGTTCTAGCTTCCTCCTGCGTCATCGTAAATACTCTGGCGCTCGCCCTCTGCCCTTCAGTCCCCGTCATCTTCTTCCCTGCACTAGAACTTTTATCCCTCGGCTTCTTACAGTCCCTGCTCATGTGACCCTCTCCACCATAGTTAAAACATCTAATCACACGACAGTCCTTCGTTATGTGACCAGGCTTCCCACATTTGTAGCATTGGTTCGATCCCATCCTACATTCACCGATATGCTCTCTTCCACCTTTGCCACACTTCTTCGATCCTGCACCAGATGTGACCACACAATGGTCATCTACCCGGGCCTTCTTGTTACTCGTTGGGACACCACCTCGACCAAACCTTTTCCCATTCCAATTCCGATCACCAATCCCTTTCTTGCTACCTTCAGCCTCCATCACTATTCTCTCATCATATAATATTCCTGCCAAATCAACTGCCGACCTAAAAGTGCTCAGTTGGGCGGCAATCATGTGCCTGCGAATATCTGCTGGCAAGCCCTGGATGTACCTCTTGATTTTTCATGGCAGAGGTGTTACCTGATCAGGCACTAGCCGTGCCATCTTATTAAACTTCATAGTGTATTGCTGATGAGTCATTATTTCTGCCTCCAGCTGCAGGAACTCTCTTTCCACCTTATCCATTCCCTTGTGAGGACACAACTCCTCAATCACCAACTTCTTCAGCTCCGACCATCTCATCGTCCTAATTGCCTAACTACCATCGGCTTGGACTATATTGTCCCACCAACACAAAGCCGGGTCCACAAAAGAGTAGGCAACAAACTTTACTTACTGATCCTCCCAGCACTCGCTGACGTTCAAAACAACTTCCATTTCTCTGACCCACCGATGAGCAGCAGCAGCAGTGCCGTTACCATCAAAAGTAGGGGGCTTGCGTCGTTGAAATGCCCAGTAGTTACAACCTTGTGCCGCCTCCGGCGTAGGCTCTTCTTCTTCCTCTTCTTCTTTGTTATCAGATAGAAGTGTCTCTATCTTGGGTTGTATTCCTTCACCCGTAGGTCTACTTCTTTCCTTGCTTTCTCCTTCTCATACAACTTTAATCACTTCAATCACTATAGATGGTAAGATTTTCTGCATGACTCGATGCACATCTTCAACCACAGCCTCTTTCACCGTGACCCTTAAGTTAGCACTCTCATCACCACCCTCCAGATGACGCTTCTCGGGTTCTTCATGAACCACCTTTTCAACTCTGGGTCTTCCTCTCGTAACCCGTGGTTCAGCACCATGACCTCCACCACGGAAGCTTTGAAGATCTACCACCAGCCATCCACACTCACACTGAAAGATTCAAACACCAACACGGTCATTCAAGGAATAGCTTAGTTTATGTCAAGTATAGTAAGTCCCTAATTACAGTGGCCAGTTGTGATTAGACAATTACTTTACATTTCATACCCCAAGCATTACATATCCTGACTATATCAGTATCTAAATCTACAAACAACACATAACCACACAACATGCGCACGTCATACCGGTTAACCTTACGAAAATACCTGATGGCACGCAGTACTTAGACTGGCATCCCTTCCCTTCCATCCCATTTTCAGTTTAAGTTTAGGTTTATTTTGAAAATTTACCCGTTTACTTAAACTTTGGCTCTGATAAAAACTTGTAAGGCCCCGTTCCTGGGACGCATATAGCTGGTAAATCATTGCACATAAAACATATAACTTTACATTTTACATTCATAAACATTGCAGCGGAACATTAAAATAACTTTTCATTTCCTTATAAATGCTTTTGCAAGTTAATACAATCGTTCATTTCAAAACATCATTCGTTCGCATTACAATGCAAAAACATTAAAAAAAGAATGCCATCCAGAAGAGCTGAGTAGCTGCACCGTGCCATCCTCAGCAACATTACCTGCCAACTGGAAACACATAAAAGTCAGCGTTGCTGAGTGAGTTCTAGTTTTATAATAAAACATACTTTGCTTTCATTAAAACTGTCCTTTACTTTGCATGTGATCATACATCATACGTACACATAAATAATATCATTATTATCTTCATCATTCGTTTATTAACTTTCATTAATTCATTCGTTCGTCATTACCATTCATTTTCATTGCTTTCATTCACATTTATTCATTCATTCTTACTTTCCTTTATACGTTCATCATTACTTTGTTTTATTCCATCATACCATGAACTTTACCCCGCCATCATGCATAAAGCAGGTATTGGGCCTAAGTCTAACATAGACCTTCCGTCATGGCACACAGCAGCCTAGCCACAATATCTAGGGTAAGCGACAAAGGTTCTATACATATGGTCAATCACAAAGAAAGACCCCGATGTACATCCTTCTGGGGTAGCTAACCACACACCGTTGGACTAACACCCTTCATTGGGTGTGTTCCGACATACAAGGCTTGCAAGACTTTCTTTACTTTCCATTGTTACATAATACTTTCATTTCATTCATTTACATTCAATGTAAGCCATGGGAAGATAACATACGATGAATGGAACGTCAACATACACAGTCAACATCATCATACAAGGCATCATCACACATACATAACATACATCATCATACATCATGCATAAACATACAACATCATACATCATCATGCCCAACATAACCTCTATGGCCTCAAAAGTCATCTTATATGAAACCCCGGGAACCTTCCACGTCAAAACTTACATCTGCACTTTTCCTCGATAGTCAGTAAATAGACTATGTTCTTTCGGGCGCACAAGCCCTACTTGGGCGTATGGACACCCTTCAGTCTCATGACCTCGCAGGCGACTGAACACAATGCAGATGAACACCAGGCGAATGGGCCCTATGCGATGGACCCAATGCGGATGGATACTATGTGAACAGACCTAATGCGGATGAGCACCCATGCGAATGTACCTAATGTTGATGGACCTAGGCATATGGACCCCAATCACATGACCCCCATGCGAATGAACATCAGTCGCACAAATCACAAGCGTATGGACTCCAGTCGCACGACTCGCATGAGAATGAACCTCAATCGCACTCCTTTCGGCCGTATGGCCTCCTGTCGCATGCCATTCGGTCGCCTAGCCGTAGCTGATGTAGAATGTAGTTCATCCCAAACCCAATCTGCACTTTTCGGCCTCCAAACCCTCTCAAACTTGTTCTAAGCCCAAATCAACCATCCTAAACCTTAGTTATACATACCACAACACCATTCAAGCACACACAAGCCCAAAAACAAACCCCACTCACATCACACACAAATACATACATACGGGTTCAACCCACATACTTCAAAAAGGGGTTTTACTCTGTGTTCCAGCCCCAATAAGTGGACAATGTGTAAAAAAGGGTCCTAGAACTCGCACAAACAGCCCCGTCGTGTAGAGCTTCAATCCAACCCGCTACACCTCAACTTTTGCGCTTGAAACCAAGAAAACCGAAGCTTGAAACCCGTTTTCTCCTGTTCTTCTCTTTACGGCCGATATTGTGAGTGTGGGGGAGGGTGTGGGCTACCTCCCCTCTTAATCCCCCACTCTTCCAAACCTTTTCCCGTTTTGCCAAGTTTGGTCCCTTGACTTTGGGCTATAATTCTTTAATTTCTTTTGTCGGCTTCAAAGAAAATAACCGGGTGTTACAAGTCCACCCCCTTATATAGGTTTCATCCCCTTATTTCTTCCTCGAAGAAACATTGGTAATGTTGTCTCATCTCTTCTTCAGTCTCCCATGTAGACTCGGATCCCATCCTGTGCTTTCACTGTACACACTGTAGTGGAACCACTTTATTCCTCGGCCTTTTCTCTTTTCGATCAATGATTGCCACAGGTTGCTCCACATAATTGAGCCGTTTATCTACCTTGGTATCCTCCAGTGGTACAATCATATCCTCGTCTGCTAGGCACTTTCTTAGATGAGATACATGGAATGTCGGGTGAATTCCACTTAGGTCATCTGGTTACTCCAATCTATAGGCCACCTCTCCTACTCTAGCAATGATTCGGAAAGGCCCTATATATCTTGGGCTCATCTTTCCCCGTTTTCTGAACCGAATGATACCTTTCCAAGGTGAGACTTTCAACATGACCCTGTCACCCACATGGAATTCAATCGGTCTATATTGTTTATCAGCATAAGACTTCTGTCTTTCTTTGGTTGACTTCATGAAGGCTTTGATCTTTTGAAGCTTCTCCGTCGTAGCCTCGATTACCTTAACGCTTCCCAATTCTTTCGGACTAAGATCACCCCAACACCCGGGTGTTTGGCATCTTCTACCGAATAACATCTCATAAGGGGGCATACCATTGCTGGCATAATAACTGTTGTAATATGAAAATTCAACTAACGGTAAGTGATCATCCTCACTTCCTCCAAAGTCGATAAAACATGCCAGAAGCATATCCTCCAACGTTTGATAATGATAATGACAATGATAATGATAATGACAATGACAATGATAATGATAATGACAATGATAAGGATAAGGATAAGGATAACGATAACGATAACGATAACGATAACGATAACGATAACGATAACGATAACGATAACGATAACGATAACGATAACGATAACGATAACGATAACGATAACGATAACGATAACGATAACGATAACGATAACGATAACGATAACGATACGTAACGATAACGATAACGATAACGATAACGATAACGATAACGATAACGATAACGATAACGATAACGATAACGATAACGATAACGATAACGATAACGATAACGATAACGATAACGATAACGATAACGATAACGATAACGATAACGATAACGATAACGATAACGATAACGATAACGATAACGATAACGATAACGATAACGATAACGATAACGATAACGATACGATAACGATAACGATAACGATAACGATAACGATAACGATAACGATAACGATAACGATAACGATAACGATAACGATAACGATACGATAACGATAACGATAACGATAACGATAACGATAACGATAACGATAACGATAACGATAACGATAACGATAACGATAACGATAACGATAACGATAACGATAACGATAACGATAACGATAACGATAACGATAACGATAACGATAACGATAACGATAACGATAACGATAACGAAACGATAACGATAACGATAACGATAACGATAACGATAACGATAACGATAACGATAACGATAACGATAACGATAACGATAACGATAACGATAACGATAACGATAACGATAACGATAACGATAACGATAACGATAACGATAACGATAACGATAACGATAACGATAACGATAACGATAACGATAACGATAACGATAACGATAACGATAACGATAACGATAACGATAACGATAACGATAACGATAACGATAACGATAACGATAACGATAACGATAACGATAACGATAACGATAACGATAACGATAACGATAACGATAACGATAACGATAACGATAACGTAACGATAACGATAACGATACGATAACGATAACGATAACGATAACGATAACGATAACGATAACGATAACGATAACGATAACGATAACGATAACGATAACGATAACGATAACGATAACGATAACGATAACGATAACGATAACGATAACGATAACGATAACGATAACGATAACGATAACGATAACGATAACGATAACGATACGATAACGATAACGATAACGATAACGATAACGATAACGATAACGATAACGATAACGATAACGATAACGATAACGATAACGATACGATAACGATAACGATAACGATAACGATAACGATAACGATAACGATAACGATAACGATA